>MU400538.1:0-386330 GCA_022578965.1 Xylaria sp. FL1777 | reverse complement strand
AATATTAAAACAATATTTATAAAGTTATATTAACTACTAATAAAACAATTAAATAAAACTATTATTAATAGCACAAATTTTATATAATATATTAATAAACAAAAATATAAATATATTTTTATATAAAGCTGTTTATAAATAACAAGCAATTATTAAAAAACAAAAAAAAACATTAATAAAAATATTTGCTATTTTAATTATAGCACTTTAAGCAAGAACTATTGCAACAAAAATTAAAACATTACAAGCTAAACTATAATTATATCTTTAATTTTTATAATAATAAATGTTAATATATTATAATAAAAAACAAACTAAAAAATTAACTTTTAAAAAAAAAAACAAGGTTTATTTATTACAACAAAAATAAAATGCAAATATTAATATTTTTTAAATTAAAACAAAACAACTAAACAACAAATTAAAATTTAAAAAACTTAGTTTTTTTAAAATTAAAAAAGTTATTTTATTTATTAACTATAAACTATTATTATTAAAAAACATATAAATTTATTTTGTTTTTTATATTTTTTTATTAAAACTAGTACTTATTAAAACATTTATTAAAACATAACTAAACATAAAAACAAATTAAAATATTTATAAAGTTAAAAATATATTAGATTTTTGTTAAAATAATAATAATATTAAGTATTTTATTAAATAAAAAAAATATTTATATGCTAATAATACTTAAAAACTTAAAAAATACTTAAAAACTGCTAAAATAATTATAAATTAGTTTTATTATTAATACTTTAATTAACTAAAGCTAAAAAAAAAAATTAACTTTAAACAAAACATTTAACGCATTTTAATTAAACTTTAAAAAAATAACTAGTAATAGCTATGCTGCTTTAATGTGCTATTTTTGCTTTTTAGCTATATAACGTTTTTTTGCTTTAACTTGCTTAAGCTTTTTTAAACTATTTAAACTATAAGCTATAGTAGTAGCTATTTTTTTTTTGCTATAATTTTTTTTATTGCTTAAAACAGCAGATTTTTGCACTTATTTTTTTATGCTTTTTTATTAGCAAGTTTAATTTATTTTTTAGCTTTTTGTGCTAAAAAATAAGCTACTATATTTGCTTTAAAAATAAACTTTTAGCGTTATCATTTGTTTGTTTAATTATAATATATTTAACACATTAATTAAAGTTAAATTTTAATATTAAACATTTTATGCTATAATAATTATAGCAAAAGCATAAAGCTATTTTAATTAAATTTAGTTTAATAAAAAAAAGCAAAGCAAAGTTTTGTTAAGCTTTTTATTTAAAATATAATAAGCAAAGTTTTTTAAAAACTTTACTAAACATAATAAACATAAAAAACAAAAAACAAAAAATAAAAAAAGAAAACTTACAAAAAAAGAAATATAGAATTATTAAAACAACAATTATAAAAAAAAGAAAATAATGTTATAAAATAAGCTAACTAAGCTAATTAAAAGCTAAATATAAAAAAAGCATACGTAAAAAAAGTCCTATTTATTAAAAAAATATATATTTAAACTACTATAAAGATTTAATGCATAAACTTAATAAACTTAAGCATTAAGTTTATTAAGCTTTAAACTTAATAAACTTAAGCGTTAAATTTATTAAGCTTTAAACTTAAAACAATATAACATTAAGTTTATTAAAAAAAATAACGTTTATAAATTATTACTACTGTTTTTTTTATTTATATAATTATATACTTTTTATATTTAGTTATTTATTTAGTTTTTAGCTTTTTAGCTATTAATTTCTTATAACTGCTAAGCATTAATATATTTATTACATTTAATCCTTTAAAACCTTTATTAATGCATAGTAGTAAAAATACCCTAAAAACCTCCTTAATAAACTACTGTTAAAGATCCTATTATTACTTACAAATTAAAACCTTAAAAGCAAACCTATTATATTAATATATAACAAGTCCGTTATAATTTCGTAAAAGTTTTTATAGCAATTATAAACAGCAAGCTTTTTTTAGTAATTTAAATACCTTTGTTTATATTAATAGGTTTTTTTAGCAGCTATTTATTGTTTTAAAAAAAAGGTTTTTAGCTACTGCTTTTTATTATTTTTATATATTATTTTTAAAACTTTACTTAACAAAAAACAATAAGTTAATTTTTGTTTATTATAAAGCTTTAGCTTATTAAAATGTTTTAAATTATTATTTTTTTAATAATTATTTAAAGCTTTTTATAATAGTAGTTTTTTTAGAGATTTTATAAATAATAACTGCTAAATATTTAGTTTTTATATTACAGGTTTTTATTTTTTGTGTAATTTTAGCTTTATTACTAAAACTATTAAAAATTTTATAAACTTAATATTAAACTTATTAAAGCAAAAGTTATTATTATTACAGTATTTTTTAATCTTAAATAAGTACTATATTAATATTATAAAACTTTTTATAGCTATAAATTTTAATATTTAGCTTATAGCTTATAAAAATGTTTTTAAATATTTGTTTTTTAGTTTAAGCATATAAAGTAGCGTTTTGTTTACGTTTATTAAGCAGTTTTATGTAGCAAAATATGCTATAAAAGCTTTTCTTTAAAAATTAAGCGCTTTTTTATTAAGCAACAAATTAAAAATATAAAAAACTCTTATTAAGATTACATATAATATAAACTACTAATATTTTAATGCTTTTTTGTTATAATACTTTTTATGTATTAAGTATATTGCTTTTTTTTATATTTATTAAAGTAAGTTTAAAAATAAGTTCTAATAAGTTTTATTATTTTTAAAAAACGCATAGCTAAAGTGCTTTTTTAGTACTATTTTTCTGCTTTTTTTTAAGTTTTTAAAAAACAAACTTTTTATAAAGGTTATTTCTTTTTGCGTAAAATAAAATTTTAAAACAGACTTTAAAAAAATATTAACCAAAAAAAGCAATATATTCTTTAATTAAACATTTTTTG
Source organism: Xylaria sp. FL1777 (assembly GCA_022578965.1). Classification (NCBI taxonomy): domain Eukaryota; kingdom Fungi; phylum Ascomycota; class Sordariomycetes; order Xylariales; family Xylariaceae; genus Xylaria; species Xylaria sp. FL1777. Next base: position 383,401 of record MU400538.1, on the reverse strand, counting down.
CATTTAGTTCTTTAATTTATAAAAAAAGCTAGCAAGCTAAATATTTTTTATACTTTAAACTTTTAATAGTTATTAGCTTGTTTTTAAAGCTGTTTTTAAAAAGCCTTTAGTTTTTAAAAAAAAGCTTTTTATAATTAGCAGTTAAGTTTATATATACATACTTATTTTTTTTCTTTTTTGCTTTTACTTTAAAATTTGTTATTTTTTATACTAGTTGCTTATATGCTTTAATATAAAGTCTTAGCCTTTTAAAACTTTTAAAAAAAGATGCTTTTATTTTTAGCTAGTTTATAATACTAATAACTTTCTTAAAAATAAAAAATATAATAATTAAAAGCGTATATATATAATAAAAGCAATTCTTAATAATATTTAAGCATATATATACTTTTGCTATGTTTTATAATTAAGTAAAAAGTATAAACAAGTTAGAAATTTTAATATAAGTTAAAAGTACAAAAATAAATAATATAAAAAGTATAAAATATAAGTATTAATATTAGTACTACTTGCTATATATAGTTTAATATTTTTAATTGTTAATTTAAGTTATTACTTTTTAGTAATTGCAAGATTTTCTAAATATAAATATTAAAAGCATTTATACTAAATATAAAAAGTTAAAACTTATTAAGTAAATAAAATAGCAAAATTAAATATAAGTAAAAAGTTTAATAAAACAAATATAATAAAAAAAAAGCTAAAATATATAGCTTTAAATTAATATATTTTTTTTTATAAACTTACTATATTATTTTTAATTTATTAATTAATTATTTTATTACTAAAATAGATTATTAATTGCTAAATATTTTTATAATAATTATTTTTTATATTTATGCTAATATTAATTAAAAAACAAATAAATAAAGTAGTTTTAATTAATTAAGTAGTTACTTTTTAACTTTTCTTTAATATACTTATAACTTACTTTTTTTAAATATTTATTGCAATTAATTGCAAAGTAAATAATTTAAGCTTTAATAAATATAAAAAAAAAGCTTGTTTTTTTTTTAATTTGTTTTTTTTTAAATAGTTTTAAAGCTTAAATTCTTTTTATAGTTTTTTACTTTAGTGCTTAAATCTTTAGATTACTTAATTTATGCTTTTATTATAAAAACTTTGTTTTTAAGTAATATAATTAATGTTTGCTTAATTAAACACTTAAAAAAAGATTTTTGTAATATTAATAAAGTTTTAAACAATTAAAAAGCATTATAATAGTTAACTAACATTTAAAAAATTAATATTGCTTAGCTAATAAACAGTTATATTAATAATATTTAAAAAGTTAAGTTTACTAATAAGTAGCAAAATATATGTGCTTTTTTTTGTTTTAAATCTTGTTTTTTTTATTTAGCTAACTTTTTTTGTTTTATATAATTAAGCATTAAGCTATTTAAAAATCAAAATTTTTAGTAGTAATATTAGTAGCAAATATATTTAATAAAAAATTAGTTATAATTTTTTTTATATATATTATATAAATTAATATATTTAAACTAGCTTTAGCTAAATAAAAAAGCAAAAATATTTAAAATCTTGCTTATTATATATAAAAGTAATTAAAAGCAGTTCTTAAAATAAATATATATATTAGATTTTTTATAATTTTTGCTAACTTATAGCTATATTTATATAGCTGTTTAAAATATAAAATGCTATACTTTATAAGTATTATAAATAGTTGCTAATAATAGCTAAAAGCAAAAAGTACATAAAGCTTTATTTTTTTTTTTTTTGCTGCATTATTTTAAAATAAAAGTTTAGCACGTATATTAATTGCACGTTTATTATTTAGTTATAAAACTGTTTATTTTATAAGTTTAAAAGCAATATAACTAAATATTTTAAAGCTAATATAGTAACTATAGCAGTTAAAAAAAATCTTATACCTAAAAACTCTAAAAAATAAATAGTTTTAATTAAAAATACTTTTATTTATTTAACTAAAAAAAAAACTAAGTTAAAACACAAATTAAAGCGTTTTTTTAAGCTAATTTTTGTGCTTAGCTTATTAAGTGTAGTATTAATAAGTAATAATTTAGTATTACTTAAAAAATTAGCATAATGCTTAAATGTTTAAAAAAATAGCTAAAGAAATAAATTAAATAAATTATATAAAGTAAAATAAAAAAAGGAAATTAAACAATTTGCTTATATAACAATACTTTTTTTAATATAATTTGCAATTATTCTTTTTTATTATATAGCTTGCAAACTTTTTTTTAAACGTAATAAATAAAAAAAAAATAGTTATTATATAAAAAATTAAGTTATAACATTTATAAAAGCAAATATATAAAACTTTTACAATAAAAAACTTAAAAATATATAAAATAAAAATTATTAATATATTGTATTACTTAGGTTAATAGCTTACTAACTATGCTAGTTTTTATTTTTTATATATATAAGTAAAAACTATGCTTATAAGTTAAAAGCAAGCTATAAGTAGCTTACTTTTTTTTTAATAGCTAAGTAAAAACATCTTATATTTATTCTTAAGTTATACTAGTTTTGCTATGATTTTATTAAGTGCTTTGCTTTTTACTTTTTTGCTTTTAAGTTGTTTATTTACTTGCATTATACTGTTAACTAAGTATATACACCTTTATGTAATTACTTTATAATTTTTTTTTTCCTGTATTTTTTTTGCTTTGTAGTTTGCTTGCTTTAATATTACTGCTTGCTTTATACTACTTATAGTAATTTTTTTAGTTTTAGCACTTATTTAACTAAATATACTACTTTTTTTTTTTAGTCTTTTTTTAAACTTTTTTTTATTATATTGCTAGTATATTATAGTTTGCTTGCTTTAGTATTACTGCTAGCTTTTTGCTGCACTAGTTTTTTTATAACTAAGTTATAATTAAGTTATAAGCAAAGTTAATTACTTGTTATTTCTTAGTTTACTTTTTACATATTTATTTTTTAAGCTACTTTTGTACTTTTTATAGTAAGCTTACTAAGTAAGCATAGCTTATAAGTAATTTATACACTAAGCAGTATAAAGTAGCAATAAATAATAAATTACTTTATTTAACTATTTATATTAATTCTTTTTTCTTTTAACTATTAACTTTATTACTTTTATTACTATTATTACTATATGCTTAGCTTATGCTTGCTTTAATATATTAAAGTGCTTAGTTCGTAATATAATTAGTTGCTAATGCGTTATAATTATATAAAAATCTATTTTATTATAGCTGCTATGCTTTTTGTAGTACATATTTATAGCTAACTTAGCTTAAATATATATATTAACTAGTGTTAAGCTTACATATTTAAAGTTATAAGTTATTTTGCTGCAGTTTTTACTAGTTATTTAATTTATAGTACTAAACAAAATAGCTAATAGCTTGCCATTATATAGTTTAAGCCTTTATAACTGCTTATTGTTATATTTTCTTACTATAACGCTAATCCTTAAAAGAAAAATAAATGCCTTAGTGCTTTGCGCTAAAATATTACTAATAGCCTTAAAATTTATATTTACTAAGCATACTAAAATGCTTAAGCTATACTACTATTATATTGCTTATGTTATAATAATATATTATGCACCTTTTATTGCTGTTTTTTTTATGTTAACTATATAAAAACATTAATAACTTTTATGCTTGCAATATTACTAGCAAGTTTACTAAGTGCTTATAATGCAAAAAAAGCAAAGTAAGCGCTAAAAGTAATAATTATAGTTTTATAAGTACTTTTAACTATATTAATATTTATATGTTTTTAAGCTTTACTTTATGCTTATTTTAACTGTTAGAGTTTTTTTAATCCTAGGTGCCGCTAATAATTCTTTAGCTTAAAGGAATTAATAAAGAACTTCGATTGTTTATTAAAGCTTGCATAGTTATGCGCCGTTTTTATACTAATAAAGATATTTAAGCTGTGCTTATAACTAGTACGCAACTTTAAGTTGCAATTAAAGAGGAAAAATTATTAATACTAAATTATTAAACTTTTTTCTGTTTTTTTTTTAGTTTTTATTTTTTTAGCTTTATATAATTAAATAATTTTGCTTAATTTTTTATAGCAGAATTTTGTTTTTATTAAGCCTGCTTTAAATTTTGCTTAAATATTTGTTGTTTTATTAAATGTTTATTATTGCTTAATAATAACTTAAAATTATTACTAATAGTTTAAGCATATAAAATATAAACTAGTAATTTTTTAAAGTGTAATAATAATATTTTTTGCTTTTTAATAGTTTTAAAATCTTTATTAAGTATTAAATAATTTAAACTAAAAGCAAAAAAAGCTGTTTAGTTTTAAATAAAAATAATAAAGCAATTAAAAGTAAAAAAACTTATTTATAAGCATTAATGCAATAAAATAAACTTAAGTAATTAAAACTAATAAGCAGTTTTTATTTTTGTTTTTTTTGTTTTTATATATTTCTAAAAAAAAGCAATAATAATTTATATTAGAACTAAGCTATTAAGCTACTTAAAAAACGTTAAAATAAAATAAAGACTTATATTTTTAGCATAATAATAAAAAAAGTGCTAATAAATTAGCTACTATAAAATTAACAAATATAAAACTAATAAAACAAAAAGCTATAAAAAATACGCTTAATTTTAAGCAAAAAAAAAGAGTTTTGTGCATTATAACTTAGTTATATAAACTTGTATAATTAGCAAAAATAAAAAATAAAACAATTAATAAAAAAACAAAAAAAAAAAAAAAATTTATTGCTTTAGCTTTTATTAGTTATTACTTTTTAAAGTACTTTATAATATAATAGCTAAAAAAATAAAGTAAGCTATTATATTTTTTAGTACTTAAAATGTTTAAAGTACTAAAAGTTGCACTATAGCTTTTATAAACATAAAAAGCTTTTATAACTTATTATATTTTCTTTATTTTTTACAGCTTAACTATTATAACCTTAATTATTAATAGCTTTATTATTTTAATTTAATTTTTAATAAATAGCTGCAATACTAATAATTTATATATATATTGTATTACTTGGGCTAACGGCTTATTAGCTATGCTGGTTTTTATTTTTTATATGTATAGGTAAAAACTGTGCTTGTAAGTTAAAAGCAAGCTATAAGCAGCTTACTTTTTTTTTAGTAGCTAAGTAAAAACATTTTGTATTTATTTTTAAGTTGCACTAGTTTTGCTACGATTTTATTAAGTGCTTTACTTTTTACTTTTTTGCTTTTAGGTTGTTTGCTTACTTGTATTATGCTATTAATTAAGTATATATATTTTTACGTAATTATTTTATAGTTTTTTTTTTTTTGTATTTTTTTGCTTTATAGTTTGCTTGCTTTAGTATTGCTGCTTATTTTGTGCTGCTTATAGCATTTTTTTTAGTTTTAGCACTTATTTAGCTAAATATACTGCTACTTTTTTTTAGTTTTTTTTTAAACTTTTTTTTATTATATTATTAATGCATTATAGTTTGCTTGCTTTAGTATTACTGCTAGCTTTTTGCTATATTAGCTTTTTTATAACTAACTTATAACTAAGTTATAAGCAAAGTTAATTGCTTATTACTTTTTAGTTTGCTTTTTGCATATTTATTTTTTGAGTTGCTTTTATGCTTTTTGCAGTAAGCTTACTAAGTAAGCATAGCTTATAAATAGCTTATGCACTAAGTAATATAAAGTAGTAATAAATAGTAAATTATTTTACTTAATTATTTATGCTAATTTTTTTCTTTTTTAATTACTAATTTTATTACTTTTATTATTACTATTACTATATGCTTAGCTTATATTTGCTTTAATATATTAAAATGCTTAGTTTATAATATAATTAATTACTAATGTATTATAGTTATATAAAAATTTATTTTGCTATAGCTGCTATGCTTTTTGTAGTATATATTTATAACTAGCTTAGCTTAAATATATATGTTAACTAATATTAAGCTTATATATTTAAAGTTATAAGTTATTTTACTGCAGTTTTTATTAATTATTTAATTTATAGTACTAAATAAAATAGCTAATAGCTTGTTACTATATAGTTTAAGCTTTTATAACTACTTATTGTTATGCTTTTTTGCTGTAATACTAATTTTTGAAATAAAAGTAAATGCTTTAGTGCTTTATGCTAAAGTATTACTAATAGCTTTAAAATTTATATTTATTAAGCATGCTAAAATGCTTAAGTTATATTACTACTATATTGCTTATATTATAGTAATATATTATATATTTTTTATTGCTGTTTTTTTTATGCTAACTATATAAAAACATTAATAATTTTTATGCTTATAATATTACTAGCAAGTTTGCTAAATGTTTATAATGCAAAAAAAGCAAAATAAGCGCTAAAAATAATAATTATAGTTCTATAAATACTTTTAACTATATTAGTATTTGCACGTTTTTAAGCTTTACTTTATGCTTATTTTAACTGTTAAAGTTTTTTTAATCCTAAGTGCTATTAATAATTTTTTAGCTTAAAAAAGTTAATAAAAAACTTCGATTGTTTGTTAAAGCTTATATAGCTACGCGCTATTTTTATATTAATAAAGATATTTAAGCTATACTTATAGCTAGTATGCAACTTTAAGTTGCAATTAAAGAGGCAAAAAAAGCTGCAGCAAGTAAAAAAGCTAAAGGTTTTATATAAATAAGCTAGTTAAAAGGTGTTTATATAACCTTTAAAGGTTAACATTATTATATATTTAATAGCTAGAAGTTTTAATAAAATTTTAATGTTTAGTGCTTAATAAAGTTGTTTAATTGCTTTGCTTTTTTATAATGTATACTTTTTAATTTTTGTAGTTTTATGTTTATAATTTTATATTGCTATTTTTAGTACTTTATTATATTATGCTTTATTTTAGAGTTTATAAATGTAAGCTTATAATAAGCAGCTTTTTTAAAACTATAAGTAATAAACAGCTTTACAATAGCTGCTTTAGCTTTTGCTTTATAATTATAGTAAACTTTTTTTAGCTTAAAGAAAAGCTAGTATTAATGCTTAGCTGTTTTTGCTCTGTATTTAAAAGCCTTTATTTCTGTGTTTTTGCAGCTGCTTACAACCTAATTAGTTCTTTAGCTACGTTATAATAGCTAAGCCTCCTTATATTTAAAACTTATCTAGCTATTTTATGTGCTAATAATTTATATATTAAAGTTAAGATTTTTTAGTTTTTAGTATTTTTAATTATTTTTTATAAATTGCTTTAATTTTTTAGCAAAAAATAACCTTTTTAATTTTTTATTAGTTAGTTTTGCTAATTAATATTATTTATAATTAATATTTTCTTTAACTTTATAAAAGCTAATTTATTTATATAATAGCTTTTTATTATTAAATTTATTTATTAAAAGCATAATATTATAAAAAAAAACAAGCAAGCCTTTTTTAAGCAGTTATTTAATTTTATAAGCGTTTTTTTAAAATCTAGCTTTTATAGCTAATTTTTTTTTTTTAGTTATAATTGTTTTAACCTTTATAATATTTTAATTGCAGTATTTTAGCTGTTTAACTTTAGCTTTAATAAAATCTTTATAAAAAATAATGTTTTGCTATTTAATTATTTTTTATATTAATATTATATTTTTTATTAATAAAATTAGCATTTTTTTATATATTAATTTATATAAGCTACAGCTATAATAGCATATAAAAGTGCAATTTGCTTATATTACTAAGTTTAAATATTTTAGCTAATTTTTTTTAGTTTTGTTTATTACTTATATAAAGCTTTTTTTTATTAGCTTATAGCTTTTTTTAATAAAGCTTTAAGCTTAAAAATAGTAAGCTAAACTATAGTTTATTTTATAGCTTAAAATATTTACTGCGTTTTTTATTTTTTCTTTAAATTTAAAGCTATTATTATATTTAATTTTAATAAAAACTTTATGCTAAAACACAATTTTTTCTTTAATAAATTTAAGTATTCTTAAAAAATTTATATATTTTAAAAGTTTAGCTTTTAAATAAGTTATTATTTTATATTTTGTTTTTATAATAGCTTTAAATTTATTGCTTAATAGTATAGTTTATATATTTATAACTTAAAAAACTAAAAAATTTAAAGAATAATTAAAACAGTATTTTTTAGTTCTTTTATTATTAGCAGATTTTTAGCAATTAAAATAACTAGCAATTATAATATAAACGTTTTAATAAAAGCCTTTTTAGTAATATTTTTAAGTTATTTATTAAATTATAAATATTTAGCTTTTATATATTATTTTTTTATAGTTTTTTTTAATAATAGCTTTTTAGGTTTTTTTGTTATTAATAACTTTTTTTAATATTTTTTTAAACTTTGTTTTTCTTTAAAAAGTAAACTTGTTAACAAAAAATTTAAAGGCTTTTTTTTTAAAGTATTTTTGCTTTTTTTCTATTGTAAGTTCTTTTAAAACTTGCTTAAAAACAAAATACTTAATAATTTGCTTGCTTTTTTTGCTTTAATTTTTTTTTAAGTATAACAAAAGTTTTATTTTTTAGTATACTAAGCTTTTAACTAATTAATTGCTTAATTTTTTATATGTAATAATAATAATTATTATATATAGTTAAAAATTAATAAAATTTTTTATATTTTTTTTTAATAATTATTTAACTTATTTAATAGCTTAAAAAGTTTTTTAAAAAGCTTATTAATAGCTATATGTTTTTTTTTAATATATAGTAAAATATAAAATTAAATGTCTTTATATATACTATTTATTTTATTAATTAAACATTTAATAATTATTATAGGAGGTATAAAACATCAAAGGTTAAGTACAATAGTTAATATATCTTTAGTTTTATAGTAAATATCTAATAAAACTAAAGCTTAAAAAAAGAAAAAAACTCCTATAAAATAAGTATAGAAAAGATATTTTATATATACATATAATTTATAATATATGCTAAAGTACTTAAGTAGCTTAGTTATAACAACTATTTTCTTTTTTTTAATTAAGTTGTTTTTAATCTATATACAAATAAAATTAATTAAAATAATTAATTTTAAGTATAAATAATAAAAAAGGAGAAAATCTCAAAGAAAACAAGTTTTTATAAAGACATTATATATTTAGTTTAGTTTAGTTTTATTTATTTCCTTTATTATATTTTATGTAAGAAAGCTGTTTAGATTTTTAAAGGAGCTTTTTTTGCTTTTCTTTGCGACTAGCTAAATTTACGAAGATATTTGCGCGGCCTTAAGAACTAGACTTACGGAGACCTGCTGTATACAAAACAAGCCTATATAAGTAATAACCCAAGAAAAAATAAAGGTAGAAATAAAAAAGGCGAAAAACTATAACGTAACTTTTTTAATACGAAACTAGCTGCAATTAGTTAACAGTGCAAACTTGAACTAGCAGTAATTAGTAATAAACTTAACGTTAAACTTGCAGTGCTATGCAAACAAGCTAAATAAAGTAATAATAAACGCTAAGATTTTTTTTAAAAAAAACTTAAATAAGCAAACTATTTAAAGCGCCTGCTAAGTTATTAAAAAGTTATTAAAAGCGTACTACTTTTAGCAAATAAGTAAGCAGCTATAAGTAAACAGCAGTAATAAAAATAGCAAACGTGTTATTTAAAACTTATTATAAGCGTTATTAATAAAGCAAAAAAAGCTTGCTATAAAAATAAAATTATTGCATGCGTAAATTTAGCGATTTAAAAATTGCATAAGTAAGCAAGCTAAAGTTGCTAACTTTTTTTGCTAGCAGCTTATATTTTATGCAAACATATTACAAGTAAACAGTAATAAAAAATTTTTACGCGTTGCTTTATTAACTTACTTTAGAGCTATTATAGCAATAAACTTTAATTAAGCTATTATTATAACTTTTGTTAGCTATAAAGCTAAAATAAAAACAAAATTAATTATAGTATAAAAGCTAAACTAAGCAATAAAAGCAAACATAGTTTAAGCAACATATAAACTATTAAACAATAATTAAAAAGTTATTTTTAATAAGCAAAAAATTTAAACCTAAATATTAGCAAATATATTATAAGCTTATTAAGCGTTTAACAAAAAATTAAAAGTGCACTTTTAACTATACTAGCTAATAGCTTTAAGCTTGCTAACTAAGCAAATGCTAAAAATAAAAAAGAAAAAAATGCTAGCTTAACTTAAGCTAGCTAACTAAAAGCTAAAAATTAAAAAGCTGTTTTTTTTACTTTGCTTATTATAACGCAAGCAAAAAACATACTTAATATATGTTAGGGTTATAACTGCAAAAAATGCAAACATAACGTATACTAATAAACTTTTTTAAAATTATTGCTACTTTTAAGTAGCTTTTTATTTTATAAATATAATAGCAACCTAATATTATAGCTGCTAAAAATAAAGCTACTAAGCTAGCGTATATAAAAACAAGCAAAAATGCAGCTAGTATAAATCTTTAAAACATGCTAAAAACAAAGCAGATTTATGCTTTATGTAAACCGAAAAAAAAGCAGCTATATGTTTTTTTTATTAAAGCAACTATTTAGCTTAAGCAGCAAAATGCTTAAAAGCTATTTAAGCACGCAAGCTAACTAAAAACGCTTTTATTTATTGCTTTATATAGTTTGCAATAAAGCTAACTTAAAGCTAACTATATATTATTGCTGCTATAAAAACGTTACGTAAGCAAAAAGCTAACAATTTAACAAGCAAAAATATTATTTGCTTAAAAAGTTGCTTACTAAAAAAAACTGCGCTAATAATTACGCAAAAAACAAAATTGCAAACTATTATTAATATGCTAAAGTTTTAGGACTAACTTAAAAAAAACCCGTTTAAGAACCGTTAGTAAGCAATTCAAGTAATAAAAAGCTACGCTTGCATAGCAAGCAAAAATACAAGCAGCAAAAGCAGCAATATTAAATAAAAATCAAGCAATATAATTTTTAAATAGTAGCACTTATACAATTAACTATAAAAAAGGTATAAGTTATAGTAGCAAGTAGTTAGTAAAAATGTTTTTATTTAGCTTTAGTATAGCTTTTACTTATATATAAAATTAAATAGCTTTTAGCATAGCTTTTTAAAGCTGTTAGTTCTAAGTAATATAATATATATAAATAATAAAATAAAGTAATATAAAATAATTAAGCATAAATATAATATATTAAATAAAATGTTTATATAGTATAATAATTAAAGTACTTATGTACTTATGCTTATGTTTATATGTTAAGTTACGTTTGTTTTGTGCTATATTTATAGCAAGTTTTACATTTATATTTTTATTGCTATATGTTCTTCTTTTTTTCTTTTTTTTTTTTTTCTTTCTTTAGTTACTACTAAACAATTAGTTTTAGCTATACATTTTACTACTGCTATTTTTATACTTATTTTATATCTTTTTTGCTTTTTTTTTAATTATTATTTATATTATAATTATGCTGCTTAAACCTGCAATAATTAAAAGTAATGCACGTAAACATAATTATAGTTAAAGCTATAGTTATAAACGTAAACATAGAAAATTATTATAACTTGCTTTATGCTTAAATTTATTTAAAAATAAGTTTAATTTTATTATAAAACAAAATTTTAATGAACTTTTTTGCTAAAAGTTCAATAATTTTAGTAATAAAAATAAAAGTTTTAGCGGTTTGTTTTTCTTTTAAAATAGCTCTAATTTTAATAAAAATATAAACACTATTAAGCTTTTTATAGGTTAAAAAAAAAAAAATAAAAATAAAAATAAAAATAATTTAAACTTTATAAATCTAAATGAAAATTTAAATGCTGTTTTGTATAATTTTAATATAAATAACGCAAAAAATAAATTTAATTTTAATGCAAATATTAAAGTTTTTATGCTAGCTAAACGTTAGCTTGTTTTTATAATAACTTTTATTTGCAAATTTTATAAGCAAACTATTAAAGCTAAAAATAAAAAATATAAAACTATTAAAAAAGCAATAGTTTTAAGTAGTTCGTTAATATGTTAGCTTTGTTTTAAGCGTTTTAAAAAAGCATTTTAGCTAAAAAATAGCTTGCTTTTAAATATAGTTTACAAATTTAAAAACTTAGAAATAATAGCTTATATAAGCTATATAAATAGCTATACTTTATATAAGCTTATAAGTTAATTTATATTTATTTTAAATTAGTTTTATTAATAGGTTAGCTGCTTGCTATATTATATTTTAATATAATGCGCATTTAAAAATTATTAAACTAGTTTATTTATTTTTTTGTTCTTTAAAAAAACAACTATAAAAAAGTTATTATAAATAAAAATTATGCTATTATTTAAAAAATTTTAAACGATTATTATGTTAATTTTGCAGCTATATAGTTTTGTTTCCTAAAAGCATTTTTGCGTTTTTTGTTAACTTATAAAGCTTAGTTTTAATTAATTAGCAAAGTTAGCAATATAAAAATAAATAGTTTTGTTTTTATTTTATATAAAGTTTAGCTAATAATTAGTAATGCAAAAACATTGTGCTAAATATAAGCATTTAATAACAAAACGTAAATTTTTAGCTTGCTGTAATAGTAGCAATACTAGAAGTGTGGTACAAAGGACTAACTATACCTTATATTTTAAGAAAATATTCTACTTAAGGAAAAAAAAGAAAAAAAGAAACTATTTTGTACATTTTTAACAGTAATATATAAACAACTTATATAGTGTTTACGTAGTTTACTTATAGCAACTATTTATTATACCCTTAATAAGATTAATAAAACAATAAGCTACGCATAAGCCACTATATGCCCTTTTTTATAAAGTATATACTTAACACTTTAATGTAGCGCAGCTATAGCTTTAGCTATAAACAAGCTACAACTTTAATAAACTAGCAAGCTATAGCTTTAGCTATAAGCAAACTACAAGCTGTTATAATTTTTTTTCTATAAAAAAACTTAGCTTAAGTCTTTGCAAGTAAAAAAATGTGTTCTTGCAAAATTAAACTAATAATTTAACTAGCACTTTTAAACAACAAACAAGTACCTCTTAGTTAAACTTTTAATAAGTTAAATAATAAAAGCTGTTATTTTTTACTATTAACCCATTAAGCTAATAGCTAATCGTTAAAAATTGCGCTTGTTATTCTGTTTTATACCTAGAACTAAGTTTTTATTTTTTTCTTATTAATAGTTGCCGACCTATTATCGTTAAAGTGTAATAAGTTAAACATATTTTTTTTAGCTACACGTAGCTATTTCTTAAGCTTTATTAAAAAACTTGCCTTGTTTAAGTTGTTATTATAGTATTTTTTTAATACTAGCAGCAAGTTCTTAAAGTTTTTAGCAAAGTACTATTTATTATTATAGTTTTACTTTTTTTATGCTATTTTATAAAACAACTTGTAGTATTGTAAGCAAAAGGAAAATACTTTTTTTACTTTTTATTTCTTTTTTTTTATAGCTAGGTTTACTACTTTTTTGTTTAAGCGCTTGTATTTTTAGCTAAGTAGCAAGTTATTAAAATACTTTTGCAATTAATTAGCATAAAACTATTAGCTTTTTCTCCAAAAGTTAAGCAGTTCAAGTTTAAATATGTTTAGGTTTTTAAGTAGCACATTAATAATACAATATAGTTTTCTAATTATTGGATAGTTAAGTTTATTGCTTAAGCAATCGGTTTGTTTACTTTTTTTCCAAAGCATATATACGTAATTTTCTTTTTTAAAGTCAAGGTTCTGTTAGTGCTTGTTTACTTAATTAACTATTTGCTGCTAGGCCGCTTTAACAAATTGTTGCGCTTTTTTTATAGCTACGCGTATTTTTTAAGCGTAAGCTTATGCTTTTTTTTGTAATAGCTTTTTACGCAAGCTTTTATTTGCTAAGCTTTTAATTCTTGCTTCTTAGTTAAAAAGTAAGCACATTAGTTTTTTAGTTAACACTTTACGTAAAAAAACACCTTTTAACAACTTATAAAGTAAAAATGCCTATATTACGTTTATTGCTAAAAGTGCCTTTAATTATTTTTTTTAAAAGTAATTAATAAAGGGTTTTAGTTTTTAATTTAGCTATTAATGCATAATTTTAACTTGTTTTGCAGTTTGTTTATATTTAGCTAAAAAAAAGTTCAATTTAACGCTATATATTTTTAATAGTTTATTAGTAAAGTTTGCAATAAATTACGAACCTTTATTATTAGTAAATAACTTTAGCTATCTATATACGCAAAAGGGGCCTTAGTAGTACATTTTTGCAGCTTTTTTAGCAGTTACGCTGCTTTTACATAGCGTTATTTAAGTTAGCTTAAATAGTTTATTAATTATATAAAACACTATATTATAGCTATGTTTGTTTATTAAAAAACTCTTAAAGTTTATTATAAAATGTTGTTATACTTAATTAAATATTAATAAAAATGTAAGTTTATTAAAGGTTTTATTGCAAAGTACTTTAATAGCCTAGCATAAACAGTTCGCTATATACTAGTTAACGTCTTTATGTAAGCCTTGCTACTAATAGCGTTTTGCTACTATATAACGCATTTTCCCCTTACCGAAGTGCGCTGTTGTAAGCTTTACGTATACTTTTTTAATAAGTTTTGTTTTTAAGTTATCTAAATTAAGTATAACTAGCTTTTTATTTTATAGTAATAAGTTGCTTAGTATAAAAAAGTTAAAGTTTTTACTTTTTTAGGCCTTAGCTTGCATGCTATTAAAACTAACGTTTTAATAGTTAGTTTTTAGCATAATATTAGTTAACACAATGCTTAATAATAATAATAAAATTAGGTTACTTATTTTATATAGTATAGTTAAGCTATTAATATTTATTAGTGCTATAGTTGCTGCTATTACAAGTTTAAATAAAGCTATAGTTTGCTGTTCATTCTATTTTTGCTTTTAAGTCTTTAAGGCTTTTATTAGTTGCAATAATATATTAGCAATTGTGTTTTAGGAGCTTAGTTAATAAATAATTACAAAGTTATAATAAGAAATTAGTTTGGCTTAATTTGCTTAGCAAAAGTTTAGCACTTTTTTTATACTAAAGTATTTTAAAGCTTTATAATTAATTAAAATTATAAAAAGTTTTTCTTATTATAGTTTAATTAGCTTGTTATACTAGCAAAGCAGCTCTTTAATAACTACTAGCATTTTTTTGTTATATATTTTATAGTTTAATTTAGTACTACAAAGCGTTTTAAAGTAAAAAGCTATAAGTTTTTAAAGTTCATTAAGTAAATCTTATTATAATAATACTTTTGCTGCTACTCTGTTAAAAAAGTCTATTTTTATTAGTGTTTTGCTATTAAAAAAAAAGTAGTATAAAACTAAAAAAGCTATAAAAGCTTTTTTTAGCTTTATAAATACCTTTTTATATTGCTTTGTTTAATCTAAAGAAAATTTAGCACTAATAAAATTATTTAGAAGTTTAGCTATATAACTATAACTTTTTATAAAGCGTTAATAAAAGTTGCAAAATTCTAAAAATAACTATACTTATAACACTTATGCTTTATTATTACTAATAAGTAGCTACTAATGCTTAACTACTTTTACTTTGTTAAAATTTATAGCAATGCTATTAGTACTTATAATAAATCCTAAAAACTTAGTTTAAGTTACGTAAAACTTATATTTCTTAAGGTTAGCGTATAAGCTAGCTTTTTTTAATCGTTAAAAAACTTAATTAATATACTATTTATGTTTTTCCTTAGTATTAAAGTAAATAAAAATGTCATTAATATACGTAATACAAAAAATATTTAAGTACTTGCGCAAAGTATTATTAATATATTTCTAAAAAGTTGCTAAATTATTAGTTAGTTTAAAAAAAAGTACCTTAAACTAATAAGCCCCGTAATAAGTCCGGAAAGCTATTAGTAGTTTGTTTTTTATAGCTATACATATTTAATAAAAAGCTTATTAAATATTAATTTTCGTATAAAAGTTTGCCTTTAATAAGCATGTTAATATTTTATTAATAAAAAGTAACAGGTATTTATCTTTTTGCGTTATAAAATTAAGCTTTTAGTAATTTATATAAAGCTATAAAGCTTTATTGCTTTTTTAAGCAAAAAGAACTAGTGCTGCTTATAGCACTATTATAAGCTTAATAAAGTCTTTAGCTAAGTTTTTATATATGTAAGCTTAACAAGTCTTAGCCTCCTTTAGTAATATTTTATATAACAGGCTATATTTTAGTGTTTTTAATTTATTATTAATAACTAAATAATAATCCATACTTAATTAATGCAATAATAACTTATTTAAAGTTGTTTTACTAAATACGTTTAAGTAGTTATAGTGTTGCTAAAGTACTGTTTTTTTAGCTGTATTACGTAATTTCTTTTTATTGTTTAATAAAAGTTCTCTTTTTTTTTTAGCAATATACTTATTTAACTTGCATAGCGTTATTATACTATGCTTAGTTTTTTCTTTTTTTTTAATAATATTAAATGCGCTTATTTAAACGTTAAGCATAAACAAAAGTTAATGCTTGTATTATTTAAAGGTATTATAACGCAATTAGTAAGAGCTTTATGCATTCTTTTTAAACTTAAGCAAAACTTCTTTTTTTAAATAGTTTGCTATTTTTAAATAAAGCAGTTCTAGTTTTAAATAAGTATAGTTTTTATTAAAGATCTATTTTATGCGCTTTAAACCTTGTTATATTTGATTTTTTCTTAAATCTGTGTTTTTGCGTAAAAGTTACAAAATAACCATAAGCGCCCGCAAAACAATTAACAACAGTTATTAGCAAACAAAAGTTTGCTTTAGCTTTTTTATTTAATGCTATATTTAAGCTAGCTATATTAACTTTTCTTTTTTTTTTTTAGTATAGTGTTTTTAGCTTATGTAACTATTGCAGTAATGCTTGTTTTTTAATTTTATAGCATGTTTGCGTTAATTTATATTAGTTTAATACTTTAGTTTTTGTAGCAAGTTATTTGCTTAGTTTATAAAAATGTTTAAAAAACAGTACTTTAGTTCTTAGTTATTTAAAAAAAGCAACTATTTTCTTTAGCTATTTATTAATACATTATAATAATTAAAGAACTTTTTACTAATAATAACGTTGTTTTTTATGTTATATACTAAAAGTAATGCGTTAAATATAATATAACTTTAAACTTAAAAATAAGCCTTAACTGCTATATTAATTGTTTAAGTAGCACGTTTGTTATACTTAGCTATTTATGCAAAGTTAAAACTAGTAAGCTTTTTAGCTTTAAAGTATTTTATAACTTTAATTATAAATGCTACGCTAATAAAAATATATATATCTGCTTTTATATTAGCAAAAGATTTTATAGTTAATGCTAGTTTATTGTTTACTATTATACAATTTATAAAAAAAAGGTTTTTTTTTAGTAATCCTTTTAAAAAATTAAATAAGATTTATTTATACTGCTTTATTTTTAGTGCTAATATTTTAGCACGCTTAAAATAAAAGTCTATTTATTTTAAGCGTTGTTTTTTAGCTTTTTTTGTTTGCTTTTTTTTACATATTTTTTGCTTATTACGTTTGTAATAATAGTACTAATGCAAGTATTATTAAGTTAGTTATAGTTTTGCTTTTTTAAGCACTTAAAGTGTTACAGGAGGTATAAAGCATTAAAGGTTAAGTATAATAGTTAATATATCTTTAGTTTCATAGTAGGTATTTTATAAGACTAAAGCTTAAAAAAAAGAAAAAACTCCTATAAAATAGGTATAAAAAAAATATCCTATATATATATATAACTTATAACATGTACTAAAGTACTTAAGTAGCTTAGTTATAATAACTATTCTTTTTTTTTTAATTAAGTTGTTTTTAACTTATATACAAGTAAAATTAATTAAAGTAATTAATTTTAAGTATAAATAATAAAGTAAAGTAGTATAAAATAATTAAGCATAAATATAATATATTAAATGAAATGCTTATATAATATAATAGTTAAAGTACTTATGTATTTATGCTTATGTTTATATATTAAGTTATGTTTGTTTTATGCTATATTTATAGCAAGTTTTATGCTTATACTTTTGTTGCTATATGTTTTTCTTTTTTTTCTTCTTTTTTTTTTTCTTTTTTTAGCTGCTGCTAAACAATTAGTTTTAGCTATATATTTTACTACTGCTATTTTTATACTTATTTTATATTTTTTCTGCTTTTTTTTTAATTATTATTTGCATTATAATTATGTTACTTAAACTTGTAGTAGTTAAAAGTAGTACACATAAACGTAGTTATAATTAAAGCTATAATTATAAACGTAAACGCAGAAAATTATTGCAACTTGCTTTACGTTTAAATTTATTTAAAAATAAGTCTAATTTTATTATAAAATAAAACTTTAATAAACTTTTTCGTTAAAAGTTTAATAACTTTAGTAATAAAAATAAAAGTTTTAATAGTTTGCTTTTTTTTTTAAAATAGCTTTAATTTTAATAAAAATATAAATACTATTAAGCTTTTTATAAGTTAAAAAAAAAAAATAAAAATAAAAATAAAAATGATTTAAACTTTATAAATTTAAATAAAAATCTAAATGCTGTTCTGCGTAATTTTAATATAAATAATGCAAGAAATAAATCTAATTTTAATGCAAATATTAAAGTTTTTATGCTAGTTAAACGTTAGCTTGTTTTTATAGTAACTTTTGTTTGCAAACTTTATAAATAAATTATTAAAGCTAAAAACAAAAAGTATAAAACTATTAAAAAAGCAATAATCCTAAGTAGTTTGTTAGTATGTTAGCTTTGTTTTAAGCGTTTTAAAAAAGCATTTTAGCTAAAAAATAGCTTACTTTTAAATATAGTTTGCAAATTTAAAAACTTAAAAATAATAGCTTATATAAGCTATATAAATAGCTATACTTTATGTAAGCTTATAAGTTAATTTATATTTATTTTAGATTAGTTTTACTAATAAGTTAGCTATTTGCTATATTATATTTTAATATAATGCATATTTAAAAGTTATTAAACTAGTTTGTTTATTTTTTTGTTTTTTAAAAAAACAACTATAAAAAAGTTGTTATAAATAAAAATTGCGCTATTGTTTAAAAAACTTTAAACAATTATTGTGTTAATTTTGCAGCTATATAGTTTTACTTTTTAAAAGCATTTTTGCGTTTTTTGTTAACTTATAAAGCTTAGTTTTAATTAATTAGCAAAATTAGCAATATAAAAGTAAGTTGTTTTGTTTTTATTTTATATAAAGTTTAACTAATAATTAGTAATGCAAAAATATTATACTAAATATAAGCACTTAATAGTAAAACGTAAATCTTTAGCTTATTAAACTATTAAGCCTTTTTATATAAGCGCTATAAGTAGCTTTATTTAAACTAATTTTATAAGATTTTCTAATAAAATTAAAACTATTTTTAACGCTAGCAATATGCTTATTTAACTGCACTTAAAGTACAAATTATAAACTATAAATATATAGCTTAAAAAGCTGCTTTTATTTCTTTTAAAAAAAATATATATAAAGCTATATTAACTATTGCTAATAAATATAAATAAAAATATTTAGTTAGCCTTTTTTAATATAAAAATGTTTTAAAGTTTAATAATTAATATTTTAAGGCTTTTTTGTAAAAATATTATAACTTATTTGTAGCATTTTTGCGTATAGCTTATTAATAAAGCGCAAATATTTTAAAACTTAAAGCAATAAGTATAATTCT
Source organism: Xylaria sp. FL1777 (assembly GCA_022578965.1). Lineage (NCBI taxonomy): Eukaryota > Fungi > Ascomycota > Sordariomycetes > Xylariales > Xylariaceae > Xylaria > Xylaria sp. FL1777. The sequence continues at coordinate 363,857 of MU400538.1, read as the reverse complement.
TATTATATAATTAAAAACAAAAAAATAACTAGTTAGTATATATAATATATTTAAGCTTTAATTTATAGCTAAATTAATAATAAATTAATACTATTTTGTTAGCTTAATAGCTTTGCTTTTTTTTTGTAACTTAAGCGCTTTTTAAAGTTTTTAATTGCTTTAAAAGCTATAATATTAATAGTAAATACTTACTAATTATACTTAGTTAGCTAGCTTTTTTATTTAATAAAATAATATTTTTTTTTATTATAAGTTATTTTATTTATTATATTTTTAACTTCTTATTTTTTTAACTTATTTTTAAGGTTTAATATAAGTAAACTATACTTATGTTTAGCTTTTTAAAGCTTAAGCAGCTAAATTAAAAAAACAGAATAAAAATAGCTATATTATTTTAAAAAACTAATATAATATACTTATAAACTAACTATAAAAAAAATTTAGAAAAGTTTAATAAACTTAAGCGTTAATTTTTTATTTTTAAACTTAATATTTTTTGTTAATAGTGCTATTAAATCTTTAGTTTTAAAGGTTATAAGTTTATGCTTATTATTATAGTGTTCTATATATTTATTAGTTATAATTTATTATTGCTTTATTATTTTGTTTTTAATAATTTATAACTTGTTAAAACGTTTTTATATAGCTAAGATTTTTTTTAATATAAAATTATTTTTAATAAACAAACGGAATTTTAGCATATAATTATATAAAGCTTTAAAAAGTAATCGTTTAGTTATAAAATTAATAATAAAATTTATAGCAAAAAAAGCTTAAAATAAAAGTTAAAGCTAATTAGTTTGTTTACTATTTATAAAGCACTTAAAATAGCTTTTAATTACTTAGTTTATTTGTTTTGTTTGTTTATTAGTTTTAAAGTAAAATGCTACTAAAAGCTTTTATTTAACTTTTAAGTAATAATATAAATTAAACTAAAATTAGCTAATAAAAACAAAGCTTTTATTAAAAATAATGCTTTTTAAGCTACTATAAATACATTTAATTTTATAATAAAATAAAACTGCTAGCTTAACTAAAATTATAATAATATTAACTAAAAATAAGTATATAAGCTTAGTAAATTTATTTATAATAATAAAAATAGTATTAATTAGTTTTTTTTTATAAAAAGTTTTTAGTAAACTTATAATAAAGTTTATAAATAGCTTTTATATAAATTTATTAAATATTAGCAAAACGTTAAGTTTACTATACTTTTAGTAATGTTTTACTTTAGTTTTAAAGCAAATTGCATAGCTTTATACATACTTTTTAATATTTGGTTTTATGTTACTTTAGTAAAACTTTTGTTATAGTAGTTCTAAAGTGCAGCTTTAGCTAAAGTATTTAGCTAAAAAATCATTATAATATAGCTTAATAAATTAAAAATATATAGCTTTTTTAAAAAAAATGTAAATTTTGTTTTTATAGCAAACTAAAAATTTTTTTATTAACTATTAAGGATTTATAAGCTTTTTTGCTTTTAATTGCTTTATAATTGTATAGCATTTAGGGTTTTTTTTTTGAACTTTTTAAATAAGGTTTTTTAGCTTTTTAAAAGCTTTTAAATTTTTTAATTTTTTTAAGCTTATAGCTATTTATATATGCAAACATATAACTGCTTAAATAAAAAAAGCTTTTTTAGTAAGTATAGCTTTAAGGTATAAAGCTTTAGCTTAAGTATTAAAGTATAAATTAAAAATTTTAACTTGCTATACTACTATAACTTTTTTTTCTAACGTTAAAAAAATGTTAATATTATTAAGCAAAATAACTATATAATTAAAACAGCACAAAAAGAAATTAGCTTTGTTTTTTTTGCTTGCTTAATATTTAATAATAAAGTTAAAAAAAGCTAATAATAAACATTAATAAGCTTATTTTTTATTAAGCTTTAGTATTTTTATAAATGCTTAAAAATTAATATAATTAATTAATATTTTAATTAATAAATTGCTTTTTTGTAAATAATGCTATTAGTGCTTAAAGCAATTTATTATTATAAGCATTTTTTAATTAGGCATATTATACTGCATTTTTTCTTTAAATAGCTTTTAAGAATAAAATGTAACTAGTTTAAAAATGCTTTAATTATTTTGCTAAAATAGATTTTTTGCAAAAGCTACTTTAAAAAAATCGGTTTTTAGCAATATTTATTTCTTAGAGTTAAAATATATAAAAAAAATAGCTTGCTTAAATGCATTTTAAAGGTTTTTAAAAGCCTTTTTTTTAGGACTATTTAAAAAGATTTAACCTTTTTTTGTTTTTATTACGTTTTTTTTTAAATACTTAAACAAAAGCGTAGCAATATAAGAATACCTATTTATAAAATAGCAATAAAAGTTACAAAACTTTAAAAATTGTTATAGCGCTTAATAAATATTTAGTATAAGCTATTGCTAAATAGTGTTTATATATAAAAAATCTATTTTAATTTTTTAGCTAAAAATAATATAACCTAAAAATTTGATTTTTTTTTAATAAAATTAGCACTTAAATAGCTTAGCATATAGTTTTGTTTTTTATAGCTTTTTAATAATGTTTTAAATATATTTTGTATAAAAATCTTTATTTAAAAAGAAAATAAGCATATTATTAAAATATATAATGCAAAATATATTTATTATATTATTAAATGCTTTTTATATATAACTTTAAAAAGTAGCAAAAGCATTTAATAAATTTATAAGTATAACTAAAAATTTATAGTAGTTATAGCATATATAAAACGCTATTTTTTATTTATTTTCTTCTTAAATATATAAGCAATAATAAGCATTTTTAAAGTTAATTTTGCTAAAGATTTTAGCTTTTAAAATTTTATTAAGCAGCTTTAAAATAAGTAATAAAATATATTAATTTTTACGCATAACTTAATTAAGTTTTTTATAATTTATATATAAGCATAAGCTTTTATTTTTTTTAAGTACAAAAAAGATTAAAGCGCTAGCAAAACTAATAAACTTTTTAATTTTTTTTGCTTTTAACATTTTATTAAGCTATTTTTATAGTTTTTTTAGCTTATTTTAAGCTAATAAGTATATAAAAAAATAAAATATAATTGCGTTTTTTTTTAGCTTAATAACAAGGTTTTTTTGCTTTAATTGTAATAATATATTTGTTTTACTAATATTAAAAAACTTAAATAAATTATAAAACTCTTTTAGAATTGCTATAAAATCAAAATAATTAAAGCTTTTTTTTAACTTTTTAAGCTATATAAGTTTAAGTAATTAAATAATAGCGTAGCAGCAAGCTTAGTTTTAGCAAGCTTTTATAAACTTAATTAAACTAAATATTTTTACTTAAAAGCAGCATAATTTAAAAAACTATTAATTAGTGCCTAAATTTAGTATAATTTCTTTATTTTTTAAGGTAGTTTAAAATAGTAAAAAAAAGCTGCTTTTAAAGCAATAGTTGTAGTTAATAGCTATATATGCACGCTTAATTCTGCAAGTAATACTATAACTATTAGTTAATTTGTAAATAATTTAATAAGCTTTATAAGTAAAAAATTTACTTTTAGCAGCATGCTATAATATAAGTATACAAAAAAATGCTTGCTGCAATTTATAATAAAAAGCAAAAATAAAACTAATATAGTTATATTTAATGCATAAATTAAGATTAATATAAGTTTTAATAAATAGTTTTATAAAACTAATAGAATAAATAGTATAAAAAATATAAAAATAGCATAAAATAAGTATATAAAATAATAACTTTGGCTTAAAATTTATAGCTAATATAATTAGTACTAAGCTTATTATTTGTTTTCTAAGTTATAATACTATAGCTTTTATAAAAGAAATATATAAAACTTTAATTGCTATTTTTAGTTTTTTTTATTTATGTTTTAGTTTTTATTTACTTAAATTTTTTAAATAGTTTGTTTTTAAGTAGTATTATTATTATAGCTAGTATAGCTACTAAATTTATTGTTTTTGTTATTACTGTTATTATTATTACTTTTAAGCTAAAAGTAATTAAAAGCAATATAACTAAGTTATTTATAGCTATAATAAATAAAGTTTTTATAAAGATTTAAATTTAAACTACTTTTATTGTTATTTTAAGGTTAATTTAGAAAAGTTCTAAAAATATAACAGTTCTTTAAAGTATAAATATTATTATTATTACTTTAGTTATTTATGTATTCTTAGTTTTAATACTAGCTATAACCTTTATTATTATTGCTTTTATAGTATTAATTTTAGCTTTTATAGCTATTATTACTTTTATAAAATCCTTAGTTATTATTATTGCAGCTATTATTATAATTATTGCTTTTATAAAAATAGTTTTAATTATTAAAACTAGTATTATTATTTTTGCAGCTAGTATTAATATGCTAATTATTAGTTTAGTTTTGCTTAGTATTTAAGGTTAATTTACTAGTAATTTAAGTAATGTTTAACTTTAGTTTTTTTTTATTGCAGTTTAAGCGTTATTTTTTAGTTATTAATTCTTAGCGTTATTATATAGCATTAATTATATTAACTTATATAGTTAGCAGTAGGTTATAGTAGTTTATTAGCTTTTACTAAAGTAGTACACTTAGTTTTTAGTAGTATAATAAAGCTTTTTTACTTTTATTTTAGTAAACATTTTAAAGTTTAATACTAACAAAGTATTAATTAAACAGTTTTAAGTTTTAGTTAGCTTATTAACTTGCTTGTTTTAATTATATGCTTATGTTAGCTTATAAAAAAGCAAACTACTTAAGCAAAATCTTAATTTAGTTTAAAAACACTTTTTAGTTAGTTTTAAATTGTTTTTTTTTAAGGTTAATAACCTTTGTAATACTAATTAATAAGCATTTTTACAGTTTTAGTTTATATTATTATGTGCATATAAAATCTTGTTTTTATTACAACGGAATTTCTAATTAGCTTTTTTAAAAATAGTTTAAAGTTTTTTTACTTATTTTAGCTAGCATTAATAAATAAATTTCATGCTAAAAAAGTTATAGTTAAACTTTAATAGTTAGCTAAAATTAGCATTTTTAAATAAGTAATACTAATAATAATATAAGCAATTTTAATATAATTAGTATTTAAGTTTTTTTTAATTATGCTTTTTATTAAAGCTAAAAAATTAAAAGTTATTATTATTACTAAAATCTTTATATTTTTGTTTTTAACCTAAGTTGCAAGATTATTTTTTAAGGTTTAAAAAGTTCTTTTGTTTTTTTAAAAATGTTATTTTTTGGTTTTTTTGTTTACTTAATTATAAAATAAAAGTAGTACAAGCTATTTTTAATTTTAAGGCAACTTGTTTGCTTTTATTTTTTTGCTGCGTAATTTGCTGCTTTAGCTTTTTAATTTTAGCTAAAAGCTATACGATTTATATTTGCAACAGTTAAGTATTAATACTTAAAGCACTAAGTAATTATTATTTGCTTAAGCTTAGTCTTAAAAATAATTCGTGCTAAGTTTGTCCTTAGTTTATTATTAAAGTTTATTTTAAAGAAAAGCTATTAGAAATAGCACTAGCTCGTATAATTAATTAGTGTTTAGCTATTTTGTAGTATAACAAAGTATTATAAGTAACTTTATTTTAAAAAGCTTTAAAATTATTACAAAAAGTATAAAGCATTAAAGGTTAAGTATAATAGTTAATATATCTCTAGTTTTATAGTAAGTATTTTATAAAACTAAAGCTTAAAAAAAAGAAAAAACTCCTATAAAATAAGTATAAAAAAAATATCCCATATATATATATAACTTATAACATGTGCTAAAGTACCTAAATAGCCTAGTTATAACATAAAGCTTTAGTATTCTTTTTTATAACACATAAAGCATTATTTCTTAATAATTAACAGTTTAGCTTGTTTAAAACTAAGTTTTATATACATAAAATAGCTATTGTTAGCATTTTTTATTGCTTAAATGCTATAATGTTTAGTACTTTTTTTAAAGTTACTGCTGTTGCTTTTTAAGCTAAAGTTTTTTTTACTACTTTTACTATAGCTATTTAAGCGCAAACTGCTTAAAGCAAGCGCAAATAGCATAAATAACGCGTTTTTTTTTTAATATGCCTTAGTAGCAAAAAAGTTTTTTTGTTATTAGTAATTATAAACCTATATATAATTATAAAATTATAAAAAAGTAATAGTTAAATTATTAGCTTTTTTTACGCTTACTTTGTTAAAACGCTTAAAAAGCTTGTTTTATATATCTTTTTTAAAGTTTTTGCTGTTTATACAAGCTTTAAAAGTCCATTTAAAAAAAACAATCTTAAAGTTAATAAAACGCTTTTCTAGCTTTATTGTTAATTTTTAGTATTAAATACAAGCTTTTTTATATTTGTTAAAGTTATAATACTAGTAGTAAAAGTACTCCAAAACTTCTTTGCTTGTTTTTAATATAAGCGTATTACTATAGTTATTTTAAATAAAAAACATAATGTTTTTAAAAGCAGTACTACTTATTTTATTAGCAATATATGTAATCTTGTTTTTTTTGCTATTAAAATAGTTAGCGTTTTTTTATAGCTTGTTTTTAAAAAGCATTATTTAATAGTTAAACTTAACTGTTAGTTTTCTAGCTTTTAGTTTATTATTTATAAAAATTAAAAGTAGTTTTACTTTTGCTAAGCGCTTATTTTTTATAAATGCATTAGTAAAAGCAGTTAAATTAAGTATACTTTTGCAAAATAACCAAGGATTAAACAAGTTGCTAGTTTTTACTGCTGCTAGTTTAGCTTTATGCATTTATATAATAAGCTTGTTTTTAAAAATGTTATTAGTTTTTTTTAACTTTTAGTTTTTAGCAAGCTAAGCAGTTTTAGTTTTTATATATGCGTTATATTAAATAAACGCTTTGTTTAAAATATAATTACCTTTATTTGCTTAAGCTTTCTGCAAGTTAAATTTAACGATAACTAATTTAGCTTTTAGTTTTTTTGCTTTTTTAGTTATTTTAACAACTTAGTTTTTTAAGAAACGCATGTTAATAATATGCTTAAAGCCGTATTTTTATATGTTTTAAGCTAAGTAGTTATAAGCTATAGCAATTATGCCCTGCATTTTAAATTTATAGAAAAAAGCAACTAGATGTTTTTTTGTTTTTTTAATAAAAACATTTTTAGTTATAAGCCTATTATACTTTAGTTAAGCTTTTATTTTATAGCTAGTAAATAAAGCAAAGTATATAATAAGTATGCTTTATAGAGTAGTTTAATTTATATAAATATTATTAAAGCGCTTTTAAAAGTCCCTTTTTTTATTATTTTTAAATATTTTGTTAATATAGCAAAGTTGCTTAAATTAGTTTATTAAATAAACCTTGCTATTAAAATACACAAAAGAGTTTTTACTAAACATGTTTTTATAGTTAGTTATGTTATTTTTATTGTTTTTGTTAAAAAAACTAAAAGTATAAATTTTAGTTATTTGTTTGTTATACTTAGCTAAAAGCAAAAGTTGTTTAAAAGTTTGTTTTACTTTGCTATTTAGCTAAAATAGTTTTATTTAAAGGTTTAGTTTATATAATAGGTTACTTAAAAAGCAAACATGCTTTAAAGCTTTTTTAGCTGCTTTTTTATCTTTAGCTATAGTAATAACTATATTATAGTTTAGTTTTTTTTAGTAAAAATTAAAGTTTTTTTAAATTATATTAAACAAAATAAAATATTATAATAGCAATAATACTAAAAGTGTAGTATAAAAAACTAACTATATTTTATATTTTAAGAAAATATTTTACTTAAGGAAAAAGAAAAAAAAGAAAAACTACTTTATATATTTTTAACAGTAATATATAAACAACTTATATAATATTTGCGTAGCTTACTTATAGCAACCATTTATTACACCTTTAATAAGATTAATAGAATAATAAGCTATATATAGGCCACTATGTGCCCCTTTTTATGGAGTACGTACTTAATACTTTAACGTAGCATAACTATAGCTTTAGCCGCAAGCAAGCCATAACTCTAACAGACTAGCAAGCTATAGCTCTAGCTATAAGCGAGCCATAAGCTGTCATACTTGCTAAGCTATTAAGCTTTTTTATATAAGCGCTATAAATAGCTTTATTTAAACTAATTTTATAAGGTTTTTTAATAAAATTAAAACTATTTTTAACGTTAATAGTATATTTATTTAACTATATTTAAAGTGCAAGTTTTAAACTATAAATATATAGCTTAAAAAGCTGCTTTTATTTTTTTTAAAAAAAATATACGTAAAGCTATATTAATTATTGCTAATAAGTATAAATAAAAGTATTTAATAGGCCTTTTTTAATATAAAAATGTTTTAAAGTTTAATAATTAATATTTTAGGGCTTTTTTATAAAAATTTTATAACTTGTTTATAGCATTTTTACGTATAGCTTATTAGTAAAACGCAAATATTTTAAAACTTAAAGCAATAAATATAATTTTTATTACGTAATTAAAAACAAAAAAATAATTAATTAGTATATATAATGCAATTAAGCTTTAGTTTATAGCTAAATTAATAATAAATTAGTATTATTTTGTTAGCTTAATAGCTTTGCTTTTTTTTTGTAATTTAAACGCTTTTTAAAGTTTTTAATTGCTTTAAAAGCTATAATGTTAGTAATAAATACCTATTAATTATACTTAGTTAGCTAGCTTTTTTACTTAATAAAATAATATTTTTTTTTATTATAAGTTATTTTATTTATTATATTTTTAACTTTTTATTTTTTTAATTTATTTTTAAGGTTTAGCATAAGTAAACTATACTTATGTTTAGCTTTTTAAAGCTTAAGCAGCTAAATTAAAAAAATAGAATAAAAACGGCTATATTGTTTTAAAAAACTAATATAATATGCTTATAAACTAATTATAAAAAGAATTTAAAAAAGTTTAATAAACTTAAGCGTTAACTTTTTATTTTTAAACTTAATATTTCTTATTAATAGTACTACTAAATTTCTAGTTTTAAAAGTTATAAGTTTATATTTATTATTATAGTATTTTATATATTTATTAGTTATAATTTATTATTGCTTTGTTATTTTATTTTTAATAGTTTATAATTTATTAAAACATTTTTATATAGCTAAAATTTCTTTTAATATAAAGTTATTTTTAATAAACAAACAGAATTTTAGCATATAATTATATAAAGCTTTAAAAAATAATTATTTAGTTATAAAATTAATAGCAAAATTTATAGCAAAAAAAGCTTAAAATAAAAGTTAAAGCTAATTAGTTTATTTATTATTTATAAAGCATTTAAAATAGCTTTTAATTATTTAGTTTATTTGTTTTGTTTGTTTATTAGTTTTAAGATAAAATATTACTAAAAGCCTTTATTTAACTTTTAAGTAATAATATAAATTAAACTAAAATTAGCTAGTAAAAACAAAGCTTTTATTAAAAATAATGCTTTTTAAGCTACTATAAATATATTTAATTTTATAATAAAATAAAACTGCTAGCTTAACTAAAGTTATAGTAATATTAACTAAAAATAAGTATATAAGCTTAATAAATTTATTTATAATAATAAAAATAGCATTAATTAGTTTTTTTTTATAAAAAGTTTTTAATAAACTTATAATAAAATCTATAAATAGCTTTTATATAAGTTTACTAAGTATTAATAAAGCATTAAGTTTATTATATTTTTAGTAATATTTTGCTTTAGTTTTAAAGCAAATTATATAGCTTTGCATATATTTTTTAACATTTAGTTTTATATTGCTTTAATAAAACTTTTGTTATAGCAGTTCTAAAGTATAGCTTTAGCTAAAATGTTTAGTTAAAAAATTATTATAGTATAGCTTAATAAGTTAAAAATATATAGCTTTTTTAAAAAAAATATAAATTTTGTTTTTATAGTAAATTAAAGATTTTTTTATTAACTATTAAAAATTTATAAGCTTTTTTACTTTTAATTGTTTTATAATTATATAGCATTTAAGGTTTTTTTTTTAAACTTTTTAAATAAAGTTTTTTAGCTTTTTAAAAGCTTTTAAATCTTTTAATTTCTTTAAGCTTATAGTTATTTGCGCATATAAACGCATAACTACTTAAATAAAAAAAGCTTTTTTAGCAAGTATAGCTTTAAAGTATAAAGCTTTAGCTTAAGCACTAAAATATAAATTAAAAACTTTAACTTGCTATGCTACTACAACTTTTTTTTTTAATATTAAAAAAATATTAATATTATTAAGTAAAACAGTTATATAATTAAAACAGCATAAAAAAAAATTAGCTTTATTTTTTTTGCTTGCTTAATATTTAATAATAAAGTTAAAAAAAACTAATAATAAATATTAATAAGCTTACTTTTTATTAAGCTTTAGCGTTTTTATAAATGTTTAAAAGTTAATATAATTAATTAATACTTTAACTAATAAATTGCTTTTTTATAAATAATGCTATTAGTACTTAAAGCAATTTATTATTGCAAGCATTTTTTAGTTAAGCATACTATATTGCATTTTTTTTTTAGATAGCTTTTAAAAATAAAACATAACTAATTTAAAAATGCTTTAATTATTTTGCTAAAATAAATTTTTTATAAAAGCTACTTTAAAAAAATTAGTTTTTAGCAATATTTGTTTTTTAAGATTAAAATATATAAAAAAAATAGCTTGCTTAAATGTATTCTAAAGGTTTTTAAAAGCCTTTTTTTTAGAACTATTTAAAAAAATTTAACTTTTTTTTGTTTTTATTACGTTTTTTTTTAAATACTTAAACAAAAGCGCAGCAATATAAAAATACTTATTTATAAAACAGCAGTAAAAATTATAAAACTTTAAAAATTATTATAGCGCTTAATAAGTATTTAATATAAGCTATTACTAAATAATATTTATATATAAAAAGTTTATTTTAATTTTTTAGCTAAAAATAATATAACTTAAAAATTTAATCTTTTTTTAATAAAATTAGCACTTAAATAGCTTAACGTATAGTTTTGCTTTTTATAGCTTTTTAATAATGTTTTAAATATATTTTATATAAAAATCTTTATTTAAAAAAAAAATAAACATATTATTAAAATATATAATGCAAAATATATTTATTATATTATTAAGTGCTTTTTATATATAACTTTAAAAAGTAGCAAAAGCATTTAATAAACTTATAAGTATAACTAGAAATTTATAATAACTATAGTATATATAAAACGCTATTTTTTATTTATTTTTTTTTTAAATGCGTAAGCAATAATAAGCGTTCTTAAAGTTAATTTTACTAAAGATTTTAGCTTTTAAAATTTTATTAAGCAGCTTTAAAATAAGTAATAAAATATATTAATTTTTGCATATAACTTAATTAAGTTTTTTATAGTTTATATATAAGCATAAGCTTTTATTTTTTTTAAGTATAAAAAAAATTAAAGCGTTAGTAAAACTAGTAAACTTTTTAATTTTTTTTGCTTTTAGCATTTTATTAAGCTATTTTTGTAGTTTTTTTAGCTTATTTTAAGCTAATAAATATATAAAAAAATAAAATATAACTATGTTTTTTTTAGCTTAATAATAAGGTTTTCTTGCTTTAATTATAGCAATATATTTGCTTTACTAGTATTAAAAAACTTAAATAAATTATAAAACTTTTTTAAAATTGCTATAAAATTAAAATAACTAAAGCTTTTTTTTAACTTTTTAAGCTATATAAATTTAAATAATTAAATAATAGCGTAGCAGCAAGCTTAATTTTAACAAGCTTTTGCAAACTTAATTAAGCTAAATATTTTTACTTAAAAGCAGCATAATCCAAAAAACCATTAATTAGTGCTTAAATTTAGTATAATTTTTTTATTTTTTAAAGTAGTTTAAAATAATAAAAAAAAGCTACTTTTAAAGTAATAATTATAGTTAATAGCTATGCATGCATACTTAATTCTACAAGTAATACTGCAACTATTAGTTAATTTATAAATAACTTAATAAGCTTTATAAATAAAAAATCTACTTTTAGTAGCATGCTATAATACAAATATATAAAAAAATGCTTGCTATAATTTATAATAAAAAGCAAAAGTAAAATTAATATAATTATATTTAGCATATAAATTAAAATTAATATAAGTTTTAATAAGTAATTTTATAAAGCTAATAAAATAAATAGTATAAAAAGTATAAAAATAACATAAAATAAATATATAAAATAATAACTTTAGCTTAAAATTTATAGCTAGTATAGTTAGTACTAAGCTTATTACTTATTTTTTAAGTTGTAGTACTATAGCTTTTATAAAAAAAGTATATAAAACTTTAATTGCTATTTTTAGTTTTTTTTATTTATATTCTGGTTTTTATTTACTTAGATTTTTTAAATAGTTTGTTTTTAAGTAGTATTACTATTATAGCTAATATAACTACTAGATTTATTATTTTTGTTATTATTATTATTATTATTACTTTTAAGCTAAAAGTAATTAAAAGTAATATAGCTAAGTTATTTATAGCTATAATAAATAAAGTTTTTATAAAAGTTTAAATTTAAACTACTTTTATTATTATTTTAAAGTTAATTTAAAAAAGTTCTAAAAGTATAATAGTTTTCTAAAGTATAAATATTATTAGTATTATTTCGGTTATTTATATATCTTTAGTTTTAGTATTAGCTATAACCTTTAGTATTATTACTTTTATAATATTAATTTTAGCTTTTATAGTTATTATTGCTTTTATAAAATCCTAAGTTATTATTATTGCAGCTATTGTTATAATTATTGCTTTTATAATAGTAGTTTTAATTATTAGAACTAGTATTGTTGTTTTTATAGCTAGTGTTAATATATTAATTATTAGTTTAGTTTTGCTTAGTATTTAAAGTTAATCTATTAATAGTTTGAACAACATTTAACTTTAGTTTTTTTTTATTATAGTTTAAGCATTATTCTTTAATTATTAGTTTTTAGCGTTATTATATAGCATTAACTATATTAGCTTATATAATTAGTAAAAAGTTATAATAATTTATTAACTTTTGCTAAAGTAGTACGCTTAGTTTTTAGTAGTATAATAAAGCTTTTTTGCTTTTGTTTTAGCAAACATTCTAAAGTTTAATATTAGCAAAGTATTAATTAAACAGCTTTAGGTTTTAGTTAGCTTGTTAATTTGCTTGTTTTAATTATATACTTATATTAGCTTATAAAAAAGCAAACTACTTAAGCAAAGTTTTAGTTTAATTTAAAAATACTTTTTAGTTAGTTTTAAATTGTTTTTTTTTTAAGGTTAATAATTTCTGCAATATTAATTAATAAGCATTTTTATAGTTTTAGTTTATATTGCTATGCGTGTATAAAATCTTGTTTTTATTACAGCAGAATTTCCGATTAGCTTTTTTAAAAATAATTTAAAGTTTTTTTACTTATTTTAGCTAGCGTTAATAAGTAAATTTTATGGTAAAAAAGTTATAATTAAACTTTAATAGTTAATTAAAATTAGCATTTTTAAATAAATAGCATTAATAGTAATATAAGCAATTTTAACGTAATTAATATTTAAGTTTTTTTTAATTATGTTTTTTATTAAAGCTAAAGAATAAAAAGTTATTATTATTACTAAAATTTTTATATTTTTGTTTTTAACCTAAGTTGCAAAATTGTTTTTTAAGGTTTAAAAGGTTTTTTTGTTCTTTTAGAAATATTATTCTTTAGTTTTTTTGTTTACTTAATTATAAAGTAAAAGTAATATAAGCTATTTTTAATTTTAAAGCAATTTGTTTGTTTTTATTTTTTTGCTGCATAACTTGCTGCTTTAGCTTTTTAATTTTAGCTAAAAGCTATGCAATTTATGTTTGCAATAGTTAAATATTAGCACTTAAAGCACTAAGTAATTATTGTTTGCTTAAGCTTAGTTTTAAAAATAATTTGTGCTAAGTTTATTTTTAGTTCATTATTAAAGTTTGTTTTAAAGAAAAGCTATTAAAAATAGCACTAGCTTATATAATTAATTAGTGTTTAGCTATTCTGTAGTATAACAAAGTATTATAAGTAACTTTATCTTAAAAAGCTTTAAAATTATTATAGAAGGTATAAAGCATTAAAGGTTAAATATAATAGTTAATATATCTTTAGTTTTATAGTAAGTATTTAACAAGACTAAAGCTTAAAAAAAAGAGAAAACTCCCATGAAATAAGTATAGAAAAAATATCTTATATATACATATAACCTATAATATATGCTAAGGTACCTAAGTAGCTTAGTTATAACAATAATGCTAAAAATTTATTGTTTAGCTAAGCTATAAAAACTTTTATATTAGTTTTTAAATAAAATGTAATTTTATAAAAATAGTTGCGTAACTTTTAAAAAGTTTTAATAATAGCAAGCTTTTTTAGCTTTATAGCATTATATTTTTTTTAAAGCTTTTTTATGTTTTAAATTTATATTTAGCTAGCTTAATAAATTTATTAACTTTTTAACATAAAATAGCGTTTTAGTTAGTCCTAAAAGCATTAACCTTTAGCTAAATAAGCTTTGTTATATAATTAAAAATAATAAAAATAAAAGCTATTATAATAGCTTTTTAAAGCTTTTTTATAGCTTTTTTTGTAGTTTTTTAAAGTAAAACAGCTTATTTTTTTGTAATAAAACTATTAATAGTTTTATAATTATAGTATACTTTTAGATTTATATTTAATAATATACTGTTATTTTTAAAAAAGACTATACTTTTGTAATATTTTTGCAAGTTTTTTATTTAAAAATTTTTATTACTTTTGTTTTTACTAAGCTTTTACTATTAATGCTATATATATAGCTAATTATTTTAGTTATTTGTTTTGTTTATTTGCTTTTAAATATGCTACCTATAATTTTAGCTAACTTAAAATTAAATAGTATAGCGTTAAAATTTTTAAAATGTTTTAATATAAATTGCTTAATACTTAAAGTAACTTTATAATTATTATACTTAATAGTAAGTTTTTTAATTACTACGTTATTAAAAAAAAGTTTATATTTTATTAATAATATATTATATAAGATTTTTAATAGTACTTTTAAAAATTAAGCTATTAAATTTATTACTTTTTGCAAAAAAGTAATTATTTAAAAAAAGCTTATTAGTATAAAAAAAGCAATTATTGCTTAACTAAAAATAAAAAGTAGTATTTAATTATATTTTAAAAATAAATTAACTATAAAAATTATTTTATATATTATAAACTTTTTAAAGAACTTATTATAGCTTTAAAGAAAATTAGCATTATATATAATAACTACGTTTATTTTTATAGCTAAATTAATTAATCGAAGTTTTTTATTTTTTTTTTGTACTAAGAACTAAGCATTATAATATAAACTATAAGCTTTTTTAAAAACACTATATTTAAGCTTTTTTAAAAACACTATATTTAAATTAAGTTTTTAAAACCTTTATAGTAATGTTTTTTAAAAGCTTAAAAATTAAAATGCTGCAAACTTGCTATGTTTTATAAAGAACTGTTTTAATTTTATAAAAAAAAAAAATTTTATTATATATTTTTTCTATTTTAAAAAAGTTTTATAAAAGTGCTATTTCTTTGCGATATTATATTTTAGTTAATAATACTGCTTTTTGCTAAGTAAAGTTAATTATATAAAGCTTTTTTAAAAAAATAGCTAGTTATTTAATAGTTAATTAAGTGCTTTTAAAAGTAGCGCTAAAACATAAATATATGTTTTAATAAATGCTATTTTATTAAAATAATATAAAATCTTTTAAATAATAGCTTGCTTTTTTTAAGGCTTGCTTTTTTTATTTATAAGATTTAAATAAAACAATACTATTAAATAATATATTATTTCTAAAATAAATCTTTTTATTTTTTGTTTTATATATTATATTTAAAATTATTGTTTTATTTTTTATTAATTTATTAGTTTTTAAAGCTTAAAAAATTAATAGTACTTAAATTAAAGTTATAAATAAGTTATTTATGCTTTTTGTTTTATATATAAGATTTTATAATAGACTTGTTATATACTAATATAACGGGTTTGCCCTTGGGGTTTTGATTTGCAAGTAATAATAGAATCTTTAATAGTAGTTCGTTAAGGAAGTTTTTAAAGTACTTTTATTACTGTGCATTAATAAAGGTCTTAAAAGATTAAAAGTAATAAGTATATTAGTGCTTAGTAGTTATAGAAAATTAATAGCTAAAAAGCTAAAAACTAAGTAAGTAATTAAATATAAAAAGTGTATAATTATATAAACAAAAAAAATAGTAGTAGTAATTTATAAATGTTGTTTTTTTTAATAAATTTAACGCTATATTGTTTTAAGTTTAAAGCTTAATAAATTTAACGCTTAAGTTTATTAAATTTAAGGCTTAATAAACTTAATGCTTAAGTTTATTAAGTTTATGTATTAAACCTTTATAATAGTTTAAATACATATTTTTTTAACAAATAGGACTTTTTTTGCGTATATTTTTTTTATACTTAGCTTTTTAACTAGCTTAATTAGCTTATTTTGTAATATTATTTTCTTTTTTCCGTAATTATTGTTTTAACAATTCTATATTTTCTTTTTTGTAAGTTTTTTTTTTTTATTTTTTGTTTTTTGTTTTTTATGCTTATTATGTTTAGTAAGGTTTTTAAAAAACTTTGCTTGTTATGTTTTAAACAAAAAGCTTAACAAAACTTTGCTTTACTTTTTTCTATTAAATTAAAATTAATTAAAATAGCTTTATGCTTTTGCTGCAATTGTTATAGCATAAAATGTTTAATGTTAAAATTTAACTTTAATTAATATGTTAAATATATTATAGCTAAACAAACAAATTATAATGCTAGAAATTTATTTTTAAAGCAAATATAATAGCTTACTTTTTAGTATAAAAAGCTAAAAAATAAATTAAACTTGCTAATAAAAAAGCATAAAAAAATAAGTATAAAAATTTATTGTTTTAAGCAATAAAAAAAACTATAGCAAAAAAAAATAGCTGCTGCTATAGCTTATAGTTTAAGTAGTTTAAAAAAGCTTAAGCAAGTTAAAACAAAAAAGCGCTATATAGCTAAAAAACAAAAATAGTATATTAAAGCAGTACAGCTATTGCTAGTTATTTTTTTAAAGTTTAATTAAAATATGCTAAACGTTTTGTTTAAAGTTAATCTTTTTTTTTTAGCTTTAGTTAGTTAAAATATTAACAATAAAACTAGTTTACAATTATTTTAGCAGTTTTTAGATATTTTTTAAGTTTTTAAGTATTATTAGCGTATAAGTATTTTTTTTATTTAATAAAATATTTAATATTATTGTTGTTTTAACAAAAATTTAATATATTTTTAACTTTATAAATGTTTTAATTTGTTTTTATTTTTAGTTATGTTTTAATAAATGTTTTAATAAGTGCTAGTTTTAGTAAAGAAATATAAAAAACAGAGTAAATTTGCATGTTTTTTAGTAATAATAGTTTATAGTTAGTAAGTAAAATAACTTTTTTAATTTTAAAAAAGCTAAGTTTTTTAAATTTTAATTTATTGCTTAGTTGTTTTGTTTTAATTTAAGAAATATTAATGTTTACGTTTTATTTTTGTTGTAGTAAATAAACTTTGTTTTTTTTTTTAAACGTTAGTTTTTTAGTTTGTTTTTTATTATAGTATACTAATATTTGTTATTATAAAAACTAAAAACATAGTTATAGTTTAGCTTATAACGTTTTAATTTTTGTTGCAATAATTTTTGCTTAAAGTGCTATAGTTAAAATAGCAAATGCTTTTATTAATGTTTTTTTTTGTTTTTTAATAGTTGCTTGCTGTTTATAAACAGCTTTATGTAAAGATATGTTTATATTTTTGTTTGTTAATATATTATATAAGATTTATATTATTAATAATAGTTTTACTTAATTGTTTTATTAATAGTTAACATAATTTTATAAATATTGTTTTAATATTTAGTTTAGTTTTTTTGTTTATTTATTTATTTATAAGTAATAAGCAGTTAAAAACTTTAGTTTAATACTAATAAATTTAAAAAAACTAGTTTTAAACTTAAAAGTAAATAATTTATTTTAGTTTAAAACAATTCTTTTTAATAGCTTATGCTTATTTAAATATTAGTATATAAAGGCATATGCAAGTTATTTAGCTGTTGTATTTTCTTTAAACAGTAAGAAATAAGCATATTTAGTAAGTCTGTTAATAATAACTTATATTTTATTATATTGTACTTTTATAACTAGATTAATTAATAAAAGTAATGCTATAATAAAATCTTAAGCAATAGTGTGCTATGCTTGTTTAAGTATTTATATAAATTATAGTAGTTTATAAAGCTTCTATTAGGCTATTTTAGCTTTATTATAAATATTGCACTTTTTTACAATAAATTTAACTATGTTTTATAGTTTTAAAAAATTGTACTTTTTTTATAATCGTTTAACTGTTTTTATTGCTTTTTAATGTTTATATAATAAGTATTCGTAGAATTTTTTAATAAACTTGTTTTGTAAAAATTCCAGTAAATAAACCTTATATTTATATATTAGCTTGTTATTTTTTAATCCTTTGTATTTTTGTAGTTATGCTAATTTCTTTAAGTTATAGGCTTGTTATAGCTGTATATTTATAAGGTCTTTAAGTATAATTTTAACTTTCAAGCTTTTATTTCTTTAAGGATATAGCACTTAAATGTTTTTTTTTAAAACCTTAATGTAGCATATTTTAAAGTTAAATTTAAAGAAAAAAACTATTTAATTCTTATGTTGTTTAGTAATCTTTTGCGTAGTTATGAATTTTGTTAAGTTTTAATAATTTAAATAAATCTTAATTAGCTTTATAGTTCTTATAAAAAATAGTTTTTACTTCTTAAGTGCTGTAATAATTGCAAGCAGTTCTTTATTATATATAAAATATTATAATGCTATGTTTTGTAGTGCTTTAAAGTAATAAGCTACTAAGTGTTATTTTTTGTTATTTTTTAGTTGTTTTAAAACTTCTGTAATTATATTATTTAAAGCATTTGTTTTTAGCCTTTTTTTTTTCTATAGATTAAGTAGTTTAACCATAAGGTTAAAAGTAACTCTTAGTTTTAGTTTTTTAAAAGCTTTTTAAGCTTTTTTTAAAATTAAGAAGAATTTTTTTTTATATTTTTTCTTTGTATACTTTATAAAATAAAATGCCATTTTCCTAAAGTTTTAAATTAACATTTAAATATAGTTTAAAAATTTTAATGCTTATTATATATTTATAATAATAGCTAGGTTAAATATTTTCTAGTTTTGTATTGTGTTAATTTTTAACTATTAAATCTATATTTGTTTTAAAGTAATTATAAATTTTAAAAAGTTGATTTTTTATGTATATTATATATACTTTTTTGTATTAAGTTGTAATTTTGCTTATTTAAATATTTTTAACACTTAAGTTATGTGTTTTTTGTGTTTTTTTAGTGTTTTAAAGTAAATCAAAATATTATTTAAATAAATAAACATAAACTTGTTTAAAAACTTTTGTAGAATTATTATTATTATGTGTTAAAAGCTAGCTAATATGTTCTATAGTTTTTATAGCATAATTATATACTTATATAGTTTATATACTGTTTATATAGCAATTTTTCATTTTTTTTCTTTAGTTATTTTAATAGCATAATATTTATTTAAAATATTAACTGCTATAAACTATTTTATTTAGTTAATGTTTTTTTTTATAGTTATTAATAAAGTAAAGAAATATTTATTTGCAATAGTAATTATATTTAATAATTAGTAGTTAATTATTATTTGCTATATTAGTCTTTCTTTTTTATTAATTAGTTGTTTTTTATTTTTTATTTTAAGTATTAGTACTGTAAAGTATTTAGCAAATAACTAAAACTTTTTTAAGAATTCTTTTGCTAAGTTTTTTTAAATGTATTTTTATAAAGCGTTTGTTTTGTTTAAGCTTATATAGTATACTTAATAAAGCTTTAGTTAATATTTTTCTTTAATAAAGATATAGTAGTTTTATAGGCTATATTTAGGAAGTTTTTTTTTTTTTCTTTTTTTAAATAGTTTATAAAATTTATAATATATTTTTAGTATTTTGTTCAGGATTTCTTTTGTAATTTTTCTGATTTTTTTGCTTTATTTCTTACTTTTTTAATTAATAGTTTTTGCTTTTTATTGAATTAAAAAGTTACTAGTTTTTAGCTATAGTATTCCTAAAATAATAATAATTTATATTACTTGAACAAACGGCCTATTAGTTATACTAGTAGCTATCTAGTAAAACTTTGTATAAGTAGAAACCTTTTTTAAGGCGAAAACTACTTATATATGCAAAGTATACAACAGTTTTACTACAGATTTTATTAATTTGCTGCTTTTTTTATATAATACTTTGCTTTAAATTTTATACGCTAAGTTAGCAGTGCTTTTGCTTTGCAATACAGAAGTAAAAAAATCGGCGCGTTAATAAAAGGGTTTTTTGTTGGTTAGTAATAAAGGCGCTCTTTTGCTAGCTTTAAGTTCTGCAAGCTATAAATAATACAGTATTAAGTAGATTTTAAGCACTACATAGCGCTATATTTTTTATAAATTGCTTAGCGCTAAGCAGTAAGCTTTAAGTTCTAATTACGCTAAAAATATAAGCTGTTTGCTACATAAAAAAACTAGTGCTTATATAACATTAGTAGCAAAAGCTAAAGCTGCTCGTTTTTATAGTAGCTAGTATACTAAATTAGTTACTTACGTTGCTGCACTAGCAAAAAAGCAAAATTTCTAAACTTTTAGTTTAGCTATTTAACTTTTAATTTTTATGCCTTTAGTATAGCAAGCATATAGTTCGAACTAAGCTAAAGGCAAACCGACTTTTGCTTTAAAGCAAAACAACTGCAAACTAAGCAAAACTTAAACCTATAACTTCGAAAAAAATAGCTAGGCGCATACCACTACGCCACTAAGCCTTCTTAAAATAATATTATAATTAAATATATTAGCAATATTTAATATAATTTGCTTTTTATATCTTTATATAAATATATTAAAAGGTTTAGTTTTTTTAAATATGCAACTATTATTATAGCTAAAAATGCTTTTATTAAATTTTTTAATCTTTTAGGATTTTTGCTTATATTTCTAGAAAATTTCATTTTGTTTTATTACTTTAAGTAAAATTATATTAGCTTATACTTCTAAGTTAATTAAAGTATTATACTTTTTTCTTTAATATATAAGTTTGACTTTAAATTAGTTTTACTAGTTATTGCATTAAACTTTATATAAAGCCTTAGTTTTTTTAGTTATTTGCTGCTTTTTTAGTAAATGCTTATTTCGTTTTTTAATTTTTTTTTATAAAATGTTTAAGTGTTTGTTTTTTTTAGTACTTTAAATGTTATTGTATTTTGTTCTGTTTTTATTTTTAATTAAGCTTTAAATCGTAGTTTTTAAGCTTTTTTGTTTTTAGCAACCATTTTTTAATATAATTATGCTTTAATTAGCTAGTAATATTTATAGCAATTATTTTTATATTTCTTTAAAATAATATTATAAGTATAGTTAAAATTTTTCTTAAATATTATAAATTTTTATAAATCTTTATAATAAACTATGGTTATAACTAACTACTTTAATTTATAAAGGTTTTATATTTTTATTTTTGCAATTTGTTTAAAAAACTAATTATTTTTTAATTTATTAAATAAGTATTAGTAGTAATAATATATTATATAGCAATTTTATAATACTTTGTTATATTTTAAATCTTTTAAGCATAAAATATTATTATTGTTTTTTATTATAGTTTTATTATAGTAGTAACTTTTAGCAATTAGTTAAATTACTAGCTTTAGTTTTTAAAACGTATTAGTTTTTATACTAATTATTAATGCTTTTTTATTTTGTTATATTTAAAGCAATTTTAGCTATAAAAATACTTTATTTATTTTTATTAGTTTTTTTTTTGTAGTATTTTTTATAGCTTTTAATTTTATTTGTTTTTATTTTAAAGTTTTATAAGTTTTGTTTTTTTAAGTTTATTTAGCAACTAAGTATTTTAATAGTTTATAATTAGTTTAATAATTATACTATTTATAGTTATAGTTTTGTTCTTTTAAATATAACTTTTTTTTAGGCTATATTTTAAGCTTTAGTAGTTTAAAGTTTTTATAGTTTTATAAGTTTACTAATTGCATTAATTTATTACTTTTTATTGTTTGTTACTTTTAATTAAACCATTTTTTTAAGTTATATACTAAATAACTTTAATTGTTTATATAGCAAATATATTTTTTTGCAATTTGTTTTAATAACTATAAAGCTTTTAAATAGTATTTATATGTTTGTTTATTTTAACCTGTATAAATAAAGCATTTAAATTTATTTAGTATAGCACTTTTATTTTAATTTAAAACAGCAATTTTATACTTTTGTTTTAAAGACGTATTTTTTAAATTGCTTTGTTATTTTTTGTTGTTTTAAACTTTTATAACTTATATTTTTTTTTTAAGTTAAAAAATCTTTTCTTTTTTATAGCTTTTTTTTTTGTTTTTTTTCTTAAATTAGCATTGTTTTTAAAGGTGTTCTTTTTTTCTATAGTTATAATATTTAACTTTAAATATATTTTAAGATTATTGTTTTTAAACTTTACTAATTTGCTTAAATCTTTATTTAATACTTTTTTAAGTATTTTCTTTTTTGTTTTTTTTAGTTTTTTTAGTTTTAAAGTACTAATTAAATAATTATTGATTAATTATAATAGCTATATTAATATATATATTAATTTTTGCTAGTTTATTTATTTTATATAGTTTGTTTTAAATTTAAGTTTTAAGTTTACTATAAAATAAATAAAATAATGCAAGCTTAAGTAATTTTAAAATTACTACTAATTGTTTAAATTTTATAGCATAATTTATTGTTACTTTTGTTTGTTTTAAGCAGTAAAATGCTTTTTTTGCATGTTTTGCTTTTTAAGTGTTTTTAAATAGTACTTTTATTTAATTTTTAAACTTAACATAGTTTTTAAAAATCTTTTTTGTTTTTAGCTTAAAGTTAGTTAACTTATTAGCTTTTAAGAAATTTTTTAAAATAAATTAAAACTATTTTAGTACTTTTTCTAACAGAAATTATAAAATAGTTATTACTTTTTAATCTTTTTTTATAATAATAATAAAGTGCTATTTTAAATAAAGTTTAGCATAAATTAAAAAGGCTTTTATATTTATAGATTTATTATAAAGCTTTAAAGCAATAAGTTTAAAACTTTTAATGTTTAATATTTTTAACATTATAAATAATTCTAATAATAAAAGCAGTAATAATAATAAAAAGTTAAGTTTTTTATTTTAAGTTATTACTTTAGGTATAGCAATAATAAAAGTAAGCATTAAGTTTGCTAATAATAATATTAATATTAGTTGTAGTATAATTATTTGTTTAAAGCTTTAACTTATTGTTATAATAGCAGTTATTATTGCTGCTTTAATTATTATAGCTAATATTTATGCTAGTTTAAAAGTTATAATGCTTAATATTTAAGCTATTTTTTAAGTTAAAGCAACTAGTTTGTTTTGTAGCGCTAGTATTAGCATTAGTTTTTTTTTATTGTTACTATTTAATTTTTTTTTTTTTGCTATTGCTTTTTCTTTAATAAAAGTAGCTAATAAAAGTGCTAAAGTTTATTGTTTTAATATATTGCTAATTTTAAAAGTTTTTAAAATTTTTAAACTTAATTTTTAACTTTTTATTTTTAGTAGTATAACCTAAATTTAGTTTTATTAATTATTAAATAAAGTTTACTTATGTAATGCTATTTAGTATTTTTGTTTTTTAAATATTCTTTTAGTATACTTTTAAAAGTTTATTTTATAAATTATTTATTATTTAACTTTTTATACTAGTATTTGTTTTTATATATTAAGTTTTATTAATTAAAGAACTATTAAAGTATAATAGACCTATTATATACTAATATAATAGGTTTGCTTTTAAGGTTTTAATTTGCAAGTAATAATAAAATCTTTAATAATAGTTCATTAAAGAAGTTTTTAAAATACTTTTACTACTATACATTAATAAAAGTCTTAAAAAATTAAAAGTAATAAATATATTAATGCTTAGCAGTTATAAAAAATTAATAGCTAAAAAGCTAAAAACTAAATAAATAACTAAATATAAAAAGTGCATAATTATATAAACAAAGAAAACAGTAGTAGTAATCTATAAACGTTGCTTTTTTTAATAAACTTAACGCTATATTGTTTTAAGTTTAAAGCTTAATAAACTTAACGCTTAAGTTTGTTAAGTTTAAGGCTTAATGGACTTAACGCTTAAGTTTATCAAGTTTATGCATTAAACCCTTATAGTAGTTTAAATATATATTCTTTTAATAAATAGGACTTCTTTTGCGCATGTTTTTTCTATACTTGGCCTCTTAACTGGCCTGGTTAGCCTATTTTATAACAGATTTTTAGTTTTTATAATTATTAATTTTTTAGCATTTTTTTGCTTTAATGTTTTTTTTATTATAATTAAAAATATTTTAAATAATTAATTATTATTAAAAACAGCATAAACTTTTTTATTGTTTTATATTTTTAAGTTTTTAAAAAGTTTAATATTTTATATAAAAAAAGTTAAAAAAGCTACTAACGTTATATTATTATATAAGTTTTAATTTTTTTAAAAGTTTGCATTTATATATTTTTTTATACTGTGTTTTTTTAATTTTACTTTTATTTTTTTTTGCTAATTATTAGATTTTCTATTTAAGGTTTAATATTTTTATGCTTTATGTAGCTTATTTGCTAAGCTAATAGTTTAATAAATATATATTAGTTTTTTAGTTATTAATAACTTTAAGCTTTTAAATTTAGCTTTTTAATATAGTTTATTACTAATATAATAATTTAGCTTGTTTTAAATATTATATTAGCTATTATATTAAAGCTTTAAAAATATAAACTTATTTAAGATTTTATAATAAAGTTTATACTTAGCAACAAAAAATAAATAGCTTGTTTTTTGCTAACTATATATAGCAAAAAAAGCAGCAATTCTTTATTTATTTAAATAATAGTTTTTAAGTATTTTATATATTTAATAAAATTACTAGTTTAGTTAAATTTTTTTTAGGTTATATTTGTATTTTTAGTAGCAAAGCTATTTTTATTAACAAATAAATTTATAATAATACTAAACTATGTTTTAAAATTAATAATTTTAATAATATTTTTTTTATAAATTTTGTTTTTTATTTTTATAATAAGCTTTAAGTAAAGCTATAGATATTTTTTTAGCTTTATAACGCTTAAAAATATAACTAAAATATTTTATGTTTTTAGTAATAAAGCTAATATAAAGCATAAATTTAAAAAGCTTAAGTATTTTTAGTTAAAATAATTTATTAAACTTAAGTTTTTTTTATTATAAAACTTATACTTTAATATTTTTTTAAATAAGTTTAAACTATTGCTGCTAATATAATTATTATGCTTTTTATAAATTTTTATTTTAAAAAAGTTAAAAGTTTAGTTAGCGCTTTTTAAAACTATTAATGCTAATTATATTAGCTTTTTAACCTTATTTTTTTTTTTTAATACTACTAGCGCAAAATTAATACTTAGCTAAAGTTTAGCTAAAAATATTACTTTTTTTAAAAGCAGTATAAATATAACAATTAGTAATTTTTGCTTTTTTAAGTTATCTTTAAATAATAAATATATAGTATTATATTAGTTTAAAATTTTAAAAAGCATTTTATTAAACTTTAGTTTTTTTTTTAACGTTTAAAAATCTAAAGCAATATAAGCAAAAAATAATATTACTTAATTATTTTATTGGTTTTAATTGCAAAAAACTTTTATTATTTTATAGCGTTACTTTTTTAAAAAAAAATAGCTATAAAGCTAAATTAAAGCATATAAATATACATAATAAAACCGTTATATTTTATTTTTTTATTTATTTGTACTACTAAATAGTTTAATAAAAAGCTAGTTTTATAAGTATTATTAAGCAATTTATATTTATTAAGCTAACTAGCTAATAGTAATATTAGCTAAAATTTCTTTTGTGCTTTTTTAATTGCTAACTATTAAAATTTTAAGTTATTTTTTAAAAAGTTTATGCTTTTATAAAAAAAAGCATTATTTATATTTATTTAAGTTAAGATTTTTTATAATAAAGTTTTTAGTTAAGCTTTATATTTTAATTTATTACTTTTTTTTTTAAAATAAGCTATAATATATTTAATTTAATTTGCTAATTTAAATTTTTACTAAAGTTATTTAGTAATAATAGTATTATTTTTAGCATTAGCTTAAGAACTTTTGCTGCTTTAAAATATAATTTAGCTTTTATTTAAGCAATTATTTAAATAAAAATACTAAAGTATTTTAAAACTTTTAGTATAAAGTTCTTAAAAATAATATTTGTTTTTTTGTTTAAAAAGTTTTTAAATTTTTTAGCTTATATTTTTTAAATTTTAAGCTTTTTTTTGTAAGTTTTGCTTTTTAAATTTTTTAAAGTTCTTAATAATTAAAACTTTTTAGTTTTTATAAAGTACTTTACTTATAAAAATTATTATTTATTTATATATTTTTAGTATTAAGTTAAATAAAAGATTTATTGTTATTTAAATAAATTTTTTTAATTATTTAATTTATAAAAGGCTTTTTTTTTAGTTTTTTAGGTTTTTTTTTATTTCTTGTTTAATAAAAAATAGCTTTTTTAAATAAAAGCTTATAATAATTAGCTTAAAACATATTTACGCTAATTTTTCTGCTTAATATATAGCTTTATAAAACTTTAGTATTATTTATGTTATAAAAAGTACTTTACATAAAATTTTAATTTATTATAATAAAGCTATTATTTATTTTATTATTTAGGCTTAGTGGTGCAATAGCATATGCTTGGCTACTTTTTTTGAAGTTGTAGGTTTAAGTTTTGCTTGGTTTGCAGTTGCTTTGCTTTAAAACAAAAGTTGGTTTGCTTTTAGCTTAGTTTAAACTGCATGCTTGCTGCACTAAAAGCATAAAAATTAAAAGTTAAATAACTAAGCTAAAAGTTTAAGGACTTTGCTTTTTTGCTAGTGTAGCAACATAAGTAACTAACTTAGTGTACTAGCTATTATAAAAACAAGCAGCTTTAGCTTTTATTGCTAACGTTATATAAGCACTAGTTTTTTTATATAGCAAACAGCTTGTATTTTTAGCATAATTAGAACTTAAAGCTTACTGTTTAGCGCTAAGTAATTTACAAAAAATATAGCGCTATATAGTGCTCGAAATTTACTTAATACTGTATTATTTATAGCTTGCAGAACTTAAAGCTAGCAAAAAAGCACTTTTACTACTAATTAACAGAAAACTTTTTTGTTAGCGCGCTAATTTTTTTACTTCTGTATTGCAAAGCAGAAGCGCTGCTAACTTAACATATAAAATTTAAAGCAAAGTATCATATAAAAAAAGCAGCAAATTAATAAAATTTATAGCAAAACTATTGCATACTTTGCATATATAAGTAGTTTTTGCCTTAAAAAAGGTTTCTACTTATATAAAGTTTTACTAGATAACTACTAGTATAGCTAATAGGCCGTTTATTTAAGTAATATAAATTATTATTTTATTATTTATTAAATTGTTTTTTTTAATGTTATAAACTTTTGCTAGTTTTATTTTATAAAATATAAAAGTTTAATTGTTAAACTTTTTATTTAAAAATTAGTTTAGCTACTTATTATTTAGTTAATAAAGTTTTTTTTTTTTTAACTTTTTTGTTTGCTTTTTATTTTAGCATTTAAATTTTTATTATTTAAAACAAAATTTTTTTTTTGCAATTAATAATAAGCTTTTTATTTAAATAGCTTATTATTACTTAAAACAAAGTTATATATTTACTTTATTATAGCATTAAAAATTTTTTTTTTATTTTTGCTAATTTTTATAACTTTAGAAAAAACTTTTATATATTTAAAGCTTGCAAAGAATTCTAGCTTTTTTAAATACTATTTAAAGTTTTAATATATAATGTTTTTTTTTTTTAATTTGTAAGTAAAGCTACATTTATAAACATAATAATTATTTATGCTACATTTTTAATAAATAGTTCTTTTTGCTAAATAAAAATTGTTTAATTTTACTTATTATAAAAAATTAAACAATTGTTTGTTTTATTTTTGTTTTTTAAAGTTATATTTACTTTTTTATAAATATTTAAAAATTATAATATTAATACTAAACATTTACTTTTTTAATAAGTTTATGTTAATTTTATAATATTATAATACTTATAATTTTTAATTAACTAGTTAAATATATTAATTTTGCAGTTTTTTTAGCATTTTTTTTAGTTTTTTTTTTTATAATTGCTATATTTTTTTGTTTTAACTTTAGCTACTATATTTGTTTAATAATATTATTTATGTTTTAATTATAAGCAAAATATTAAGCTAATTTTATTTGCTGCTTTTTAATAATAATTATTTTAGTAGCTAATATAGTTATATTAATAGCTAGTTTAATAGCATTAATAGCAATATATAAAAGCTTATTAAAATTATAATTATATAAATTATTAATTTTTTTTTATGTTTTATATGCTTTTTTTGTTTTTTTAAAGTAAAAATCTAGTTTAAACTTTTTATTAATTTAGCTGTTTAATATTTTATAAAAGCTTTTATAAAATATTTTATTTAAGTTATTATATAACTTTTTAAAAGATTTTATTATTTTATTAATAATATTTTAATTTAGCTTTTTAAGCAAACTTTAAATAAATTAAAAATTAAAGTAGTAATTTTTTTAAGCTTTAATACTTTTAGTATATATTTAATACTAAAAAAAATAAGTTTTAAAATTAGTAAAATATATAGCTTTTAAACAAGCTTTAAAATTTTGCAATATAATAATAGCAAACTTATTTTGCTTAAAGTTTTAAAGCTTAAACTTTTGCTTAAATAGTTTATAAGTTTTAATTTATAACAAATAATTTTTTAATATTATTTTTATTATTTTTTTTGTTTAAAAAGTGTTATAATAAACAAAAACTTATTTAATTTTATTAATGTTTTTAAAGCGCTTTATATAAAAAAAAGCATTTAAATTATTTAGCTATTTATTTACTTTTAACTTATTAAATAATAAATGTTAGTTTAGCTTTAAGTTAAAAAGCATAAATAATAGCTTAATTTTAGTATTTTGCTTATTATTAAAATAGCTTAAGCTAAATAAAGTTGCTTTAATACTTTTTAAAAATAATAAGCTAATTATTTTTATTTTTTTTGTTTATAAGTAGTTTTAATGTTTTTTATATATTAAAATAAAAAAATTTAATGATTTTTTATAGCTAAATTACTTAACTAAGCTATAGTTTTTAAACTTTTAAGTTATATAATAAAACAAAGTAAAATTTATATAAAAGTAATAAAAAAAATAAGCTATAAAAAATAATAAAAATAAACTAAATAAAAATATAAGTTTAAAAAGAAAAAAAGTATAAAGTACTAAAGTTTTTTAGGTATTTTAAGTATTTAAGTTTTTTTGTGCTATTTTTTTAGAATTTTTTTTTAGAAAACTTAATAATTTTTTTTATTTGCGTTTATAAAAATTGCTAGCTTATTTTTTATAGCTTTTTAAGTTTTTCTTTAAATGCTTTTATATTTTTATTTTTTATGCGCTTTTATTTTTTTGTATGCTTTATAGCGTTTAATTTTTTTGTTTTTTAGTTTAGCTTACTTTATTTTACGCAAGTTTTATTAAGCAAGCTTTATTTTTTTATAGCTTTTTATTTATAAAAATAGCATACTTTTTTTTTTTTTAAGGCTTTTTTATTTAATAATAAGTGCTATAAAAAAGCAATAGCTATGTTTTATATAAAGTCTTTAAATAATAACTAGCTTACACTTAAAAAACCTTGCTTTTTATTTTTTAATAAAAAACTATATTAACTTAAAAAACAAAATATATTTTTAATTATTAATAGCTTTATATATTAACGTATAAACCTAAATTTATTTAATATAAATAAGCGTTAAATTTGCTTATATTATAGCTTTTTAAAAGTTTTAGCAACTTTTATTTTTTTTAAGCTTGTTTTTTGTTTTTTTTTGTTTTTATAAAAGCAATTATGCTTTTTTTTTTGTAAAGCACTAGCTTTTTAACAAAAATTTCTTTTTTTTGATTTATTAAAAGTTTTTAACAAACAGTTTTCTAGCTGCACTATTTTAAAAATTATATTAACATTTTAATATTTAATTGTTATTTTGCCGAAAAAAATAGAAATGCTTTGCAAGCTAAATTAAAAAAAACATTTTAATATCTTTATACGTTTGTTTTAAGCCTTATTAATTAAAAGCTGCTAGCCTAAATATTTATTGCTAATTATAACTAAACTGCTTATATTAAGCAAGTTTTGCTTATTGTTAGCTAAAGCAGCTAAATATAATATATTATAATTTATATATGGCTTAGTGGCGCAGTAGTATATGCTTAGCTACTTTTTTTAAAGTTGTGGGTTTAAGTTTTGCCTAGTTCGCAGTTGCTTTGCTTTAAAGCAAAAGTTGGTTTGCCTTTAGCTTAGTTTGAACTGCATGCTTGCTGCATTAAAGGCATAAAAATTAAAAGTTAAATAGCTAAGCTAAAAGTTTAAAAACTTTGCTTTTCTACTAATGCAGTAATATAAATAATTAACTTAGTATATTAGCTACTATAAAAACAAGCAGCTTTAGCTTTTGCTGCTAACGCTATATAAGCATTAGTTTTTTTATGTAGCGAACAGCTTGTATTTTTAGCATAATTAGAACTTAAAGCTTACTGTTTAGTACTAAACAATTTATAAAAAATATAGCGCTATATAATGCTTAAAATTTACTTAATACTATATTATTTATAGCTTATAAAACCTAAGGCTAATAAAGAAGCGCTTTTATTACTAATTAACAAAAGACCTTTTTATTAGCGCGCTAATTTTTATACTTTTGCATTATAAAGCAGGAGCGCTACTAACTTAGCGTACAAAATTTAAAGCGAAGTATTATATAAAAAAAGCAGCAAATTAATAAAATCTATAGCAGAACTGTTGCATACTTTGCATGTATAAGTGGTTTTTGCTTCAAAAAAGGTTTTTATTTGTACAAAGTTTTACTAAATAGCTACTAATATAGCTAACAAGCCGTTTGTTCAAGTAATACAAATTATTATAATTTATATATAAAAATTATAGCAATTAATAAATAAATAAATTAAATATATAAATTAGCAATAATAAATTACCTATTTATAGGTTTTATAATAATATTTATTTTAAATAAAAAAATTAGCTTTATTAAAAATATTAATAAAATAAAGCAATATAATTACTATTAATTTATTATACTATTTTAATTGTAAAAAAATAAGTTATAACTTATGTATTTAAGCAATTAAGCTATGTATAAATTAAGAAATAAAACAATTAATTAAAAAGCTATTTAATAATACAAAATACAGCAATTATAGCTATTTTTTATTATTATATATATATTAATTAAATCTATACTTTAAAGTTTAACGTAATACTTATATTTTTATTTTTATTAGCTAACTTAGCTTAAACTTACTTTAGCTAGCTAATTAGCTCATTTAACCATTTTACTTTACTTTAATACATAGTTTTTTAGTATTATACTTAAAAAATGTTTTTTTTTTAATATTTATTTTTTTAAGTATAAACTTAACTTTATGTAATAATTATAAGGTTTTAAGCTAATATTTAAAAAGCATAAATAGTTATTTAAATAGTTTTATAACATTATATTTTAAATAAACTTTTATATAATATATTAATACTTTATTTACTTTTTATTTTATTTTTTAACTTTATTTTTACTTTATATATTTTAATATTAACTTAATAAAATAATTAAAAGTAGTAATAATGCTATAAAGTTTAGCTTTAAAAGCAATAATTTAATTAAGCTAATAATTAATAATATTATTAAAAGTATTTATAATTATATTAATTAATAAGAATTAATATAAATATATAAAAAATTAATATAAATATATAATGCTTATAAATATATAACGAATAACTTTTTAACTACTAGTTGTATTATAACCTAAAACATATTTTTTAAAAGCTAATTGTAAAAAGATTCCAGAAATGCAAACGGTTTGTTTGTATAACTAACAGTCGCAGAAATATTCACAGTTAAAGAAAATATGCTAATAAACTAAAAAGTAACCTTTTATATAAGCATAAAACATGAATATTTCTATAACTATAAGTTGTACAAATAAACTGTTTGCGTTTTTAGATTTTTTTTATAATTAGCTTTTTAATAACTTTGGTTGCATTGTAGTGCAATAAGTAGTTACAAAGTTATTTAAAAAACAAGCTTATTATATATTTATAAAGCTATATATTTATATTAATTTTTTATGTGTTTATATTAATTCTTTTTATTAAATAGTAAAAATATATTTTTATAATTATTTATATAATATTAATTAATTTTTATTATATTATTTATTATTAATAATAAATAAATATTAAAAATTTAAACAATTAAATTAAATTAATTATATTTTAATTGTTTTAATAAATATAATTATAAAGTTATTATATTTTATATAATAACTAAAATAATTTATAATATAATGCTTTTTTTATAATTAATTTAAGCTATTAATATAATATTATTATAATAAAATATTATATATTAAATTAATTTAATTTGCTTAACTTTAAGCTTAAATTTATATAATTTATTAAATTAATAATAATTTAAAATAATATTAATAATAGCTTATATAAAGTTATATTTTAATATATATTATTAATTATATTTTAATTATAGTAAAATATGCTATATAAAATATTAAATATAATTGCTAAATAAATGTTTTAATATTATATTATTAGCTAGTTTATTTAGTTTGCTAAATTTTTTAATAAATTTTAAAAGTTTTAAAGCTATTAATTTTTTTAAAAAGTAATTATTAATTAAGCTAAAACTAAAATTATTAAAAGTTTGTAGTTTTATAATAAAATAAAAAAATAATACTAATTAATAAATTAACAAATAAAGCTTAACTTTTAACTGTTTAAACTTAAAACATTATAATATAATAAAATATTTTAATTATAAAGTTAGCATTAAATATAAGCATTATTATAAAAAGCTTTAAATAATATTATAATTGTTTTTTTTAAGTTTTATTAGCAAATAATTTATAAATATAAGTAATATATATATGTATGCAAAATAAACTTTAGCTTGAAAATTAACAAAAGTGCTTCAGATTAAAATATATAGAACGCAAGCTTTGGACCTATAAATATATCTGTACGGGCCCCCGAAGGAGGTAGGTCGTGGCTTGCAGCAGGCGCAGCCCGCTGTTCTATGTTTCTAGTCTGAGGCACCTGAAATAAGGTACTTTATTAATAATGGCAACACCATTGGCTTCCTCTACCGAGAAGGGCATCTCATCATCAACACTAACAGTGATATCAACATCATCAACATCATCAACATTATCGTCGTCAATGTTATCATTACCAACCCGAACACTATCATCTTCCTCCGGAGCCCAAGATAGTTCATTATCTGCTCAGTCTACTCCCACAACATTGGCTTCCTCGTTTTCAACGCTAGAACAACCCTCTTCGACTACTCTTCTCTCATCTACAGAAGCCCCCACTGGGTCACCTACCACTCCTCTAGAACTCACCACGGCGAGTTCTTCGGATACCCCCACTACCGCCTTGCCAGAGCCCACACCAACACCAACTCCTACCATTACTCCTCTAAAAGTTTTTGACATCGTATGCAATAACGAGGCCGATTTTCCCGGGCATGCGGATGTCTCAGGTAACTGGCAGGGAAATTTTGCTCACGTCTTCGGTACTCTCTGGATGCCGGAAGGAGGATACATGTCTAATTCCTCACCACCAGTTGATGGCAAGTTCAAGGATAATCACGGCATTTCGTACGAGTACTCGGTATCATGGATTCCCATGTGTGTTACCACGATGGATGTGCAGAATTTTGAGTTTCCACTTGGTGAACAGGGAGGGGTTAACGCAGGCGGGGTTAACGCGGAAGCATTGTTGAAGGACGATTATAAGCTCTGTAAGATCCCATTTCTCACGAAATGATAACAACTAACGGACAATATAGGTAACAATGGGGGCGTGGGTGGGAGTAGACAAGTAGGGTGCCTAGAGTACACTTTCATCGGCGCAAAGTGATGTTGTGCTGTTGGGTTTGGGGTTTAATACGTAGTTGTTGTTACGGTGAAATGGTTTGTTACAGTATACGGCTACAGGCTATAAGTCTATAACGAATCGCTAAGCTGTATAGGTTGTATAGGACGCCAAATTTTTACTTTTTACTTTCTAAAAGTTTTGTAGGTGTGGTCCCGAATGGACGAACTGCATGGACTGCGAAGGGGTAGTTGGTAGGTTAGTTTGAAGCCCAAAATGGTCTTAGGATTCCTGCGACGGTTTTCAATAGCCAAGATGGTCTCTAGTTCTCAAAATCATGTTTGACTAAACATAATTTTGATGCCAAAATTTGGTTTGCATATAAGATCACTACTGTCACCGTTTTAAGAAAAAGAAAATTTATTTCTAAAAATATGTGACAGTCGCTAGCTCGGTGATAATCACCGTGACCGTCTCGTATACCCCCCCTTGCGCTAATATTGGTTTCGGTGCCCTGTGTGTTCTTGTTGTTGGTAAGCAGCATGTGGGCCGCATTAGAATGAATCATAATGAATGATGTAGCGAAGCAACGGCGAGCCGAATCAAGGTAATTTAGCCATTTTCCCCTGGTAACAGTAAGTGAAGGCTTAAACGGTGGTATTTTCGACATGGCTGCGACAGCAACTATAATTATGCTCGCACAACCCAACCTGTTTGGACTGCAGAGAGGCATAGGGAGCATTGATTGATGATACGGACTTGGATCTTGGCGCCATGGATACAGCGAACGAGCGTCGTGTGCGAATTGTCAAACGAATCTTTCCTGTCGATCGGGCGCAGGATGTCACCGTTACTCAACTGTCTATATTAGACGCGTCGGTCGCGCGGTTCTCTAGCTGCGGTGCTATCTGGTTTCATGACAAGACGGAAAAAGTTAATGCAAATGACCCCGTTGTTTTTGAGCGCCTCGAGTCGGGTTCGTCGTTCTTGTTTTATAGAGGCCATGCGGGGTGTTACGAGCAGTGCACTAATTCAGCATCGCAGCACTTTCGGAGACCCTTAATGACTACCCTCATTACGCAGGCCAGCTTCGATGGGCGACAAAACAAGATGTCGAAGGATCCAGCAACCCTCGCTATGTCGGCAGGCCTATAGCGACTTATGGCTCTTCGGATGATCCAGGCGTAGAGCTGGTCATCATAGAGGACAATAGAGAACTTAGCGCAATCGTTCCCAGCCTGTTAGAACGCTCTACTTCAAAGAAGATATGGGATATTTCGAGCCTTCACCAACGCGATTTTCTCCCAGACACTACGCTCGCATTCTCGAATCTCGCCAAGTATATGGGCCTTCCGGCGGCAGCTGTCCAGCTCACCGCATTCAAGGTTTGTAGTTCGCAAACTTTCAGTCTCCTTTTCTTTTTAAAATAACACCCGTATCATTTCGAGTTGGTTTGAGACTTACTATTTGAATGTTATTGCTGATTAATTGTAGTGCGGTGGCTTCGCTGTAAGCATGAACATAACACATTGCCTTTCCGACGCGACATGTTTGCTCCATTTCATCCACTCTTGGGCAGAACGGTCGCGGCGACTGTTTCACACCGGTGATGACGAATCAGCAGTGGGCAAGCTCGCAATGTCGAGGGCGTTGTTCGATCCTACAAAGCTGGATGCCCATGCCAATCTCGATCCTCCAGCTGCTGAGCCTAATGCCGAGAGAATGATCAGAGCTCGTAGCTTGCCAATGCATCGCTTGAATTGGTGGGCAACCGATGCCCCTGGATATCCATCCTGGGCTACCGAGTCCTCAAATGCGACGAAACCGCCCCCTGAAGAATTGTCGCAGGCCAAGCTTAGCCCCTCAACGAACCCTCCTTGGCCGACATGGGATCTCAGTGCTGCTATAGATAACATGCAAATACGGTTTACTAAAGCCGAGGTGGAAAGAATGAAGATCGCCGCGATGACAAGTTTACCGGATGATCTAAAAGACCAAAGGGTCTCTCGACAGGACGCTCTCCTCGCGCATCTATGGATCTTGGTGAACCGCGCTCGCCAGCTGGAAAACCTGCATGAGCAGGTCTATCTGGATATGAGCTTAGGGGTACGGAACCGGGTATCGCCGCCGCTGCCAGACAGTTTTGTCGGATCTCCTCTTTTGATGGCTTACACGACGAAGACGGGAGCCGATGCAGCTACCGCGACGATTGGCGCCGCTGCCGGTACTATTCGGCAGATGCTATCTCGGTTTACTCCCGAGGCTATATCAGACTATCTCTACGATGCTGCCCACGAAGTGAGCCCGCAGCGATTATGGCAAGGTTTCCTTGGCTCCCGACACGTTATGGTGACTTCTTGGGCGCGAGCACGTGCTTACGAAGTAGACTTCTGCGGCACGGGAATGGCTCGGTATGTGCAGGCTCAAATGCCCTTTATGGATGGACTGGTGTGAGTGATCATTTTCTATCAGTTGCTTCCCATTCAAACGCTCGTCTACGAATAGATAGATTTTCTTTTCCCTCCCTCGTCGCATCCCCTCACTTTTTCGTCATTCTCAGGAAATAGTGCGTTCTGACTCTTAACTGTGAAAGGCAACTCATGGATGTTGCGGATACCGGCGATTTTGACGTAAACCTTGCTTTGGAAAAGGGCGCAATGAAACGATTGCTTAGCGACCCGATACTTAGGGCATATGACGAGCCTTGAGGCTACTCTAATGTTGTATTGTTCTATGGCGATGGTATACAATTAAATGCAAGGTTTTCGTTCATTGCCCGCAAATAATAAGTGCCTCTTGGGTATAGTCGCACCCGGAAAGACTACGGGAGTGTTATTCTTCCGTAGAGATGATAGGAAAGATGAAATAATTAAGAGTTAACGATATGTTGAGATGCGCTGCCTCATCGGGATAGTCCGTCTCTAGGTATATCACTTGTTTTCTAGTGAAAATCCTCAAGTGCTCCAGCATTAAACAGACTAGAGGGTTAATTACTCGATTGAAAGCCGAGACATAATAAGCCTCTCGTCGGCTATTGATTAAATCTATTGATTGTTTAGGCTTGGTGAAGTGACACCGTCCAATACGACGAAGGAAAAGACATGCAGATGTATGTCCGGGCCGGCGAAGATGAGTTGAGCTGCGATTGAGCCGGACAGCTAGCAAACAACAAGATCTCTGCTAAACCATCAAAAAGCACCTCCAGATGGGCTGATGAACGGAGACGGGATCAGTTTAGCTCGGTACGTTATGGGCTGAAAACTCTGCCCATCTTGAACCCTAGATTTTTTTGCAGGGTCGAGAAGGGAGCAGCGGTCAGAGATTGACTCGCTAGATATGCTAGATAATGTATGTTCAGGATGCTAGATAAGTACATTTGTCTTAATTTCGTGGGGATATCCGAACTCGTTGACTGCACAACAACATTTATCCTACACAGTCATATGGACTAAGAGACTATAGTATAAGCTGTGTCCTGCATTGTTCTAAACATCTGCACTTGTTTGAGCAGACATTCGGCCTCTACCATATGGGATAATTTTATCAGGATAAGGGTTCGAATCTCTTTGATGTCAAATTTTTATAGTATTTTATCTTTTTTTTTTCATTTTTTTTTTTTCATACGCCAGCCGACTACGGTATTCCGGTGATTCAGAAAAGTTGTAGGAGGGCAGGGTTACTGTGTAAGATTACCCCTCACAATTGCTGAATGTCAATTCTCTCCACCCCTCAACTCCAGAACTGCTGAGATAGTCACATCACACTGTGCTGACGCATGGCCGCGCCCATTGAAGCTGAACGACCACTTCTTAAGTGGCCGTTCCACAACCTTAGTCAGGCATACACCTCTGAACGGGTTACCCGAGGACCCTGCATGAAGATCTTTTATAATGCAATCTCGTTTACGACGCGACTGGTCGCTTTGATCTATCATTAAGTATAGAGAAGACGCTCTCGTGACAGTTCTCGATAGAGTGTCAAAAAATTACGGTTTCCGCCACACCTACTACTAGGTTCTTACGACTGCTGCCAAACCATTGGAACTACAAAGACGGGTCCAGCCCTAGGGTGCTACGTCGCCTGCAGGCCGACAAGCCTCAAGTGAGCGCCACGGCGGACTTAACCATGAAAATCTGCATTTGCTAACCGCCATGTCTTACAATACCGGTATGAACTTTTTCACCGCCGAGTAAACAAACCCGACAATGTCTAGAGTAGGCTTGGTCATTACTAGATAGTAATGTTGTTCTCAGGACCTAGTAAATGAGAGCACCGGTTCGGAATTACACGACATAGAAGCCGGAAACCTAGACAATCCACTTAGTCTCACGGTTCTCTACGATATGACATTGGCGAGAGGCCTCAAGGTTACCAGTGGCATGGGCTTGGGTCGGTATACCCAAGGGTCCGGTCTTCGGTCGTGAACCCATAATGTTGTGAGGTGAGAACTTTCAACTCCACTAGCCTAGACTGGTCCACGCCTTTAGTGTCTGTGTGGCTGGCTTCTCTCCATGTGCACTGCTTCTTAGCCAACGTACGTCAGCTCTAAAGCGTCACGAGGGTTAGAGGTGCCCACCGCCTTCTCACTCCTAGGGGCTCTTGGAATAGCCTAAGGAACATGCCAGTCGTCCCATTCTGAACCAGTTACCTACGGAAGCTTCCGAATTGTATGCTATACAGCTGAATCATGAGGCGCCTCTGTGTCGGGACCAAAGAAATGACTAGTAAATGGCAAAAGCAATAGTCAGCTTCAGATGATCTCATGCTACCATGAGATTACTCATGCACCTAACGTAAGCTGATGGTCAACCGGTCAGACCGTAAAGCTGGTGTCTGGAGTAATGTCGAGATGGGAATACGGTGTAATAAGGGTGAGGATATAAAACCTGTGTAACAACACGATGGCGAGTATAAAATCTATCAATCTGAGCAATAAACATGGGCAGAATTCTTTCGACACTACGACGAGCATTCGGCCGACTATCCCCTACCGCAGCAACAACTTCCTCAAAAATGGCTACAATTGCTGGGATCACAGGAGCACAGTACCTACCCGGTACTGCAACTTATGATCTTAATAAATATCAATATGCAACGTCGACGTATGGCGTCGAGCGCGACCTGAATCCCGCACTCATCGTCAGGCCGAAGACAAAGGAAGACATCGCCCTCGCGCTGAAGCATGCTAAAGAGAATGGCGTAGCTGTTGCCATCAAGACTGGTGGTCATCAGTATAGCGGAGCGTCTTCGACGAGCGCACCTAACATTCAGCTAGATCTGGAGGACACTTTCAAGGGTCCGGATGACCGTGCCATTTTTCGCAAGGATGGCAAAGCTTATGCTCGAACGAGCGTAAGCTGGAGTCTCGGCGAGTTCAATGCCTGGGTTACAGAGAACAAAGTTTTTGTTCCTCACGGGCAGTGTACCGAAGTCCAGTGAGTTATACTCAGAAACACCCCTCTCACTTTTCGTCAATAGCGAGACGAGTTGTCTTGTGCAAGTCAGAGTCATTGCGATAATGTCTGCATACTTCCGAGCCACACTTGACCTAGATAGAAAATGAAAGTACTAACAGACAGTCTTCTAGTCTCGGCGGGCATGTTCAGACTGGAGGTGAGTATCCCTAAATCACGAGATATTAATGGCTCTTGCAAATGCTAATTCAACGAAAACAATTAGGTTACGGGCAGTTAGCTCGCAGCTTCGGGCTTTTTGGAGATCATGTCTTGTCTCTTGAGATTATCGATACCGATGGCAAGTCGAAAGAGATCACGAAGGCTAACGACCCTGATCTCTTCTGGGCATTCCTAGGCGGTAGCCCCGGAAACTTCGGTGTGCTAACCCACTTCACTATCCAAGTGCACCAAGATGAAGACTACAAGGGCTCGAGGGGGCTGAAGGCCTTGTATTTCTACGATACCAAGACGTTGAAGCGTCTGGTGGATATTCTTGTCGAGATGTCCGATAACGACAACTTTCCGCGGAACTACGACCTCTGCATCAGTG
The DNA here is from genome assembly GCA_022578965.1 of Xylaria sp. FL1777. NCBI lineage: Eukaryota > Fungi > Ascomycota > Sordariomycetes > Xylariales > Xylariaceae > Xylaria > Xylaria sp. FL1777. Next base: position 323,797 of record MU400538.1, on the reverse strand, counting down.
TTCTCAGCTCGGCCTTCCCCCTCCTCGACCTATGGCCAGGACTGGACGAGGAGATGGCACGTGAGCACCCCGAGCTATACGGTGACAACGGTGTCATCGCCTGGCCACGGACCATCATCGTGTACGCGCAGTGGGTGCCGTTCTCAAGCAGTGATGTATGCGACATGTCGTGGTTCGACCGGATCAAAGAAGGGTCGGATTGGATTCTCGGGAAGAACGACGTGGAGGAGAAGCCCATGTCGCAGCTGACCGGCGACTGGATCTTCCGCAACGTGCGCGAGTTCGAGAAGCCGTACGTCAAGCGGACCTACACCACCAACTCGCGCACGCTCGCCAAGGATGGCTGGGCCAACTGGGTGGTCAATCGCATCGATGCCATCGTCAAGCCCGAGCATAACCGCTGCTGGCTCTCCGCACAGCTGCAGTGCTTCGGCGGCAAAAACTCCATGTTCACGCGCAATGCGGGCAATGGCACGGCGTACAGCTGGCGAGACACGAGTATAGGTTGCACGATGGATTGCTTCCAGTAAGTGATGCCATCCACTCTCTCTCCTTTGCCAAGTTTTTAGACATTAGTCTTCGTTTGAACCCAACTCTCGTATCTTAAGCAGAAGAGGCACTCCAAGAGATCACCGGCTAATTGAACATTATAGTAACCCGGACACAAAAACGCGAGCCGAAGACTGGCAGAAGGTGAACGACGAGGAAGCTATTGGTCCCAACGGTATTTTCTCGAAGAAGGACCGCCGCGTCCTCTGGGGCTCCTGGGGAGATTGGAACCTGGATTCTGTTTGGGACTGTTATTATGAGGATCAGGCCAAGTACGACAAGCTTCGACAGATCCGGAAAGCAGCCGACCCCTACGGCATCTTCACGCCGAATCCCTTCTGCGTTAAGCGCGCCGATTGAACAGGCCGCGGTGTAAGGTAGTAGTCGACTTGATAATCAGTAGAGTAAATTTCCAAATACCATTTGTACATTGACAGCTATGTAAGCATTCAATATCTCTATAAGTGCGTTGGGATGAACAGTGCGACTTATGTGTGGTCTTGTGGGTATCAATACATGCATGCTACGCCGCTTTCTCCTCGAGGGTTATCCCATAGCACGGTATACGGGACCCAGCACTTCTCCCAATTACCTACTCATTCGGAACAGACAAGCGATTCTAGAGAATATAGCAATCAATTCGAGCTACATCACGGTAACTATGTACACTATTTAAGAAATCTGACAGCTAGTGAGCGTCATCGAATAAACAAAAGAACATCTAACATCGTCCATAGACAAGAAAACCCACGATCAGGCGCCGAAGACAATACAAACAAGCCTCCAATCCAAGTAACCTAGATATTTGCCCCTTTTTACCCCACCATCATAAGGTATCAAAACTCGCACAACGCCAACTATACTAATACCATAGCGTACCGTCACTCCACCAGTACCATCACTTCTCGTTCTATCGTTAATATACAATAATCCATCACATCCGTCCTGTTCCAGTTCTACGCCTTAACGACCCGCTCTGGCATAGTCTGAAGGGTTGTAGCTGTAGCTAAACGCGCGATACCCGTTCTCCCGACCCCGGAGCTTGTCGGGGCCGTGCTCTTCGGGCGTCTCGCGATGTGTCGCCAGCTCGGCCGCAAAGGCCTTGTGGTCGGGCGCGGGTGATGCGCGGTTCATGACGCCTGGGTCAGAGGCGTAGGATGTCGGGCGCGAGGTCTTCATCGCCTGGTTTGGCTGGTGCGACCACCGCTGACCGTTGGGGTCCGGGGAGTAAGAGATGGTAGGGTTGGTTGGGGACGGTTGCGGTGAGGGTTGAGGATGGTAGAAGTCGCCTGGTAACTCCATTGGGAACCCCTGGTTCCCTGGACTGATGGTCTGGTTGTGGTTGTGGGGTAGTTCGGCATACAGATATCCCGACTTGTTCTCATCTACCATATGCTGTTGCATCTGCCAATGAGACGGATACCCCGTTGAGCCAGAGGTTCCAGGCCGACTGCGTTGCTGATATTGCATAGATACCGGTCGTGGGACCTGGTATGGGATGGTCGGAGACTGCGGCGATCCTTGACCATAAGGAAGTGCGGGCGATAACTGCGGCGACCTGGACTGCTCCTCTAGTCCACCTGTGTATGTCCCACTTTGAGGTTTGTACGTCTTCATCTTCCCGTCCTCAATCATAGCTTGCAATATTCCCGCATCTAACAACTCTGCTTTCTTAATGATACGTCCCACCATTTCCTTACTAGCCGCCTTCATTTGGCCCTTCACCGTCGCCACCATAGCGATATTGCATCGTATTTCAATGTCTTCTCGCAAATACAGCCCGTCCTTCGGGACTCCCAGTTCAGCAAGGCCGATCTCGGGCGGCTCTGGAGGTTCGACGCCTGGTTGGTTCCCGCCGATGCGATATTTGTTGCGCATATCGATATTCAAGGGAGCGTAGACATGAGTCTGAAGACCCCACGGTAGATCGTGGAAGCAGGCGTTGAACGAGATCTTGCCAGACCCGAACCTACCCATTCCCGGCACAAACTGAACGCGCTCAGTGATTTCGTACCAGGTGGAAAAATACTCGTCGGCGGCGGCATCGCGGGGAGCTTTGATTTGTTTGTGAGTGAGTACGAGAGGGTTGAGGGTTATGACTTCAGCATGGCTATGCAAGATATCGATGGCCAACTGGCGGGGTATGAAGCTGGGAATTGGTGTGACGATCGTGTACACTTCTTTCTTTCGAAGCACCATTGTGAAGAGGTGTCGCTGTGAGCGACTGGGACTCGGAATGATCGTGGAGTAGAATTGCGCTCGTAGTTATGGTTGTATGAAGAAGTGAGAGCGAAGATCAAACGGATCAGCTTGATCTCCCTCCTTTGTCGGGCGCTCTAGTCAGCCACCAACAGTCCACATACCCCCGGTCTTGTGCCACTAGGCTGGGGTGCGTATTATTGGGGGCTGATTTATGGCTGGCAAATCATTTGTGTAGCCGCTCGTAGCCAAGGACAGGGGGGAGTACACGTGTAGATAAAACCCAACGCAGAACCCAGTTGATCATGGAATCATTGTTCGTTAGGTAGGTAGCTAGCCTCGGGAGGCGGCGGGATAATCAAGAGTCAAATATTAATATATAGGCAAACCAGAGAGCAGACTGGCTTGGCTACGAGAGAGGGCTCCCACAGGTACCACCTCAACCGTCATCATGGCCCAATCCATGGCGCTGGATAGAGCGTATTACGTATGGAGAGACCCTTCCAGGCCCCCATGACATGCTCCCATATCATCTGCGATGCCTTATAGCATTGAGCTATATGTATTCGCGGAGTGAAAAGGGTAAAAACGAGAGAGTCCTATGGCGTTTTTGTTAATGCGCTGATGGTAGCATCCCCTTTCATCGACGATTGCCATACAATTGACCAGCACATCGCCGCATCAATGTAGAAAAAGGATACAATCGTGTAAACCCCGAGAGCGGGGTTAGGCTTGGCGACTGATGTCTCGGCTACAAAATGTGATAAGGCTTAGCTCTCACATAATGTAAAGTACGCTGCGTACTCGTTAAAATGATAATGGCCTGTCTAGTCTATTTAAAGAAAAAGCCAAGAAAGACTAGTGCTCTCCCGGAAGTGTGGACGTCCGACCACCCTCACAACGAAAAGTACGGAATTACCCACATATATCCCTCACAATTGTGGCTTAATAAATGGCGTCAGCGCAGGAACTACACTACATTCCTCGAACCTGGAGATATCGGTGAAGCTTACTTCTTGGCAGTTTTGTGCACATCAGGAACACTCACAGTGAGTACAAGTCATTATCTCATCTCCCTCTCTCCTGTCCTACAATATCAAAATCCACTTCGACCGATCAGCATTCCTTACGCAGTAAAGGTTGACCGCCAAAGGCTTGGACTAGCGCTAGTAGCATACGAACCTATACCCATTCAACTGTGAACTAATACTCCACGCTATATTGGTCCTTGCAGTATTTCTAATCTTCTATGCTGTGTACTAATACTTAGCCTGCCGCTGCGGTCAGAAACTTAGCTATGCTATACAGGCTCCTTGGCTACATACTAAAGCAGCCTACATGAAGCGGTTCGAACTCTCGCGTATAGAAATTAGTAAGATGAACGGCTCCTCAGCTGAGGTAGTTTCATCCCATATTTGCACGAACTGCATGGTGATGGAATTAATCCTTGCAAACATACTGCGTAAGTAGAATCATTTCCCCGGCCCAGACGTGGGGTTCTCCAGTCCAGAATCCAGGCCTTCACGTGGCTTAAAGCATACCTCAGTATTATATTTTTGTTTACTGTAGCACTGCTTGGGAGGTGTGGGAACGCTAGCTCGTCGGCTATATCAAAATGGGATAAGTCTGAATCTGACTCGACCTAGTCAAAGTCTAATTGGGGTTTTCACCTCTAGGATGATAATGCCCAAGACTACCTACATGTAGGTAAGATGTGTAGCCAGCTTAACACCATCGAGAAAGTGTCTTAGTTCTAATAATAACTGTCAGCATCTACTATACCATTTAAGCGGTATATTACTTGACGTTTCGATATACTCTGTGCTTACAACGCTTTTACTTAAGCCAATCGCATCCCTTGTTACTGATTTAGTAAGGCTCGAGGAAAACTCTGATAAAACGAAAGCGATCTCTAGGGTTAGCCTATCAAACAGGGAGAATTTAATACCAATGAGATTCGAACTGTCCCTAAGCAGGGCCACGTATTAACCACTCTGCCACAACGGTATAATATTGCGAGAATTTTACTTGATGACTGCGCCGGAAGTCTACAGCATAATAGAATGCTACTAGAAAAGGAGCGGAAGGGGGTTATAAGTTAACAAGTAGAGTGCGTTGAACAGTGTTAATAGGAGATAATGGACAGCCGCTTTGTGCGTTTGTTCTTTGTCGACCGCGGTTGACATACCGACAAGAACTCCCAATGGCCATGCGCATTCCATAAACTGGGTGTTTAATGTTGCCATATGTAATAAAACAATTATATCTTATGAATAACTATCAGTATGTCTCATCGAAACAGCCACTATGATCAGAGACAGGGTAAGTGTTAGCTTCTCAAATATGAATATAAATATACGCAGTTTTTGTCGGGAGGTTTACTTATCCCCTCGAGAATTAACCAATTCAATCTTACCCAATATCAACCTAGAGAAACTACCATTGCATCATCTGAATCAACACCGAGTTTTCAATATGACTGGATCAATCGTCTCTAAGTCCCTCTCTGACTCCAGAGCTGGTTCCAACGCTCCGATGGTTAATGAAAGCAATTATCCCCCAAAGGCTTGTCCTTGCACCAAGTGTAACCCTGAAGGGTGTGGCTCTGGGGCTGAAGCTGCGACAGGTATCTGTAAGTATTGTCAAACAAACTGTAAGTAGTTATTAAAAACTTACAAGCTTCAGGCAGTCCCGGCTCGATAAGAGCAACACATTAGTAAACAAATAAATAGTTTTACTTAAGTAAAGGGTGAGTTTAATAGATTAGCTTTGTAGTCCTCGTTATTTATTTGTGTCCTTTTGTTGCAATATTACCGTATGTTCCAGCTTCACGCGCGATCTAATGCAAGCAAGGCGTCATCGCGTGACCTTAGCGCCCGCGACACGTTTGACGCGCTCCCACGAGCCATCTGGAAGGGGCGACACTTTGTCAACGACGACCTAATCTCAAAGAAGGGATCTAGAGGTCGGATCAGGGATGAAGGCATCTTCGTCCGTGAAGTTATTCCTCCAACTGGCCTAGGTATGTTACACCTTCCGTTATAAAGCTAAGAGCGCAGCCCCCCTTTATCGGGCAGGTCTAGTATTGACTTACTGGGCAAGGTCCAAGGGTAAAAATAATGAAATTCTAGTGACTGTCCGAACCCTATCTATTTAGTGACTCCAATTATGTGATTCGCTTGTTTTGTTACATATAGTATAAAACTGGAAAATAAAATTCTAGCGCGAGAAAGCGGACATGCTCCTAATCTCAGCATCCTCATCTTCAAGCTCCGCTAACTTCTTCCCGGGCAGTCTGACAGCGCGATCCAGCGCAACTGGCAAGCCCCTATGCCTTCCTCTCAACATGACGAGGGTCATAATTATTTTACTACCCGTGTACATGCCCCCTGTAAGACTGTAACTTTGGTCCGGCAGGCCAATGCTAATGCCGATATTCGTGTAGCCCGAGACGATCTCGAAGAGGATATTGAACACGCTGAATGTTACGGGATCCTCGAGGGAGTGTCGCGTTTCGATGAGCGTGAGGAGGAACAAAGCCAGCGCAACCCACCATACATCGTGACTGAGCTGGCCACGCACTTGCTGCGATACCAGGCTCGGTGGCCCGACCGGCGTGTGGTTCTGCAGGGAGTGCACCGATGGAGTTCGCGCAAAGTCCATGGTAACGGCGCGACGGAGGGGCTTTACGGCTGGACCGGCGTCGGAGCCGCCAGCCCCGTCGGGTGCCGCTGCGTGGGCGACGCCGACACCTTGAAAGGCAGTCATGCGTCGCTGCAGCTGTCGGCCTACAAAGGCCGTGCTACGACGGCCCACGGCGTAGAGGCGCTTGCCGGATCTCGCGGACAGCGTCTGTGAGGCTGTGCTCCAATTACTCCCCTTGACGTTGCCGTCGGCATTGAATGCGGAGGTAGCGCCCGCTTCGACATGGTCCTTGTTCCCGGCATCGGCGTCGACATCAAACAGGCTGCTTGTCTCCGAGTGGAGTTGCTCAATCTCGGTCTGATCTCCTTCGTAGATGCCCAGAGAGCGCTCTTCGTAAACGTTCGTCTTGCGCATGGTGATGATGTGCGGGTACGCAGCCGTGTAGAAGATGATGAGCCAGAGAACGTGGACATCGAAGTACATGGCTGAAGGGGAGACGATGGCGTAGCCTCCAGATGGAATTGCTGCAAGGGGATTCAAAAGTCAGGAAAAGGTCGCCGAGTCTCTGAGATAGCCAGGCAGGGATCCAACTCACAGAATCCTTCGAACAGAGCGTCAAATATACGCTGTCCTACTGGGAGGGCATCCATGGTCGGATTGCCAATGGTGAGCACGAGAATCAGGACCCAATCGGCCAGCACAAAGCCCCCAAATGTGGCAACAAATAACCACGTGTCCCGCGAGGGGAACAAGCTGGTATACACGCGACGTGGGAACTTGAGGATGAAATCAAACCCTTCTTTCCAGATTGTGTAGTCCTCCGTGTCTCGCGTGAAGAAATGAAACACCTTGGACATAGTCCAGATCAACAAGCGCATGAAAACAGGGAACGCGGCAGGGCCGGCAAGCGAGAGGATGGTGACGATTATCAGTACAAAGTAGGAGCCCTGGAAGGGTATGAAACCTGCATCGAGGAGAGTGAAGCCGGCATTGTTGTAGGCTGAGATGGCGAGGAAGATGCCCGCCCACCAAGGATTCTGGGCATTGACGGCTGTCTCGTCAACGGCGTAGACAGACATCCAGGCGCCCAGGGCAATGGCGCCGAAGAGCTGCCACAGAACGAAATAAACAATGACAAATGCCGAAAGGAATTTCAGAGACCGGTACTCCACACCGCCGAGGTACTCGCGCTGGTCTTCGGACAGGTTGAAGAATTGCCCGTTGCGCCCAATGTTGCCCTTTTGCTCCTTAAGGAAAGTCTGGACATTGAAGCCAGCGTCAGAGGTTCTCGACTCCATAGCCTCTGGCCTTCGTCGTGCAGTGTTTCCCGTCTGGTGAGAATGTGTCTGGTAAATGGAATGCCCTGCCGTCGCGGACTGGGGCCTGTCCTCGCGAATCGGTTCAAGGAACCCGACGTGTTGCTGTTGTGGCGGACCTCGCTCGCCTCCCAGAATTCCCGTTGCAGAATTGTCAGGGGTGCTTGCAGGTTGGACATTAGGTTCCTTATTGCGCTTCGAAGACCACGGTCTACTGCTTTGCCCTTGCCTTCGGCCCTGCGATTTACCAAAGGACGACATGACCTGCAGCCCGATCATGGCGCCCGTCATACCGATAACAGCACCTGTCTTTGTTGAAGTAGTAGCTTTCCTCTTTGCACGCTCCATCTCCACTATGTCCTCAAACCGCTTCTCAAAAATGTGTTTGCGGAAGGCAATGGTTATATATGAAACAATAACCTGGCTTCCCATAATCATGAAGACGCACAGCTGAACCTGCTGGAAGGTGGTGAGCTGGCTGACGTTGACCGTGTTGAGACCCGAGGCCGTCAATGCGGACATGACCATGAATAGGCTGTCCCACCAGCCGATGCTGTATCGAGGGGCCGAGGAGCCCCAGAAGACGAGTGCCCCGATGAGGGCTGCGACGATGAAGTAGGCATAGTGCAGTGTGATAAAGTTGACGGGCGGTAGATAGGGGCGGAGAAGTGCCCATCGCGTCGCCCACGCTTCGCACAGCTCTGGGTGCTGCTCACGAAAGTCGTGCCACCACTCGAGACCCATTGCCTACCTAACTCAGGGGTGGGACGGATCGACCCGTGGCGTTGGGGGCCAAGCTAGCTACCTAGGTAAACAATATATATCTGTATCGATGGTTCAGAAGACAGGACAGGGATGTGCGCCTTGCTTTGCTGGCAGGGCTGAAACGTCTCAATCCGAGTGGTAGACGCGCGTCCGGCGGCGACTCACTCACTCACTCACTCACGAGGGTGATGCAGTTGGTAATGAGTTGGGATGGACTCAATGGCCAACGGTGAAAATGCTGGCGAATGTCGAGCGTATTGTGCACGGGGTGCGGTGTGCCCAAAACACCAAAACACATGTAGCAAGCGTAATGTCCCCTGTCTTCCATAAACTCCACAACTCCGTTGTCATGCCAGGCCTCAACCCTGCCGGGCGCAGGTCGCCCATATCATCCCGCAGCACAGATGAAAATGTTAGTATTATTTAAATTAACGGCATATATCCATGGATGGTTCGCCACATTTAATTAATGATCTCGTTTCAATTTTGTGGGGCGAGATTTATATGAAGCCTGGAGGTTTTCAACTCATATCAAAAAATTAGCAAAGAAACACTATCTTGTATAGCCCCGAACGGATTTCATGAATTGTGCGAAATCCTCATCATGAAAAAGCTGTGTAAGTAGTAAATGGCGAGCCAGATTGCGCCCGGGGATAGACCTTCTGCGTCACCGACCTCTACGGCCCGTCTTTCTCATCCGTTCCTCCGCCCGTCTGACTCTGGACTCGACTCCATCTAATGCAATAGGTGGTCTCGAGCGATCACCACTATTGAATTGAGACTGTGGCCTTTGGCGCGGTCTTGGACTGTTCCGTCGCGTTGAGGCCGGTGAAGCGCCACTGGAATTCTGTCCAGCGTCAAGACTTCCGTAGCCTGAATCGTTACGTATTGAAAACACATTGGCACTGCTAGACCTTGATGAGGAACGCCTTGTTGCAGGACGGATCTTACAAATAGGAGTCAGTATTTTACGATCATTATTAGGATGGCGCACCGAAGCCCAATGGCTGTTCTTGGAAGACTTACTTCGATATTGGTAAAGTTCTCGCGGGTTTGTTGGCCCTGGCTTGCGTTGGTGTGGCGAGAGGAACGGGTAGAGTTTGATTGAGATCGGTATCGCAAAGGTGAGTTTGGGTTCTGCTGAGTATCCCGAAAACTGCGCCTATGTGTGTCACGACCCCGAATCTCGTGATCGCTACCCTGCTCCGAATGATACGATTGATGCGAGTGAGATCGAGTGCGTGTTTCATTGCTGCGGGAGCCTAGCTGCCTGTAGGGGCGAGAGTCCCGACTGCCTTCTATGCTCTCTGACCGCCCAAGACCAGATGTCATCATATCTGCTTGGTCGCTTGATATGCCTTGGGGATCTCTCTGGTGCGAGCGCCGCCGTCCTTGTGATATAGTTGCCGTATTCAACTCGTCGTTGCCATCGTTCCCTGAGTTCACGGATGTGAGTGAATGGTGATTGCCTGATGACTCCGGATGTATGACTACTTCCCTACTCCGGCTACGGCTATAATTGGATCTCAGGTCGTCTCGATCCCTCCCAGGATCTGGTCTGGATCTAGTTGCCGAGGTGTATATGCTTGGTGGGATACGTGGACTATTGTAGACTTGGTCATCGTACATAAAGGTAGTCCCACGAAAACGATCAGTCGGATGGTGAACTTGTGTCGCTCGACTATGCCCATGGTACCATCCTCGGGTGCCGGACATAGGACGATATTGCACAGGTACCTCTCGCAGGTCATCAACAATCACAATGGAACTTGAACTTTCCGTGCCGGTATCTGAAGCAGCAAACCTCAGAACTAGACCATGGGCGTATTTTTCTATTATCTCAAGGTTTACCCCTTTATTGACATGTAATTTTCTTAGTCTTCCAGGATGTTCTTCTTCAGATAGTTTGGCTCGGTTCAAGTCGTCCCTCAAGCGATTCACAACATCTCTCAAGTAGGAAGAAGACAAATTGATGCCATCCAGCGATGATCGCTCGCTAATGAGCGTCCTGGCAACTCATTAGTCGGAGCATTATTGAAACACGGAGATGTGGGTAGGACTTACAAAGAAATAGAGAGCCTTACAATAGTAATCCAATCCAAGTACATTGCAAAACGTTTGGAATATTTGCGGATTGTATCCCTACCTGCCGAGATAGCAATGTAGTGCCAGTTCCTGAAATTCCGGGATTTAAAAAACATGTTGCGAAATCTTTCGAACTCTTTTATCTGACGACGGGAGTGCCTGATCAAATTTAGGGTCTCACGTCTTAAGTAGTAGACGCCCTTTGAATTTATTCCACCCAGTAAACGAATCTCAGATTCAGCATCACGAAGTCTGCGTCTGAGAGTCCTCTTCTCTTTTTGGACTTTGAGCAGATGTTGTCGAGATCGAGACGCCCCAACTGACCTCTTTGCCACTCCAACCAAGGCCGAAATTATTCCAATAGAGCCAGCGATGATACCGAATATAGCACTGGCAAGATTTGATGTGTCAGGGAAGGTTAACGTTCGCCAATGGTAGATAGGAGTCTTGCCTACTTTGCTTCCAACATGGCGCATCACAAGTGTAGGTCAGCACACTCATAGAAGTAGTCTCACTCTACACCATTGTTCCTCAATGAGATGAACCCAGACGATAAGGGCCACTTTAGTATATGGAGGAGGCCCCGTTCGCCCGGCATGACTAGGAGTGGCATCAAAAGAAAAAGTGCACTTTTCCTCAGCTGACGCACGCAATGCCACTGTAGGATTGGGAAGCACATTGGTTTGTGATTGACTGTCTTTAACATCATGATGGCCTACTTTACAAATAACTCCCTAAACTCTTAAGAGATGTTGGGTCTCGTAAGTTGTTCTATTACACATATTACGATTGTAGAAGCCGGATTCTCGTGTTTTTTGTTCCACGAGCTACTATGTAAAGGTAAAGTGTTTCTTCTAAAGCACAAAGTGTGCGAGTACGAAGGGTGGCGCTCAGGTCAATGGGACTCTGAAGGCGGGGCAAGTAGCATTGGTCTTACTGCCTGGCGTTGGGCTTGCTTGTATTGTGAATGCCGGACCGCTTGCCTAGGGACACGTAGTTGAATAATATTGTCCCAATAGTAATCGGTCATTGCTGATAAGCCTACTATGCTAATAACACGTGACGATTCGTGACGCAAGGAAAATAATAAGGTGATAGGATAAGTGTGGCGGAATAGGGGTAGTTAGCCACGCAGGAGGCTAACTCATTGAGTAATTATCTTAATGAGTTTGGTTATATACCATACTTAGTCTACTTAGTATCCCACCCCTTTAAAGTAATAGAAATTGAGTTAGTTAATAATCTTACACTATGTTAAAATTCTGTAGTATTGATTTTGAACAGCTCCTGGCTGTTGGCTCCTTGCTAAAAGTCTTGTTTTGGTTAGGCTCTCGCTAATGTAGGTAAACCTGCATGTTACCATCTTATTAAAATAGGTTGGGAAGGAAACGAATTAAGGAGATGATACAATACGGTGCTTATTTATAGCTGAATCTTTCTGAGACTATGTAGGACGTTACTGCCATGTTGATACTATCTTAGAGTGTGAGACACCAACGACGAGGAGAAGGCCTTTAGGTACAACATTAAAAAACAGCACTTTGGTATATAGTTAAGTATTTCTATATTGTACAACTAACTGTGGTGAATCTACTAGGAGAAACTGTTTAAAATGATAACTAAAAATTAAATTAATTATAATACGTAAGATACTGTAGAACTAGGTAGCCTTCGGTCTTGTGACAACTTATCTTCCCACGAAGACAGTATTGCTCTCTCTGGTCTCATCATTATAGTTTCTTTTCGTGCCTGTGACTCGCAACTTCAAATCAAACTTTCCTTTTGTAGTTGATGCGTACTTGACTGTTTCGTCTTGGTTCACCGAAAACACTGCTCCACTTGGGCGTCCGTTGAGAACCCACTGTGCTTGTAGGACGACGCCAGGGTCCCATCGTCCAGTAGTCGCCGCGATGGTGGGGCCAAGTTTGACGTTCTCCTTATATGAAAGAGCAGGGTTCTGCTGGCGCTTCAATGCAGCTTCATGACCACCAACCCGAATAACATCCTCGAACCTATTTCCACGACTCGAGGACTTGGTGAACTTATTGGACAGGGGTGTCTTGCCTTGGGGACTATGATCTTGGATCCAGCTGTATACAAGCTCCAAGTAATCCCATGTCTGACGACGTTGGTAGTTTCCGCCATGTGTCTGGCCAGGAGTAATAGTGACATTGGCCCAATTGGGTCCTCCCAGACCGTTGACATTCTTCTCAAAATCGGCTACACCTCCGTTTAGGTAGTAGTTGTCGTGAGTGCCAACGTAGATGTAAATACGCCCGCGTAGTACCTCTCCGAGATTCTTCGCATTATTCCAATTGCTGGAAACGTAATTTGACAGATCCATTTGCTTCCAGAATTCCACCGCCTCCGGGTATATCTCACCGGTGACCTTATCCCAGGGCTCTAAGGGGTAGCCATTTAGACCTTGAATGCCGAACACTGCATTCCAAACATCCCATTGCAACGCAGAGCGCGAAGAGGTTCCAAAGACAAGCTCCCAATGGTTCTCCTGCGCAGTGGTCGCCAAAACGATCTCTGTGTCGTTTACAAAGGTGCGGATTGAACCGATCTGGTCGCCATTGGCATTTTGGTAAGCATTCTTGTTGGTGTATAGTGCGATAGCCTGGTGCATGTTGAAATCCAAAGAGTCTGGATAGGACGAAAAGCAGGCGCCGAAGAGATCAGGTCGGAATATTAGGCTAGCAGCTGAGATCCAGCCACCTGTTGAGCCACCGTCCTGGATTCGCGCGTATGGTTGAGCGATAGTATTGAACTTCTCATCGATATACGGGATTAGTTCATCGTTTATAGCATCTCCGTATGGCCCCAGGTTAGCTGTGTTCACTCCATAAGAATCATCGTAGTATGGAGCTTCATGGCGGAAGGCAACGATGATCAACTTAGGTGCGGGTCGATCGGCGGTGCCGTTGGTACCGGGAATGATGCCTTTATCCCATGCCGCAGAGAATACAGAGTTGGTAGAATAACCGTAGGCACCGTCCCCGCCGGTCCAATGATTCTGGTCGTAGAGGACGGGGTAACGGGTGTGTTTATCGGCGGCGTTATATCCAGCAGGAAGTAAGATGTTCGCCCCAACATACATATCACGGCCCCAGAATTGGCTGAGCTTCCTGCTCTTAATCTTCACGTACTTTAACAGCGCCGTGTCGGCGTAATTGCCCTGAGAACACCCTCCAATCTCCTTCCCCACGAACTTCTCAGCAGGCACAACACTATCAAAAGCGAGTTTGATCGTCTGGGGGCCGCCATGCACCTGAAGGTCGACTGCTGGCGTACTAAGACTTCCAACACCGTCAACGTTGGGCTCACCATCACCACAAGGAAACTTGAGGTACACTTCAGAGCCGTCGTTGCGCCTGGCTTTATCATACGGGTTTAAAAAGGCCTGAACTCGGTACGCGCCAGCTGGAACGTCGTCTGGTCGGAGTGGGAGTTAGTATTGTCCAATTGGCTGAGTTCCAGCGATTCCGAAGTGCCAGGCTGCAGTGGCAGATCATGACTCTTCAATCTAGGCTGGGGAATATCTGTACACACTACTTACCCATGCCAGCAAGTGGGAAGCCAGAAACACCCGTTGCAGTATTGTTGGGGCCGCCACCAGACAATGTGACGATGTCCCTGGCACCAAATTCGAAGACGTTCATGCCGAACATCTTGTTCGGTGTCGACGTGACATCTATATCATCAAGGGGGTCGGTGCCATTGGGTGCAAACATGAGCACAACGCGACCATTGACATTACCCTTGAGTACATTGTTGGCCACTGAAATCTGCACACGAAGATTGGCAATGGCCAGAGTAGCGCACGGGAGCACGCTGGCCACGATGAGCGACGCCCATCGGACCCCTTTGAAGCAAGCCATACTATGTACTGCCGAAGAGGTGAGGATAAAGGCTGAGCAGGACACACGACGAAGATCTACGTAGCAGATACGTCGGTCTAGTCGGTCTATTCATATGCTCGCGAAGCCCGTGTGGGGGACTTCCTAGGGTTCCCCGTCATCCTACCTATCCAGGTAGTGACTGGGTATGTACGATACAGTGTACCTGAATAGTAGTGCAAGCCAAGACGACTATTTATGCATGGCGTAGGTAGTGTCGAAGGCGTACCTCGTGTTTTTCGTCATTGTTGTTTCTCTCATGTTGTGTTTGAGCGCTAGAACTAGGCAATTAGGTCCGTGTGAAGTAATCTTTCTACCAATCACGGTATTATCGTGGTCCCTGCTATCTATACTAGTAAAAGACCTTAGATAAGGGATATTAGTTGGGTAATGTAACTGTAATTCGTGGACTTGCCTTTTTCGCTAGGATGAGCCGTTTGGCGGCACAGGGTCTTCTACCTGCCGTTTTAGGTACCTATCTAAGTAGGTAATCTGAGCTTAGTGTAGTGGTAGGTAGTGTTGGCTTAGACGGAGTTTCTAAACAACACTTAGATAAATCGTATGCTACTAAGTTGCGGATTCTGATATAAAAGAATAGATAACGTGCTGTAGTTGAGCTAAGAAATGAGCAATTAATCGAAACGCCAGAAGACGCAAAGCCACTATGCACCATCTATGAGTGCCTTGCTTTTAGGCCTTTTTCTTAGCAAACTAGCTTCGGAGATTATGTTTGGAGAGAACTGCGACGATCACTACATCTGCACTATTGTATAAAATATTTCAGACAACAACATTTTCATTCCTGACCCCTTCGCTTACCATAAATTTACATCTGTTTTAGTTCAAGTATATCCGATGTTGCATCGAGCTACCCTTATGATAGCCATATTAGCAGCGATGCTCTTCTGAAGTATGAGAAGGGCTATCATACTGAACTGCTTCTCGTAGGACCTAGACCTTGTCGACAGCGCGATCTCCTGACAGTCGTCATCGCAATTCACCCCTCATACACAGCATTTGAATACCTATCCTATGCCGATGATCTCTGCCTAGGATGGACTTACATGGCCACCAGACGACTACGTAAACCTATTATCTATGCCTCCTCCGCCAACTTGACTGGATCGAAGGACGAGAGGAACGACACTCTCTTGAATGTCAATTGATGCATTGAAGTGAACATTACCACAACGAAGGGGTTCCTTAAATGATTAGTTTATTTAACTTGGAAATGTATGTTCAGCCTATCTCCCATACACAAGATCAAGGAGAGCACTCCCATATGCTAGATCTAGTCTTGTCGTCCCTTTGACTGTATACTATCGCGTTGGTAGGCACGTGTAGCAACCCGTCCCCAATCGCGAATGGAATAGTGAGGTTGATCTTGTCTTGATTAGCTAACAAACCTAATGCCATCTATAGAGACTCATAGGCTGGGATCTAAACAAAACGAAGACTGAAGTAGGTGCTAAGAAAGAAGACACTAGCGAGGAAGGGCACATCATTAGTGGGCGGTGATAGTGATAGTATGATTCGCTTTCAAAGCATTAAATTGGAAGTAATCGCCAAGCAAGGCATTGGACTGATAGACTCGCAAGAAGCAGCTACGGGGCCTGCTTTGGACACAGAATTGTTTATACTGGAGGATCTTTCACACACAGCAGCAGAGTACCCAATACTCAATTCCCTACCCAGGTATTTTCAACTCTCCGACTTTTAGATAGCATCTCTTAAAGTCTTATACGTTCGAAAGACTCTTAGCAGCCTCAGCGCCAGCAATCCTGCCAAAGATAGCACATTCGAGCAACGACGAGCCTCCGAGGCGATTATCACCATGGACACCACCGGTGATCTCCCCAGCAGCCCACACGCCCTCAATAGGAGCCAACGCATCCCCCTTGCGCCCAAGGACCTGCGCCTTGGTATTAAACGCGACCCCGCCCATCGTGAAATGCGTCACGGGCGTCACAATGCCCACGGCGACTTCTTCCTCGCGGTTCGCTTCTCCAGGGGGTAACCGCCAATGGCCGAAGGCGGCCCTCCCGAAGTCGCCGTCCACACCGGCCGCCACGGCCGCCGCGTATCGGTCCACGGCCTCGATGACCGCGGGCGCGAGATCCTTCACCTTCTTCTTCTGCATCAGGCCCTTGAAGAGGTAGAAGCCGAGATGCGAGCCGGTAGCCTCGCAGGCGCCGGGGTCGAGCAGCAGCGTGACGTCCCACTGGCGCACGCCCGGGTCCGCCGCCGCGCTCGGCGGCAACGCCATGATGGCGTCGCTGGCGACGTCGCGGCGCTCCATCTCGTTGAGGAACCTGCGGCCGTCGGCGGCGGAGAGCAGGATGCCGCCCTCGCCGCGCAGCGCCTCGGCCGCGAGGAACTTGTACGTGGCCGCGGGGTCCTTGGGGTCCACGAAGCCCGTGGGGTGGATCTGCACGCTGTCCATGTCGACGAAGGCCGCGCCGACGTCCGCGAGCAGGCCGTGCGCCGCCGGCCGCGCGTCGTTCGTCGACGGCATCCCCGCTAGATCCGGCCGGTGCTGCGCCAGCAGCCCGTGCGCGTCGCCCGCGAACCCGCCCGCCGCGAACACCACCGCCCCCTGCAGCTCGCGCGTCTCCCCGCCGCCGTCCACCGTGTACCTGACGCCGCTGACCCTGCCGTCCTCGGACACCGTCAGCGCCTCGACGTCCGCGGACGACGTGAGCGTGAAGCGGGGGTCGGCGCCCAGCTTCTTCAGCAGCGCGCCCACGATCGCCGCGCCCGGCGGCGGTCCTGTCGTCCCGCGGTGCGTGCGCGCGAGGGAGTGGCCGCCGAGCTGCGCGACCGTGGTGAGGTCGACGCCGATCTCGTCGGCGAGCCAGTGCACGGCGTCAGCAGACTGCGAGGCGAGCATCTCGACGAGGGCTTTCCGCTCAGTCTCGCCCAGGGCGCCGGTGTGCGACAGCATCCTCGCGCCCGCCGACCGCGCCGAGTCCTCGTAGAACCTGGCGCTCGTGTCGGCCGTGATGTTCTTGTCCCTCTGGAACCGCGTGCCCGCGCCGTTGATGCCCGACGACGCCTTGATGCTGTTACCGCCCGGCTTGGGCGCGCGGTCCAGCATGTGCACCTGCGCCCCGGCCTTCAGCGCCTCGTACGCCGCCGACAGCCCCGCGAGGCCCGAGCCCACGATGATGACGGGCTTCGTCATGGCGTTCGGGCTGAGTGCTCCTCCTGTGGAGGTCTTGAAGTCAAAGTCAGTAAGCGTGATGCGGAGGTATATCATGCATGAGATCGCTGCCGCGACCCCGATTATGAAGTAGATTAGCGACGAGCGACTGCGATGCAGCATCGAGTTGGGGAATGTTTGGTAGCATTGGTTGTCTTTTCTCTTACATCCCGCTATATGTGCTTTTGGAATAATCTGGCTTACATGTGTAGATCAAGATGATCGTATGACGGAATTCGATCGTACGATGCGAGTCTTCCGGGACTGGCAATTCGTCAGGCGATGGATCGCCTTACAAACGCACACCATGGTCGCCAATTCTAGCTTTCGCCGACCCCGACTCACCTTACTTGGTACACCTTACTCAGTACACACCTCCGAATCTTTAACAAACCCCGCCCCTCAAAATCTTTGATTAGTTTGTCCAAGTATAGGCCCGTTGACCACAGTATCAATAGTCAGTTAAGACTTGTCTATTACTAATCTGATTATAACAGCCTTTATTTTTTTCATTCTGAAGGAAACGCTCATCATCATCGTCATTTTGTGTGTGGCAATTCAATACGCCTTGAAACAAGAAAAAGAACATGAGCTACGCTTGCTCTTCTATGTCTTGACATCGGGCTCATCACGTCCAACGTACTCCTTAAACTTCAACAACTCGGTCGCGAACTTGATCTCATCTTTCAAGAAGTCCTGAGCATCCTGTTCGTACGTCGCAGGGTCTTTGCTGTATTGTTCAATATACAGTCGAATGGTAGCCCCGGATGAACCAGTGCCAGACAATCGGACGACGATTCGACTACCACTAGAGAAGCGGGCATAGAGACCTTGGTTAGAGGCGACCGACCCATCAAGATCCGTGTATGAGAAATTGCCAGCATCAGTGACAGTACGTTCTAAGAAGTTAGGTTAGCACAGTACTATTGTGAACTGAACATGAACTTTTTGTAATCCAATCAGGGATCTTACCTCCGATCTTGCTGCCAACGAAATCGGGTTTGGAGACAAGCTCTTTCAGTGTGCCGACAACCTTGTTAGCTCCGTCGGAGTCGACGTTCTCGTAGTCATAACGAGTGAAAAAGACGCGGCCGTACGTGTTCCAAAAGCCTTTCTGGATTTCTTTGATGCTCGGGGTGACTCCAGGGTTAGCTTCACCCAGGCCAGCAATAATATTGAGCCAGGCGACAACAGCCCAAAGACCATCCTTCTCACGCACATGGTTGCTACCGGTGCCGAAGCTTTCCTCGCCACAAATACTTAGCTTGTCAGAATCGAAGAGGGCACAGAAAAACTTCCATCCCGTCGGGACCTCGTAGCAATCTAGGCCCTGCGCCTTGGCAACCAGATCAACGGCACCAGATGTTGGCATGCTTCGAGCCAGACCGTATACACCCTGCTTCTGGAAGTAGGGAATGAGTTTGGCGTGATGGGCAATGATAGCCAGACTGTCTCCAGGCGACACAAAGGCACCCGCTCCATAGATCATATTTCGATCGCCGTCGCCATCGGAAGCAGCGCCGAAAGGAATGGAGTTCTTGTCAACGACCGAGACAAGCGAGTGAGCATAGGTCAGGTTGGGATCTGGGTGTCCGCCGTTGAAATCAGGCGCAGGGACGCAATTTTGGGTAGAATCCTTGAGTCCAAGCTCTTCCTCAAAAATGGCCTTTCCATAAGGGCCGGTGACGCCATGTAATCCATCGAAGAGGACTTTGAAGCCAGGGTTATTGCTGAAGAACTTCTTGATCAAGGGGAAATCGAAGATGTCTCTCAGCATTTGCATGTAGTCGGCGGTGCTGTCGATAATCTCGACCTCGAGGTTTCCGTACGTCTTGGTTCCGACCGTGGAGATGTCTATATCGGGGAGATCAGAGATCTTGTAAGATGTCAAGGTTTTGGATGCTTCGTAGATCTTGTTCGTAACGCTCTCGGGGGCGGGACCACCATTCGACAGGTTGTACTTGATACCGAAGTCCTCGTTGGGTCCTGCAAGTAGTTAATGGCACTGATTCATGGCCTTAAAGTCTCTGGACTTACCACCGGGGTTGTGGCTGGCGGTCAGGAGAATTCCGCCCGTCGCTTTTCGCTTTCGAATGACGTGACTGGCGGCTGGAGTAGACAGAATGCCATTTTGTCCGATCAACAGCTTCTTGACACCATAAGCAGCGCCAATTTTGGCAATGATCTGGATCACCTCGGGGTTCCAGAAACGGCCATCTCCACCAATGACTAAGAACGACCCTACATGTCCTCTAAGTAAGTGATTGTCCAGTAAAGGAGCTCCGCCGAGCTATTTAGTACGGACCTTCAACGCCCTCGGGAATGGAGAGCAGGATGCTGGTGACAAAGGATTCGCTGTAATGGGACTGCTGGAAGACCTTGACCTTCTTGCGAAGACCAGAGCTATATGATTCTGTCAGTGGTTTGTGTTGAACTCGACGCTCGTGTGGCGATGTCTGAGAGGGCTTTGGTGTTTTGCTTGTTGGCGGGGTAGCCCAAGTAAACAGTGACATACGTTCCAGGCTTTTGATCCGTGAAGGATTTGAATTCAACTGTCTTGACGCTCATGATAGGATCTGTCAAGAAGGTATGGCAATTGGAGGGTTAGAAGGAAGGTAGAGGGAAAATGCTGCGTGATAAACAGGAATGTTTGGTTGAAAGGGGAGGGACAGGAGATTGTGAAATGCAGCAACTACGTAAACACACAACGATGGCGGGGTTAGTTGCAATATCAAGCTTTCTGGGTGCCTACGGTCTTACTACATAATCGTACAGTAGGTGACCTCATATCTCATGTGGGGGTGCTGAAGATGGCGGAATAAGACAGTAATCTCGTATAACCACACTGTAGATAGTACCGAAAGTAGCGGCGTTCATACAGTGTATTTATTTTTTTCATCTTCACAGCTCATATGTCTGCCCCTTCCGCTTCGGCTACCGCCATTTATTTCCCTGGTCTAGAACATCCAGGACCAACAGAATCACCACGCGCTCTCGTTTAAAATCAATAATTGTCCAACCCAGTCGCGCTTTTCGTATTGCAACAATGCTTCCAAATTCCCTTTGCAATGGAAATTTGGTAATGAGTGAGGAATTGAAAGAGATCATAGACCGGAGTTATATGGAGTCATTCCAAGTCACAATCGGGGCTGCATGGTTGTTGAACACTAATGATTCCTCTGCCCTTTTTAGGTTTTATTGCTACTAGGTCGGATTATATTGTATTGTAGGAAGATTGTGACATTAGATGCAGTGGCTCAGGGCTCGCCACTCTTGCTCCCGAAGAGGACGTCCTTGTAGTAACGGGCCTCTGCAATACTCTCGAGGATGTCCTCCCTCGCTTGGTGGAGGCCCTGTTTCCTGGGCGTATTCCGGATGACTTCTGGAGGAGACCACCGACGCGCTGCCTCCTTGATGGTGCTGACGTCCAAGATCCGATGGTGTAGATGGGCAACCACCTTCTTGTATGGCTCCTTGGATAAGAATGCGCGATCGGCGTGCACACTGTTCCCTGCCAACAGGGCAGTCCCCCTCTCTGGCACGTAGCTCTT
This sequence comes from Xylaria sp. FL1777, assembly GCA_022578965.1. Classification (NCBI taxonomy): domain Eukaryota; kingdom Fungi; phylum Ascomycota; class Sordariomycetes; order Xylariales; family Xylariaceae; genus Xylaria; species Xylaria sp. FL1777. The sequence continues at coordinate 302,583 of MU400538.1, read as the reverse complement.
GATGTAGGCCAGCAGCTCGTCAGCCGCTTGCTCGGGTGTCACCTTCGAGGCGATAACAGAGGCGGTCAGTCCGGACTGCGAGTGCACCCGCGTGCACCAATCGTCCATCATGTCCATTCTCTCCTTGGTCTGGTGGACAACGGTCCCCCAACCTTTCTCGTCGACGACCTCCAGTGTGCCTGTTGTAATGACACAGAATATTTCAATGATTTCTTCGCGATCTGGGTCCAGACCCGTCATCTGAACTTAAATGTTAACGTTTCATTGTCGGGGTAGACACACCGAGGCTGCTATAAACTCACCTCGCAGTCAATCCATACCAAGGCGTGATGGCCAGCCATGATGCTCGAGTTGGGCCCTGCCAAAGGGTGGGGTGAGGTTGCGTCAGTCGAGAAATGTGTTGTAGGCGGTAATAGCGGATAAGCGTACGACTACTCGACTAGTCTTGAATGGTGTAGACCAGTGTGGTCGCGATATAGTAGTGAGCTTCAAAGTTGATGTTCCGCATTCACTCTATTGGAGCTTTGAGACCGCTGGGTTGTGTCTTAAGGTACCACAACCTTTCCAAATGACATAGTTTCAAATGAGAAGGACTATATTACAGTGTTACAGAGATTTTTAAGACGAAAAAGGAGATCAAAAAGATCCTCCCGATTTAGCAGGGCAGTGCATCAAACACCCCGCCATAACGCCCGACGCCTTTTCACTTGACTTTCTCAGTTCTCATTCTCCTCCGCTATCCATATCATTACTCTTGATTCAAGCGATTTTACATCGCGTTATAGTAGTATGTATTCCAATAAGATCTCAATTTCTACTTTTCAAAATTAGAAGATACAGATTTGGACTACAGTTAGGTCACCTTCATGACTCCTCTTAAGATTAAGTGAGCAAAGAACATTGCTTTAACTCAATGCTTACCAGTGTTCATATCTAGCTGCAGAAATACTACCAGTGCAGCAGAGCGCTTGAGCTTCCTTTTGGTACATCTTCCGTACTGCCTCATAATCCTCGGCTTGTTTAGGGACCTCCAGTATAGACAACGGGGTTGCCGGTTTAAATCCGAGAACCAGTTCGTTGGGACTCCGTCCTATTACCTCCTGTTTGGAGTTATTAAGTGCATGTTGAAGTGCTACAATGATCTTGTCCCAGGGGACGTCGGAATTCGAGTAATGGAACCTAACTGCTACCTCAACGTCTATAGGAAGGAGGATATCATCTCATATCGTCCTGTAGGAAAGAGGATATTCCGGGAAGATGTCTCCTACTTCTGAAGCTGAGAACAGCCACTGACGCTTGGTTCACGATCTTGTTGCTGGTGGTGAGGGATGAATAGAGAAAAAAAGTGTTTTCCGGGGGTGATGTCCGGAGTATCAGGCCGTTGGGCTCCTATATAAGAGATCGGCTTTGTCGGTTGAGTATGGTGCGATTAGAACAGTCGCTAGCTACCAGATTTCAAACATCACATGCTAAATCTCAAGCGACAAGTCCGATTTATTTACCTAGCGGTCGCTACAAGTCTTCTAAAAAGAGGTCCTGGTGTGATAAAAGTCATAAATGTAATAAAAAGCACAACAAAGACCCTTAATGACGGTCTACGGCACCTCTATGCTCTGCAACAATAAAAAGTAAGGCTTACAAAGTTGGGTCAAATGTAGTACTGGTTGAACACTTGGACAAATTCGTGACATAATATGTTTCTTCCGAAAATTTCCTGAAATTCGCTTCCTAGGGACGACGAGGAGCAACTTCTGATTTGTAGAAGAAACACTGGTAAAAGCGTACTAAGCTTTGGCATGCGTGGAAGCTTGGGACGATATATGGCAAGCTGAGAGGAGGTGCACAATCTCTCAAGAGGAGTTTTCAACGTACTGTTCCCGCTGCCGTTATTATAATAGTTTGAAGTTTAGGCTTTACACAATTGATTTTACGCTTTAACATAGCTATGCGCCTGCCGTCTTCGACGCAGTGGCCGTTTTTGTTAATTTCGTCCTGGATTCTATATAAAGTTTAACTTCTGAATTTAACTGTAATACAATTCTATAGCTTAGAACGCATAGTCATAAAAGTATAAGTACGTCCAAGCATAGAAGACTTCCATTACATAATGCCTAAGTCTTCTCGGGCAAGGGGAGAATTAAATAGGAGTAATGTCACCCACCTTAACCACCATAGATATATTAGAGTCGTCATTTCAAACTAACGCCTACTTTCTAGAATGGCCGCATTTACTGTGGAGTTGCTTTAATGCTTAAATTATGTAGTTATAACTGTTGTCTAAGACAACTAGTTGTTGCATCCGTTACTTTTTTCTGCAAACAACAGCGCTATCAGTACATTAGTTAGTAAAACGTCTTTACGCCGAAAACATTCAGAACACCTCCACCAGTAGTACTACAAAGCTACTAATACAGTTTGAACCCAGTAACGTAGTTCTGGAAAAACCCATTAGGATCATACAACTTTGCAACCTGCCGCAGCTCTTCTTTTGCGGCTTTTCCGTACGCGCTAATAGGGTCCTGCCAAGCCCCAGCATAATTCAAGTATTTGAATTGCGTGCTATCGCCAACTATATGTTGAACTGTATCCGCTAGTTTTCTTGCGGCTGATTCTATTGCTTTAGACTCTGACGCCTTGGGCCAGTTGAACGAAATCAACGCGAGAACGAGGTTGTTCTGCGGGGTGGAGGATGATGCAAACGGCAGAGAGTTTTGCAGGCTGTGCGCGGCTGGAGGGGGCGGAACGGACTGGAAGGATAGGACTGCGCTTATGTTTGGGTGACAAGTAGCTAGTGACGCAGTTGTTTTCTTCCATTGGGTGTGAACTTTGGTTAGGACGTCGTCGGTAATAGGGAAAGTGAAAGTAGACCATGATGCACTAAATCAATTAGTAACGGTTCATAAAAACATGAGTAGTGATAGTAGACTTACTATTGATCCTTTGGTTGAGAATTTTCCATCTCTATTGCGAAATCAGACGCTTGAGACATACGTGCAGTGTTAGCTATCTGCGGTTGTATATCCGTGAAGAGACGCAAATTGCTCTGGTTAACCCCTGATTTGGTGTAGAAGAGGCCATTTGAGCTCAGATAAGTCTTCTGCGGCCCGATATAGAGATGCGTCTGTTCAATCTCTGAGAATGGGTCGTACGGGCCCTTCTTGAATGCCGTGAAGGCGGCTAGCTGAGCCGCATCGGCTGACTCTGGATACTGAATAGCACCACCCCAGAATGGGGGCTGCGGATACGTTACGACATCAAAACGAGTAACGATACCGAAATTATTCTGTCCGCCCTTTAGAGCGCGAAATAGACGAGTGTTCGAGGTTGCATTCGCATTGGTTATGGTACCATTGGCAAGGACAACCTCCATGTTCTGAACGTGGTCGCAGGAGAAGCCGTATTGAGGCGAGGAAAAGGATATACCACCTAACAATGTGAATATTATGAACTTCAAGTGATAGGGTCTGTGGTCATTTACCTCCCGTTATGAAGCCGCCTACACCAACGGACGCCACTCGAGATCCAATAGCGGCGCGGTTGAGGGGGTCCAGAACATTAGAAACATCAACCCATAGCGCGCCTGTACCCAGAGAGACAATGTTGGTGTTAGTCTTGCTTATCTCAATTTGATTTAGGCCCCGTAAGTCTATAGTAACTCCATGGTCTACGTTCGAAAAGTCTGCATTTGGCGAATGGCCACCACTCCTTATAGCGACTTGGCTCGGTGCATGGGAATTAACTAATTTGATAACCTCAGCGACTTCGTCTGCAGTAGTTGGTGCGACGACACAAGCCGGAGCTTGCCGTTGATTGACGTAGAAGTACGATGAGACCGAAGACGTGTAGGCAGTAGCCCCAGGAAACAGAACCTTTCCGGGGAGACGGGAGGAGAGGCTGGCGCATGAACTCAATGCGAAGCTTGGAAACAGCAAGGTCATAGAAACCAGCGGGGCTAGGACGGAGCCCTTCATCTTCGACTATGTAGAATATGGACGCTAGAACCTACTGGAAGGGAAGTCAAACTTGGTCTCAATCATGAAACTTATTGACATTCAACATGTACCTAAGCCTTTATATCTAGGTGCAACATCCGGTGAGGGGGACATCTGTGCAAATCAGAAGGATTCCGCGAGGTTGCATTTGCCCCCAAACGGTATTTATAGAAGTGTCTATAAAAACTCCACAAAGATCAACGCTTCAAAAGCAAATGACATAATATGATTGACGGAGTTACACAAAAGGCCTTAATTATTCCGTAGCTACTTATAATGCTACTGTTTCGATCAACATGTGTGGTATCGTAACAATAGGCCAAGAAATGCATACCCCTATTTAGTCACCTCGATATCGAAGATAGGGGTTAGCGCGTTTGTCGTGTAGCTATTCATTAAATTGATAGCATATGCCTCCTAGCTCTAGGTAAGCTTAAACGCCTTACACACTTAACCATGCCGATTTTTTGTAGTGAGAACAGTTACGTAGGGCCCGAGCATTGCCAGTGCACGGCGCCCATATGCAGTGCTATTTCTTATGGGCGGTTTTCTCGAAGAACCCAACGGTGGATTTTCCTGTCGTGCGGAGAAATCCTGCAAGAACGTCAGGGGCTAGATCAAATCACCAAACAGAAAGGCAGCAGTACTGAACGTCGTGCTGCCGTTGGATGGAAAGCAAAGAGCTGTAAAGTCGGGGTTTTGGCTGTTTGCGGATGCTTATAAGTATGGTTATGGTTGGAACCGTAACGATAATCCTCTAAATGTGACCATAAGCAACAGGTAGCATACAGTAATCCTCCAGGATCGCCGCCACGCCGTGATGTGGCTGGTGAGGGGGAAGATGAGTTATGGGCAGCCTTCATTGATCCGCGCCTTTACCGCGCAAGTAGTAATTACTCACTAAATATTTCGTTTCACCTAATAGAGCAATGTTCTCACATTTTCCGAGTTGAATTCCACAATGCATTTTCTAGTTCCTAGGTACGACATGGGACGGACCGATCCGGGCGAATACCGTTAGTCAGCTGAGGAGTTCCTTTACATAAGAAGTAGTATATTTGATACGGCTTATATGCAATGTAACTGTGTCCACGCCAGAGCCATACTTGCGCCGAAGGTAGCCTACACTACCCCTATATTATCGCAAGACTGGTCCTATCAACCTCTGTACGGTACCGACACCCTGCATAGAAGGAAGGATCACAACCACTGTAGCTAGTAGCTCAGTCAATTCATGTTCCAATTGTCGACACATCAGGAAATTTCGCTTATCGTGAGCAGTCGCATGTAGTTGTATTGTGAGGTGCCCTCGATGGGGTACATATGCGAGTTTACGAAATGAAGGATATGTTGTAGTCCTCTTCGATTTCTAAGCAGCCTGCTTTGCTCAATAGACCGTCGTCCATAACATCTCAGGTAGTCCTCAACCCCACTCGCCCAACAACAAAAGGTGAGGCGGTCGCCTGATTGGCGTATGCGAGGCAGAAGGAATTAAATAAAGTGATCGCTATAATGTTGATATCTTAGAAACTATAGTAGCGAGTACTTATGTTTATTTATCGGCCGTTCAGGTCTCTCTGTTTATCTTCTCAGCTCCTAGAATTACCGTTTCATATTACCTTATTACTACTAACAACTCCATGGTCTTGACACAACATATAAGTCTTAACACAGCAAAGCAAGATGTGGATTTATTTGAAATTCTCTATTGTAAATGTTATTTATTGCTTCTGCTAGAATGAGTATAATAGGGTATACTGTGAGCATGTGTTGTTGCGCGAAGATAACATCTTTTCTTGTAATTTCTTGAAGATGATTCTACTCATTGGATGCCGATGCGGTACTATTGTTACTACGTTAAGAAGCCCTCCACTCTATTGGGACCGGTTGGAGTGCTTCGATCTCGAGCCTTGTACTCTCGGGATATACTTTACCTTTGTATCTAAATGGCCGGGTGCCTTCTATTAGTATAGCCCTTTGGTCTTACTGATATTGGGTCGGTATGCGTCATGCTCTCGGCCAGGGGATAAAGCTATGTCTAAGACAGAACTTGCGACTAATGATTTATATCCCAAGTTTGCGCAGTTGTCTAGCTCAGAAGCCGACTTCACCACGAGCGTGTATGAAATGTATAGGAGGGCCAAGAGGTCAATCATTGGTTCTTCGCGGCCCTCCAGAGAGTAGAAGCTTGCAAGCCCGTGCTTCTAGACAGGATAAGGCTAGGTATTAACGACATGGAAGGAGCGGATATTGTTTCCCTTTCGGCACCATTCGTATATATAGGTGCGTAAGAAGGATGGGCGATTGTGGAATTACCGGGGGGGTTCTGGTTGCTACCCTGCGTGTAGTTTACTCATTATGCATCTAATGCGCTTGCTCGCCTTTCTTGAGCCGTCATGCTATCAAGATGTATTTGTATTTCACCCCCCAGCAGGTCGATAAGTTGTGAAAAATTTGGCGATATGCACATCCAACACCTTTGGGGAGACTGGTTTGATCAAGAATACGTCGCAACCTGCATCTTGTGAGGCTACTTTATCCTTTCCCCAGTCCTGGCCAGTTACCATAAAGATAAAAGACCTGCATAGCCCATTCTTCTGTTCGTATGCGCGAATCGCCCGCGTTGCCTCAATGCCATCGCAATTCGGCATTTGAAGATCCATTAGCACCAAGTTAAAAGGCTCCTCGGCTTCGGCTGCCTTTATAAATTGGCGAATTGCTATATTCCCATCCTCGGCTATGGCGAATGGAATATTGCGCTTGCTGCAGAACATCTTGAGTATTCGGAGATTGATTGGATTATCGTCAACGAGTAATGCCTTGACTGGTCGATCACGGCAGTCACGTTGTAACGATGAGTTATCAGAAATACCAAGGCTGGCCATCTCGAGAGTTGGGATAGGACTGACACTCGGATCATTTACGGGCGAGTCTGCTTTACTTGGCTCCTGACGAGTAGCAAGTTCCCGATACATAGCATCTAGTTTCAATAGCATTTGCTTCAATGTCTCAGTGTGTAGCGGTCCGCTCGCGGGGAAAATGCCCGGCCCTAGGCTATTCTCGGCACCTATTTTGGCTTTTCCAAACATAATTATGACTGCGGATGGATAGGCCACGCGCAACTGGTCGATATCAGAGTCAGCAAGGATGAGACCGAGATCGGAACTAGTATCTCTTTGGAACTTGTTTAGCTCAAGGTATCTCGTTACATGATCAGCGAAATGTGTGTAGTCCGTCCCGCTAATTTTAGAATGGAACGTTCGTGGTAAATGTCGAAGTTCAATTTCGATTGTGGCCTCGGAATCAGGGGGCGAATCGAAAACAGGGTTATTAAACTCGACTCGGAAGTGTGACCCAAGCTCTGATGAAGACGACATCAACTTTACTGTCCCCTGTAAACTAGTAGCGATTTGTCTAGCTAGGGTAAGCCCAAGCCCAGCACCAAGCTTGAAACTATCCACTTTATAGAAGGGCTGGAATATAGAACTGTGATCTTGTATTCCAATGCCTAAACCGTTATCGACAATGTCAAAGATGAGTTTTGCCTTATTCTCATCCTCCCACATTGTGAACGTGACGATTCCTGTGGGTCGCCCGGCAACTGACTGCATGGCGTTCAATAGTATTTCGTGGAGGCATTCTTTCAGAAGATCTGGGTCCGTAAGTATAGGACGTGAGTGACTTAGTTCATTGCGAAATTCGACTGAAATTCCGTCGAGGTTATCCTGTAGAATATACGATAGTGACTGGGGGAGGATATCGCCCTCGAGGCGACCTAAGTCATACAGGCTGTGGTGTGTCTGGCGGTTAGTATCTGCCCACGCGTTGTATTTGAGAATGCTATTGACGGTCCTCATTAACTCTTGCCCAGAGTTTCGTATTGTGCCGATACAAGCAGCTGGGGAGACAGAAGTACCATTTAATTCATTCTGTAACAACAGCCCCCGTACAGTGAGCTCCTCGGCAAGGAGCTCAGTTGAGCTAAGTACGCCGTGGATAGGCGTTCGTAGTTGGTGAGTAATTCCACGTAAAAATGTCTCCTTTGCAGCTAGAGCTTGCCGAAGAAGTCGGTTTTGAAGAGTCTCTGCTATTATAGCTGCAGCTTTGAAGATGAACCATGCATCAAAATCGTCAAAGACATGATGTATGTCAAGGCCAGATACAACCACGTACTGTTCAGAGCTTCCGCAGCGCGCGACAATTGCACGAACAGTCTGAGTAGGCTGCAGGTCGGTAAAGTTGGAAGTCATAATTGTTTGCTCAATTAGTGCTGTGTCCTCCCAGAGACCTGCTTCGATGTCCGAAAGTCGAATAGCAGACCGGCCTTTTACAGGTACTTGTCCATTTAATGCGACCTGAAGTGCTACGTGAGCCCCGGGGTAAGCTTGTTGAAGGATGGCCGCTGAGGTCTCTTCGTAATCTTCGGCATCGATTTTCGAACGCAAGATCGAAAGTAGATCTGTCATTTCTTGCCTCTTCTTCAACCGACGCTGCCGGGTATGGTTCGCGATGGCAGTACTAATAAGCTCCGAGAAGTTCACAAGAGACTCAAGTTGGGCCTATGAAACTAATCAATAACGTTCACATGACATGAATCATTACAAAAGTAAAAGCGCGCACCAAAGCAACTCACCTTTCGCAAGGGTTTCTGCGGAGTGTTAGAGGCCACGCATAAACTACCCAACGGGATCTCAATCCCATTGTCAGTCATCAATCGCAGAGGCGCACCGGCATAACTCCTCAGGCCACCGATCTCACTATGCGGTGAATGTCGGAAACGCCAGTCAGTGGACATATCGAGGACCATGAACACGCTGTCCAGCTTTTGATTGATGGTATGGGAGCACGTGCTTTCCCTGCGAGGCAAAATCGCAAGCGGCAGATTCACGGTAGCCAGTCGTCTATAAGAGGACTCATTGAGAATACCAGCGATGGCAAACTCCCAGCCAATGATCTTTTGTGTACTTCGAACTAGTGTGTCTATTTCGGCCAGAAGATGCTCATCTTGCTCTATATGCGTTGTATGATACCAGAGCATCGTAAGTCGTAGGCGTTCATCTCGCGCCAGCGTTGGGACAAGATATCTGTCCGGAAACTCAACGGGCGTAGGTGGCGGGAGAGCTTCTCCAGACTCCGACGGCTTAGCATAGTACCGGTCATGGGCTTCTTGGTCAAACGTCGGAATTGGTTCCTTAGCATGTGCTTCGTCAAATACTGGTCCTACAACCTCTGGTGGCGGTGGCAGTTGGTGGAGGAGAAGCTTAGAAGCGTGCTTAGACCCGCTCCTCGGGAAATACGATATTGCAGCTGCATTCTCATGTGTACTTTGCGCCATCACCATTGTCATTGTCATTGTTATTGCCGTCGCCATCTCAAGTCGCTAGCACGAGTGTGGGCGCGGCTGCGATTGCAATTGCACTACCATCCGACTGTGAATACACATCGCCGGCTGATTTGTAATTGTCTTGGGTGGATAGCATATCTACGGGATTCGGAGGCACAGCTTAGAAGCAAGAGGAAGTTTTCGGACCCATCAGATCTCGATCTCGATCGCGAACGGGCGCATGAATCAGCAGTAAGGAGGTAATCGTCCGGCGTAGTGTATGTTAGCGTGTTGCTCCTGGCCAGCCCCAGACCCGAAACTAACTAATACGTCGTTGGCTCAACCAATCACGATTATATGCTCTATTCAACTCTTATGCCAGAGGGTAGTAGTTGGGCCAGAACGTTCGATGCAACATGCTGTGCATACATGCAAATTATCCGTTAACTGTTTAAACCGAGCATAAAGTTTTATGATAACTATTTTTTGATGATTTATTTCCTCTTCAAGTTCCTTCTCAAACATTCGACAATGTAGTCATAATATTACATACCTTATCCATAAAATTTCCAGCACATTGCAAGAAATCTTTTTTGGTAATTGTTGAATCACACCATTACTCCTAAACCGTTGAAATGTTATAGAAAGTTCACTAGACATATCTCAAATTCGTTATCACGCATCTTCCTTCACCATTTAACAATCTATCTAGTCTATATAGATCAACCTTAGGCTTTCAGGCTAACAAATTGCATCTTCAAGCAGATAGGATCAATCACAAGAAGCGATCTCTAGGTCCAGATAGAAACGCTGGATTACAGAAAACCCAACAGGTCGTACAACTACATTTTAGGAGGAATAAAATACAAATGCACATTAGCGCAAAAGGTTAGTTTTGTTTCTTTTAAAATCTGTCGGCAAGTCTGAAGTAGCGCTAAAAGAGCCTTAAACCTCGCTGATCATAAACATAACCTCGGGTCGGCCCGTAGAATGCTACCCCAGTGGTACCATTATATGCAGTGTACTTATAGACAACACAAGCATCGGATGGAAACATGGCCGTTGAGAAGGCTCTTAGTATATGTATGTAGTACGCGTCGGAATAGTGGTAGTACGTGTGTGGACGTAGTTATTCTATGAAAATACACAAAGAACAAGTTAAATGGTATACCGGGGAAATAAAACTCTATATTCTAGCCTAGTTAATGATGCCCCCATGGGCATGTCGTCTCTTCATTAAGTGCAGTTATAATAGCATGATTTGAGGCTGGAATGTATGCATGCTTACTTCCTTCATTGGAGGATTCTAGAATATGCTACGTCATAGACCAGATGGACCGGGAAAAATGTCCCCATTATTCACGGCTTATAGCAGGAGAGTTGAACACTGCCGACGTGATACTGAAATTCATGCCGGTTCCGCACCTGATCCAAAACATGTCGGAATGCGATTAGATCTCCGTGCGCCATAACCAGCTTCACGGAGGACAAGAGTCGATCATTCGGCCAAAATTCCCTTGATAAAGAACACCGTACTACGCTACCACGGCAATCCCCTAATCCGACCAACAAGAAATGTATGGATATTGTTGTACCCGGAATCGGGTGGAGCTTCTATGCATGTGATAGCCTGATAGGGTGATACTAAGGCGCATTGAGGAGATGGTAGGTAATCCATCTTATCTCGTAGTTTAATATGCCGGTAGTGTCTTTCCGACGTTGCCGTGCGACTTCAGTAAAGACTAAAGGGGAAGCATTACAGCAAACGCCTTGCGCTCGGAGAGTAGATAGTCGCAGCAGAATCTTTCAGGCACATTACGGTATTACAACTCACTCCGAGGCCAATCCATTACACACAAAAGGCTTGCTCCGTGAAGCCACCCGAATATACAAATAGAATTAGTTTATAAATCTAGAATTATTCGCCTTCCATTCCTATCATCTCAACGTACAATCTTCTACCTATACCTACCCATAAGTGCAGCTATCACACACACATTTATATTAGAAGAATGGCGTCATCCTCGAGATCCCACTTTCACCTCCACAACCACCCCGAGAACACTCACCTGCGCTGGTCGCGATCTATACCGCCCATCCTGACTGTGCCATCGGGGTCGGAGATCACACTAGAATTGCCCGATGGCGGTGGGAACCAGAGTGTGTTCTCTCTTTTTTTTCACCTATCTCACATGTCTCTCCCTCTTCACCATCTCCCTCATCATCTCCAGCTTATTTCCCCGTCTCCAATAAGTGCGGGGTTTGATATACGCATACACATACGCATATGCATATGCATAATCAGCCGAATGAGATATCGATATAACTTATCTCGTTCGCTAGCTAACAAGAGTTAAAAAAAAGTCACCCGCGAAAACGTCGCGGCCGGAACAGCCATCTCCTCCTTCGACATCACCCGCACCGACCCAGGCATAGGACCCATCTACATCGAGGATGCGGCGCCAGGCGACGTGTTGCGCGTGGACTTCCTCGCCATCGAGCCCCTGGTGGACTACGGGTGGACGGGGATGTTCCCAGGGTTCGGGCTCCTGAGCGACGAGTTCGCGAACGAGCAAGGGGGCGGTGCGCACGTGAGGATCTGGGAGCTCGGCCGTCCGGGACTGGAGACCTGGGCCGCGGATAGGGGCTACGTGGTGTTCCGCGAGGGAGGAGGGGATGGAAAAGAAGAAATCAGGATCCCCTACCGCCCCTTTCTCGGCCTCGTGGGCCTGGCCCCCGCCGAAGGCGAGCTCTCCATGATCCCGCCGCACCGCGCCGGCGGCAACATCGACACGCGCTGGCTCACCGCCGGCAGCACCCTGCACCTCCCCGTCGAGGTCCCCGGCGCGCTGCTCAGTCTCGGCGACGGACATGCTGCGCAGGGCGATGGCGAGGTCTGCGGGACGGCGATCGAGACGCGCATGCGCGCTACCATACGCGTCACTGTCCAGAAAGAAGGCATGGGCTGGGTGAAGAGTCCGTGGGTGAAGATTCCAGGGGCCGATGCGGCGGCTTCTTCGTCTACTAAGGGGGAATACATGTGTCTTGGCATCGACTCCGACCTGCGCGAGGCCACGAGGAAGGCTGTCCGCGGCGTTATCGAGTGGCTGCAGGCTGAGAAGGCGCTTAATAGGGTTGACGCATACATGCTTGTTAGTGTTTCTGGGTTCCTGCGCATGTGTGAGGTTGTAGATATGCCTAATTATGCTATTGGGTGTGCGATACCGCTGGATATATTTGTGCCTTTGGCTGGTGAGAGCTAGGGGTGAATGGGTGGGGTGTATCAGCCTCTTTTTTTTTTTCGGTATGTGTTTTGGGTGACCTCTTCTAGCTTCTATGGCATCTAGCTTAGCTTTTATGATAATTCTTCGATTCTATCTTTTTTTCTAATCGGTATTTTACTAGGTATTCGACAAGGTGATAGAATAAAGGGGGAAGAAATCAACAAGATGTACATGGGTCAATGAGGCCTGTGTGGGAGGTACAAGGTAGCATTTGGGAATGTCTTAATACTTCTATGGAATACGCTGTAAGATCGTTTCCCTACTATGTTTTCATAAACCGAACTCGATTCTATAATTCTAAACTGTGAACCGCCGACGATGTTCTTTTGAGACCTCACTATGAGCAGAGAACTTTTAGTTTCGGACATATGAACCACTAAATGTTCAATGGAAACTGCCCATATGCGTTAACTGTTTCCTTCTCTCTTCGTGCAAATCTCTTTTAAGAAGTGCTGTCGTGGAACCAATTTCCGGAAATTAGATGCTAGCAACATACATGCACAATGCTACCACGTACTTTCCTACTCGAACTCACATTTCAGAAACATCCAGATGTTTGTATAGTGCTCTAGCAGATATATGTACACAAGATATAAGTGTATCCTTTCAAAGCCCTGTTTAGCAATGGCCAAAAACAAACGCCGGCTAATGCTAACCTCTTGACCAGATGATCAAGAAGCGTCTCTATATGTAGGTTCCCATAATTCGTCCCTCATAATCTACCAGCCGGAACCGGGGCCGAAATGGGTCCCGTTCGGCACTGTACGATATGCGCAGGCCTGCCAGTCACATCCTTGCTTATAAACCTCAGTCCCCCACCAGCTGAAGCTGTCCATCCAGCCGGGATAAATGAAACCGAAGAATACAATGACAATCCCGAAGGCTAAGCCCGAATCCAGTGCTGCACTCAGTGTCATGGTGTACTTGGCCCACCAGGCACTTGCTCGATTCTTAATCAAGTAATTGAAAATGTAGCAGACTACCGCCCACACCGAGAAGTTGAGACCGGTTGCTGGAGGAATCCAACTGAGTGACCCGAATAAGACCGGGAGATTGATCTTTCGAACGATGCTATTTCTTTTCCGGCGACCGTAAAGCCAGAGAGGGATGGGGGCGATAGCACCGATTAAAAAACACCAGACCAACGGCCGGTAGATAGCGTTGGGTCCAAAGAACTCCGCGGGTCCGACAACGCCCCACAATATAGAACCGTTGAAGTGAACGCGGGCAATTGGGCAGGTGAAGCCGTTAATGGCCGAAGGTGTACATATACCGGGAACGTTGCGAAACATCCAGTTAAGAACCGCGATCTGTGTGACCGATGAGATGATTGTTGCTACCATCTGCACTAGAAATAGAATTCTGGGTGGGATCTTCATATAATGTCCCAGCTTCAAATCTGCTGCGAATTTGATGCCCTGCGCAGAAGAAATGTACCCGTACGTGACGAAGACCATATTTGCGACCGGGCGCCCTGGAAATACTACACCGCATATGAGTTGGCATATAAGATAGATACTGCTGTGCTGATTTGTCACTGCCATGACGATACCAATAGGTATGAAAAGTATAGAGCATATTCCCAATGCAAGCAGCAGCCCGTACCAAGGCAGATGAACAGGATAACTAAAATAATTGGTGTAAGTTTCGGCGTTGGAGTATTTCATCGATAGGCACTCACTATTCAACGACAAAGATGCCGATTGCCGTCATTGAAACAAATGTTAATAGATACCAATAAATTGGCGCATCCTTGTATCTCCTCATAAGACGATTATGAACGTCTTCACGATTGAGTAGGTCTTCGATATTCGCACTCGACGTCATGGTGCTCTCGCTTCTTCGAAAAGATGCTATCCCGTTCCCCTCGCTCTGTAAAGGCTGATAGGCAGGCCCATTCTCTTCACCAGCTTCTTTGAGGGACCTCTTCCATTGTGTCCATATATCCTTCCCGTGCCAGCACGCCGTGTGTGTCAGGAGTGATGCTAAACCTGCAAACTGGAGCCCATAGCTGAGCACATACGTAATGGGCAGGTAGACTCGGCTATATTTTGAGTAGGCGGCTCTGTCAAAGAGAAAATCCGGAGTGAGAATCCTGCCGACATCGTAGATTTGACCAGTATTATCGAATACTGATGCCGAGAGAATAGGCATATATGATGAATAGAATAGATTGCAATAATATGCGATCGGCGCGATAATCCACATGACAATGACCAGGCCGCCAATAACATTCATGGAAGCCCAAAAGGGGGTAAGCAAGGGAGAACCGATGTATGCAATTTGCGCCCAGTCGAATGTGATAGGAAATAGACCCAAGCCGGATGCCACTCCAAATAAGTTTGCTACTACGACATTATCCGGAGCAAACCAGGTGATTACGTTGAAGTAACTCAGTGCTGGGAACAACAGTCCCGGGAGGAAGTAGAAGACAAAAGAACACAGCCAGACGACGAAGAAAAAGTTCCATCTGGTGATCTTCCACCCGTTTGCCGGCTCATTCTGCTCCTTATGGAGCGTGGTGAACATTGCGGCCGACATGAGGGTGCCGGGCCATATCATACCGCTGGGGCGTACCAAGAACCTTCTTGTCAAACCAGCAAATGTGTAACCCAAGATTTGCGTTGATAGGGTGAGAAGGAGCTGATAGACAATGCTAACGTCCTGCTTATAGAACTGAGTCTGCTCAACAATGATATCTGTCGCGAATGCAAATCCGAACGAGACATTGCTGCTCACATAGACACAACTATGTTCTTTCTCATTCCAAGACCCCTGGGCAAGCCACAACCGCAGACGTTGGGCGCGGCTCCTTTTCTCCTTGCTAAGGGCGGGCGATGACTCATTCATCGGAGTCTCAACACACACACGTACGCCATCTAAAAAGTCTTCTGGGGGGTCGTCAGGTCGTTTAAGGAGGTAGTCCCACAAGAGACCAAGCGGATGTACAAGAAGCAGAGCTATAACAGGCGTAATTGCAACACTAGGGTATCGTAAGGCAAAAAAGAGATTTGTTGAAGAACCGAGAATCGAGAATAGACAAGATAAACTCCACATGCGAGGGGTATTGATGGATAGGGTGATGTTATCGAACGGAGCTACAGAAGCACGGACTTGGGGGTAAGGCGAATTGTCAGGAGGATCCTCGTTCTGCCCGTCACTAGCGGCATCGCCGTCCTCTCCCAAGCCGGCACTCTCTTCAGTGGCAGAAGTGTCAGATTTATCATCAGACAGAATATCATTTAGCACAGCAGTGTCGGAGACGCTAAAACGGCCTTCAAGCCCTCCCACCACGATTGAGGCTCTGTTGATTTCGTCTGACTGGCTTCTTCGTCTTCGGCTCAGTGAGGACGTGCTCGTTTGGAAAGTCGTGGTGCGACTTGTTCCAACAGACCGGCGTCGCCTCTCGCGTGTTGTCTCAGTGCTCGCCCTAGATAGGGTAGAAGCGCGGGGATGTTGGGTCTCGTCATCGTCTACGTCGGGCGGGAACGGTGCTGCACCGTACGATCCTGTGCCAAAGCCCGGCGAGGAGCGCAATAGTAGTGGTGCTTTGGACATGGTTCCTCTACGATCATGAATAGCTGACAGCGGGCTCGCCTCGTCCGGAGAATGTGAGGCATGAGAAGCATCGCTCAAGATATGGAGAGGGGGAGGAGTTATATCATCGGCAGCAGCAGTGGTTGCGGGTTCGGACGGGCGAGGGACATCAGAGGTCACAGAGAAAGCTGGCGTTAGGACTGCTGTTGGACTGCAGTCAGAGATCGGCGAATGACGGCCGGGCTGGGACTTCGGCGTGGGGGCTCGAGCATGAACAACAGCTGAGGTGGTGGAGCTGGAGGGGGGGTTGGACGGGGTCTTGCACGGGAAGCTGGAGCTGGAGCTGCGTGAACTGGAAGTGGCTAGAGCGATGGGCCCGGGTTGAGGGCGTATCGCTTCAAGCGGGAAGCCTTGGCTATTTCGGGGGTCGAGTGGTTGAGGGAGAGGCGAAGACGAGCAAGAGGGATGAGATGATTCATCGTGGTGGCCCTTTGCCCTGGCAGGCGCAGTAGCAGGAGGAGCAGGAGCGTGAGGCATTAGTCTGTCATGGGACTACACGAATAGAGAAGGAGAGGTGGGCCCTGGGGACGGATGATGGGCACAAAGGCCGTGTAAGTACGGTGCCCTAATAGCCAAATGCAGGCGCTATTGATTATACATAGAGGGCGATCATGGGAAGCGAGATGACAAGATGCAAGACAAGAAAAGGTGGTAGGGACAGCTGACACGAAGGGAGCATGGCTGACTCTCACTAGGTATTATTACGTTTAATAGCTTGATAATGATTTGGTTATGGTGCAGCTATGTAAATCAGTACCCAGCACAGTGGGATGTTCTGGCCAGATATCATAGAATGAATTGTTACAGCTTGTATGTGGCACCAAGAAAAACATCAGAGATTGATTAGATTGATGGATTAGATAAAACGGACAAAATTCGACAACAGGAAGTTCCACGATCGGTTCCATGCAATGCAGGCAGGTATCACTCACGAGAAGACAAGGTCCCGGTACTGGTACCACTATACACTATCCGATCCTTGCTAATGACGCCCAGAAAAAGTACCTATACTACACTAACGCGACACTACCTACTAGGTACCACGTCGGGATCCACGATACTACATACAATACATACGTAGTCTACATACGCAGGACTGTAGGTAAAAAGATGCAAAGCCCACGATACAAATCTGCACTTAGGTAATTGATTAGCAGTGCCTATTACCTACAGTAATTACCTACTCTACCTGCTCTAACCTAAGGATACCTAGGTTAGCTACCGGTACCTTGTGCTCTATATTGTGTTACGCAGCAAGAGCCAGCATTTCTACTTGAATAAGACTGTACCACTAGCCGAAATTCTTTATTTTTTGCTGTCCCGCCCAGGCGGATTAAGCCGTAGCTGTAACTACAACACACAGGCAGGCAGTGTGATACCACTTGCAGGTAGGTCTACGTGCTGGCGCCTCCCTTTTGTCTCAAGTACCTAAGGTATGTATATGTACTATGTATCTGCAGCTCATCTCGAGCCGTCCACAGTTCATCTACCGACACTATAAGTAGGTACAATATAGGTAGGTAAGCGTTGGTAAATACTACTCATCAGGTAGTATCTAGCAGGTACCACTCTCGGGTCTCGAGGTGCAGCCGGAGCTCCACAGCAACTCGGAAATCATCCCATTCACTCATCCACCCCGGGCCTTTTACACGACAGCAAGCATGCCAGACAACCAACGCCATCAAAATCCGGAGATGAATTCGTCGGCACTTCATGCGGCCAAGACTCACTTACGTTTGCTGATAAAACAACGGCTTTCTAAACTCTCACCAGATGCCATAACAGCTCAGAGTAAGTAACCCCGCACTACACCCGCAGAGCTGTCTCTCTAAACCATGCATGTTGTTACGGTCTAGGCAATGCTGCTTTCGATGCCTTGTCAAGGCTCAGGCCGTATCAGGAGGCGAAAACAATAGGCGTTTATCTCTCTATGCCTGGCTGCGAGATTCAAACGGACCCTATTGTCAGACATGCACTGGCTTCTGGAAAGCGGGTTTTCGTGCCCTATCTGCACAAGTCCGGTCTGCCCCCGGGAGAAGGGCCTGCGCGACTGATGGACATGGTAAGTCTGAGGGGCATCGAGGACTACGAGTCCCTGCAGAGGGACAAGTGGGGTATCCCGAGCGTCGACAATGCTACCGTTCACGAACGACAGCGCAGCATAGGCGAGTTGGGCGGGGAGAGGTCCGCGGATGCATCGCTTGATCTAATCCTTCTGCCCGGCGTGGCCTTTGACCTTGACCCCGAGACCGGCGCCGTTCGAAGACTCGGCCATGGCAAGGGCTTCTACGATTATTTCTTACACCGCTATGCACTAGCTGCTCACGCAGAAAAAGATTCATCTAATGACGGCCCGTCTATATTGCTATATGCTCTAGCCCTCAAGGAGCAGCTTCTCTCCCCGACCTCAGGAGAGGCTGTCCCCGTAGGACCCCACGATCAGCCGTTAGATGGCATCATCCTAGGTGATGGCAAAATTAAAGAGTCTAGTAGCAATCAAAGAGACTAGAACAAGCATGCTTATCATCCACTTGTGCCTTGTTATTTAACTAATGCCCGTTTACTAAGGCATTAGCCGTACAAAGTTATGCCATCCCTATGCAGGACGGAAAAGGCCTCTCGTCGTCGGCGGTGTGCCTTGTTTCGAGCTATCGTTCATAATCATACCGCTTCTTGGATCAAAGACACGTTGTCGCCCTTCAATAGAATTTGCCCTGGATATAATTAGCATAACCCTTTGGTATCTGTGTAGAAATTCTGCCTTGAACGAACCCAACTCTCTTCTCTTCTCCTCTGGGTTTGTCTTTGTGACTTGCTTGACCTCGACCGCATCGTCTACAACAAGGTTCATGAACTCGTCGAAACCCTGTACGCACGTGTGTAAGTTAATGCCATAAATAAAGATGCCAGATGGAGCTTGTAGATATCTTACCCTGATCTTCCCCTCGATTCGGATTGACAGTTGCTCGTACAGCCAAATCTTGACAGGTGCGTGAGTCTGAAGGAGCTTGAAGATGAAGTTAATGGGCGGCAGCAAGACCTTGCGCCCACCACCTCCGCGGCCGGTCATCCTGTCGGGACAAATTCAGGTCGGGATTGGCACAATTGATAGGGTTGTGGGGAAATAATGGTGGGAGAAGTTTGCTGGAGTTTGGAGGAAGTTGTTTTGCTGTACGTGGGGTTTGGTGGCAGGCCAACGACGCGTCGAGGCGTTGCTGGATTCCGAAATTTGGCAAGGCTACCAACTTTGTATTTACCTAGGTGGTGTACCTGGAGAGAGGCTGATAAAGGAAAGCTAGGTACTTAAGTACTTAGCTGGGTGGGAGCTGTTGAATAACTTTATTTCTAACCAATCAAAGCAAATATTTCAGATACCCTACACTAGATCGCGCCACCGCCACACCTCTTGACCCCTCCATGTATGCGTGGTAACCTAAATGGGGTTCTGGAGGCACTAAGCCACACGTGCGAGTCTTTGTCCCAGGGAGGTAGGTTGGAAATGGTCATTAGTACCGGTAGCAGGACAACCACCTGGGGAACAACATCTCATTACCTTTTAATTAGCCCCTCCTTTTCTTCTTCTTTTTACGACATCCAAGTTCCCCATCCTCAAATCCCAAATCCCAACTCCCAATCCCAAGCTCCTGTTTCTACCTACTTACATTTCCCCATCACTTGTCGAGCCTCGTCGCCCATCTACACTGTCCGGAGCTACCCCTCGGCCCAAATCTCCCCCGGCCCAAAGCTTCAGCCGCGTCCGTCGCCCGTCGTGCGCCTCTATCTGCAGGCATCTCTCCCATACCACCATCATCTTGCGATCGTCGCGGGTCTTGCAGGGCAGCAATAGCTGCTGCCATCATTCTGCGTGCCCACCCCCCAGCTCTCGACCTGACCTGACCTGACCCGACACACGTTGCGCATCATGGCTACGAACGGCGCGCAACAGGCTTTCCCTCTGGCAAATGTGCTTCAGGCCACGCTGACCATGCGGGGTGGGGACTCGGATAAGAAGGAGAGGGCTACCAAATACCTGGGCGAGTTCCAGAAGTCGGTTCGTGCATGAGAGATGCCGTGGAAGGTCGTGCTTGAAGCGCTCACATGTTACACTAGACAGCCGCATGGGCGGAATCCATCAACTTACTGAAATCCACCGCCGATCCCGCCGACAAGCTTTTCGCTGCCACTACTCTAAAGGGAAAGGTGCCATCACCCAACGCTCCAAATGCTGCGCTACCGTCCTTGTACTGACCAGTGCATCCAACCCTAGATAACGTTTGACCTCCAGAGTCAGGTTCCCGCGAACGAGATGATGGCAGTGCGCAACCAGCTTCTAGAACTACTGCAGTTATATGCGCCTGGCCCCAAGCCCATAAGGGTCCAGCTTTGCGTGTGCTTGGCTATTCTGGCCATTCAGATGAGAGACTGGAAAGATGTTCTAGCAGTAGTGGTATCATCGCTCGGTAGTCAAGTCGAAAGTCATGCCTGCATTCTGGACTTCCTCAGAGTCCTACCCGAAGAGGTGACCGAGGGACGCAAAATCACCTTGACAGTACGTGGATCGAAAGACACCAGCACGACCTTTGCTTCGTCATTCTTCGACGGTGTTTCGTGGTGGGACGACACACGTTGGATCATAGTCTAATCCATTTTCCTCTAGGAAGAAGAACTCACCCAGAGGACAGAAGAGCTTCTGCAAGACAACGCACGACAGGTGGTCCAACTCCTTATCAACTATGCGCAGTCGTCTCGTAAGTGTACCTGTGTCCTTTGTAGCCCAAGAACGTGAAGCTGATTCTTGTGGTTGTAGCGGAAGCCGCAACAAACCCCCAGCT
Source organism: Xylaria sp. FL1777 (assembly GCA_022578965.1). Taxonomy (NCBI): domain Eukaryota; kingdom Fungi; phylum Ascomycota; class Sordariomycetes; order Xylariales; family Xylariaceae; genus Xylaria; species Xylaria sp. FL1777. The sequence continues at coordinate 281,555 of MU400538.1, read as the reverse complement.
TTACGAGTGCATAACGTCATGGTTACGAGAGGTTCCCATCAACGAGATCGTTAACTCCCCCCTACTGAACTTCATATTTAGCGCTCTAGATACAGATAAGTCTATGCAGGCGGCCGCAGAAACTATCTCCACGATGGCTAGGGAGACAAGAGACGTCGATGACAATTTTGACACAATACAAGTCCTCCTACCCAAAATCATCGCGCTGCGTCCGAAAATTCAGAAATTTGTCGACGAAGATGACACTGAATCCTACAAATTCCTGACCAGGGTATTCGCAGATGCGGGTACGGCTTGGTCTGTTGCCATTGCGCGTGAGAGCAGCCATTTCAGGCCATTAGTCGAAGCCATTCTTGAATGTGCTGCAAGGGACAAAGATAGGGATGTTATCGACAACACTTTTGACTTTTGGTACGAGCTCAAATTGTACCTCGTCATCGATAAGTATATCCAGGGGAGACTCGAGCTTGCAGATATCTATTCGAAACTCGTCGACGTACTACTTCAACACCTGCAGTTCCCTGAGACGGAATCGGGGAACGAAAAGGATCTCTTTGACGGGGACAGAGAGGCAGAGGAGAAGTTCCGTGAATTCCGCCACCAAATGGGCGACACCCTCAAAGACTCTTGTGAGGTCTTGGGTGTGACTGAGTGCCTCACCAAGGTGCTCGATGCCATCAAGCTATGGATGGAAAGATATGCAAGTATGGCAACCGACCTCAACGTGCCACATTGGCAGAAACTCGAGGCACCGCTGTTCGCCATGCGAGCGATGGGTAGCAAGGTTGAGAAGGATGAGAACATTGTCTTACCACAGCTTATGCCACTTCTTGTGCAGATGCCAAGCCATGAAAAGCTGCGTTTTGCTACTATCATGGTGCTAGGCAGATACACGGAATGGACTGCTGAGCATCCTGAATTTTTGATGTCCCAATTCAACTACATTGTTTCCTCATTTGGCACTACCTCAAAGGAGATTCTTCAGGCTGCTTCCATGGCTCTTCGGTACTTCTGTGGCGACTGCAAGCACCTGTTGAGTGAGCAGGTAGTTCAACTGCAACAGTTCTACGATCAAATTCTCGACAAACTCCCACCGATCAGTCAAGAGGAGATCACCGAAGGAGCTGCCCATGTCGTATCGGTACAGCCAAAGGCTGAACTATACAAACTTCTCAAACTTTTCTGCGAGCCCTTAGTTCAGAGGCTAATGGTCAAGGCAAATAATGCCGTAGACCATGAGGGGAAACTTGCCCTTGCTGACCATCTACAGCTGATCACGATCTTTGGGAACGTTGTAGTTACCCTACCGCCGGTCGAGAAAGGCGAAGAAGATCCCGCAATTACCTATTGGCAAGAAGTATTTCCTATTCTAGCCAAGGTGTTGACCAACTTCCTCGACTTCCCTCCAATATGTGAAAGAGTATGCCGCTGTTGGCGGCTGATGGTAATAGCTCACAGAGGGGCCATGTCACCGATTCTACCTGCTATGGCAAACGAACTTGCGAGCGGGTTTATCAATTCTAGACAAGGTTGTTTCCTGTGGGTGACTGGTGCGATCCTAAGAGAGTTTGCCGATGACCGAGATCGTGTCGAGGCGGCCATGACAGAGAACATTTACAACTTTTTTGAGGCACAGGCGACAAATGTGCTACGCTTTCTCAGCAACCTCAATCCACAAGAGCTCCCTGACGTTATGGAAGATTTCTTTCGGTTAGTGGTAGATGGACTGCTCTATCATCCGCAAAAATTTATTCCGTCACCTCTCTTTGCTCCAATCTTCGAAGCCGCTATCTCTGTTTTGATATTAGAGCAGCGCGAACCTCTAACAGCCACCCTTCACTATATACGAGACGTTTTGGCTTGGGCAGATGGCCAAACGCAGACGCGAAGCGAAATCATCCCGTTGCCGCTTATTGAACAACTCCGGAACGTCGTGAAGGAAGTCTTGGCGGCTCAAGGCCCGATGCTGGTCAAACGTATTCTCGCTGGCATGATGATCACATTTCCCAGCGATTGCTTTGCCGATGCAAGCGGCGCATTACTTGCGTTGTTTCAAGTATTGCCGGATCGTACTCTGGAGCAAGTTGATACAACTCTTCGTTTGCTCCCGACCGGGACTATTACCCCAGCCGAGGTTGATCGCTTAATCGCGAAGATTAAGGATAGACTAAATGCCAACGATACCGGCGACGTACGGCAGATCCGGTCCCTTATGCAAGACTTTACGAACACATATCGTAGGAGATACGTCGCCCCTCGAGATGGACTAGGTCAATTAGAGGGCTCCAGATTCCGCTTTGATGGTTAGTACCCGCTGCGTTCTCGGAAAGTTGTATTGCGGTGATTATGGCTGGAGCATATCCGTTTTGATGCTGAACTAGAATGATCCATGGATCCAACGTTGACCTCAATAGGAGGGAGATAAGGATAGGAAAGAGAACACGCTTCTAAACTAAAACCAAGAAGCTGGAGAATTAGCTTTTGCTAGCATGGTAGTTGCAGGAGTGCATAGATATTGTAGGATGGAATACCAATCACAGCTAGATGCATCTTTCCGGGGTACCACCAAGCACCGAAACTCATGAATTACAGGCGTCAAAACTCAGCCTATCTAATAGATAATTCAATAGCCATGTAGCTATTTTCGCTATCGACAGATTTTCAAATGGTGCGCCAGCTGGTTTTTAACGCATATATCTTACTCCAGAACAAATCAAGCCTAGACCGGTAAATTCTCAATGCATCCATGTCGACAGCGTGCTCCAATTAGCAGTCCGGTCATTGTTGAGAACAGAGTCATTGGTATGTTAGTTTTGCAAGGACTACATAGCATTATTAACATAGTATTCAGATACGATCTCACGGGGATTCCGATATAGCCCATGCCATGTGTTCCCGCCCATTACCGTAGTCACTTTCAACAGCTTGTTTACATCCCAGATAAGGCCTACCTCAGATCAAGAATGACGGTTCTCCAATAAGCTAGGTACATTAACTAACAAAACAGCTTCTGAAGGTTAGTGTGCAAGACTGAGCAGAGTAGTCAAGCATGCACAATAATGACCCCGAAAAGATGAGACAGTGCTCTATTAAGGCGACGCTTGGGGATGACATCTTCATCCTGCCGTTTAGCAAGCATCCAACTTCGCTTCTCGACATCACACATCGTAGGGAAACGGGGCATCGACACGCTCTCCCTTCTTGTGCTTCTCGTTACACATCCTGTACCAGCAAATCGAAAACGTCGGCCGACAAATCATCGACAGGACCAAGTCCTTCGACATGGGCTCGTCAGGCGCGTACTCCCCCATCGAATGCGCCAGCCAGTCCCTGGCGTCGTGACGGCAGTATCTGCATAGCGCCTCGACATGCGATAGCGACAGCGGCTTTCTATCTTGCCGCACGACAATCGCGCTCCCCACCTCGCTCTGCCATTGCATCGGGGCCCATCCCCAGCCCAATGTCCCCCTGGAATAGTCCTCTTTGGCCTTGGGGTCGATGCACAGGTGCAGGAAGGTCGCGTCTTGGTTGTTGTACGGGCTTTCGTTGCCGAACAGCTCCGAGTTCCGCACGTTTGCCCAGTTGGGGTGGGGGAAGCAGCGTTTGGTGAAGATGCGGAAGCCGATGCGGTCGCCGATCTCCGAGGTCTCGTGCTGGCTGAAGATGATGTCCGTCGTGGCCAGCTCGATTTCTTCGAAGTGCGGCTTGTTGAACAGCTTTTGGTCCCCGAGACAGTTGATCTTGACACCCTTGATCTTCCTGCAGTTGGCTGGGGGGGATGCTGGTAGTGTTGTTAGGTCCGACCCATATGAGAGGAAGTAATCCGCGATGTGGCGGAAATCGTTCATGTCCACGTCCCTGCATCGGTCCGCGTCAAAGTCGGACCCAACTTTACCATATCCGATGATAGGGCCGCGCCAGTCGTGGTGGTACCCGGGCATCGTGGCCGTGATGGCTGCGATGCTGCTGTTAGGCTTTGAGCCATCGATAAGGAAGGTATCACGGTAAGACACGCAGACTATGTTAGAGAGTCGTTTTGCAAGGACTGCGTTGTAGTTGATAACAACTGGGCGCCCGGTGTCGTTAAGAAATGGCTTGGTATTTGGATTTTGCCATCTCCTCTCATATTTGTCCTCAGGTTCCATCCACTTGCAATGAAGCCACACTAGCTTGGGTTGCTTCTGGTCCACCGGGAACAGAATAGCTCGCATATGTTCCTCTGTCGGCCGTGATGCAATATCGAAGGCAGAGAAACTGGCACAGAGAAGCTTGTGCGTTGGGTAATCACCCCGCTGGCATAGCTTGGAACAATATGAGGCTCCTTTGCACCGATTACAACGTAGGGCGTTTGGTTTGCTGCAGATTATGCACAAGTCGAACGCTTCAGAGCTCTCCATTATGGGACGAGTCGGGAACGTCTGAATGAGGATAATATTCGGAAATAATTATTGGGAAGCTTAGGAGGAGTCTATGATATTACATTTATGTAGTCATGGTAATGCCGGGTTCAAACGAGTTGCTCGTTCTCATGGACTGGCGCATAGCAAGAACAAACAAATATGAACCGATCGGTCTTTATTTCTCAAGTTACCAGGGTCAGGTTATGCAGGCAGGCGGGCTACATTTTCCCTAACAAATAGGTCACTTAAACTACATCCATGGCCCGTTCATGTCGTTTTGTTACATGCTACCCTTGTGATTATAGCACATTCACATGCCACTTAGTATGTACTTCGCAGGTGTCAGCAGCAAATGTCACTTACCCCGCTCGACTCGTAAAGCATTACAACATTGTAGTAAGATGAAATTGAGCCAATGGCTACGTGGCGTACGGTGCCGGCCGTTTGACAGAACAAGAACATATGGTTTGATGTCCAGTTTTGCGTGGCATCGCCCTCCTTATTAGCGGAAAGGGGTATTTGAATAGCCCTTGATCTTGAAAATTGCTATATTTACTGTTACATATCCAGATGCAGATGTTTACATTGGCTTAAGTTAAAGTGCGTGCAAGGACGAAGAGGCGAACAAAGGGAGTTAGCGAAGGGAAGGAGATGTACCTAGCTGGAAGTCGAAAAGCGTAGTGATATAGAAAGAGGCTACGACCCAAGATCTAGAACTCGAAGCTTAAACTTATGTCTAAAAAATATTTTCATAGTAATGGTATGAGCATATATTTCTAATTTGAGACGCATGAACTATAGAGAATGCTGCTAGAATGATTATATGAAGAGATGCTTTTGTAGTCGCGAAGGCGAGGAGATGGGAGAGCCAACCATGACGTAGAAGGGAATTGTTATCATGCTGACCGTACTAGGCACATATCAAAAAGAAATCACAACAATCCCACAATATTCAAAACTAACTGAATCATTTTTATTATGTGCTCTACCTAGTTGACAAGTCTGCGCATTATGACCGGCGCTACCGTAGATTCTATACCATCTCTCTTAACGACCATCTCTTTTACCTGCGACAACTCATCACAGTCTCATGTATAATTAACCCCTGTTACCCCGATGCTTCATAATCAACATTTCTGTCATATCTGGTTCACTTAACACACTAGATGCCCTTGTTCCATCGGGAGAAGAAGATGAGCTTGAAGAAGGGAAGCGCTGGCGCTGCTGGCCGGTCCTTATGGAATTTAGCCTGGAAATCGCGATTCCCATTACAAAAGCCAGCGCGACCCTTTGGACGTCCAGCGGACGATCTGGATGCTGTACAGCATCAATACCAGCTGAGGCTGCTGCATTAGCAACCCCAGTAATGGTGCCACGGAGAAGCCTTTGCCCCTGAGCAATAGCCTGGCCGCCCACTGGTCTGACGATGGCCCTTGCTGACGCAAATAGTTCCGAAAACCACGCAACGCCAGCTGTCGTTAGACCGCCAGATACGAGATCAGTCAGAGCCCGCCCCCAGGTGTAGTTCCACGGTTCTTCTCCAGTCCTATACAATATTCTGTCGTGCGCAGCGTTAGCAGCAACTGATCCGAGACCCCCCGTGACGCCTCCAATTATGAGCTGCGCCCCTGCCGAAGCGGCCAGAGCTTCTGAAGTGGCCGCAGTCACGGCAGCGGTAAGTAAGCCCCCGGTAATTACCGTGACGAGAGTGCCGGCCACAATAGAGCCGGCAACGGCGAGCACTCTCTTCCACGCGGTGTGGCCCGTAGGGTCGAAGTAATTCACGGGGTCTCCCTTGCAGTAGGCGTAGCGGTTCTCCTGGGTGTCATACGTGTCCATCGTCAGAAAGCTGAGGTTGTCGGGGTCGTAGAACCGCGAGCGCAGGTAGACGAGCCCGCTCGTCTGGTTCGTGAAGGCCTTAGTGAACCCGAAGCTCAGATGACTTGGGAGCGGTGCTGAGGCTTGCTGCTTTCCGTATGCCTTGTATGCCACCGAGGAGACTTTCTCTTGTCGTAGCAGCATTGCCGTAGAGCCTCTGTCGTCCACGAAATATGCGTTGTCGCCTCGGCTCGAATAACTCGCGATGGGGCCGTCAATACCGGATAAGATCGATCTAGCGTCGCCGGCACCTTCTCCGCCGGTAACTTCTATAGCATTGATGTGACTGTCGCCATGATAGATATGGCTCTCACTATCAGGCTCCTGTGTGAAGCCGAGCAGGTCGTTGGGTCGGTAACCAAATTTAGCCGCTTTATCGTCAGACACTTGAACTGATAGCAAGCGATCCTTTTCATCATAGGCGTAATTACGACCTCGGTTGTCGCGCTTTAGACGGCCGTTCTTGTCATATTCGAAACCTAAATCAATACGCTGATCAATGGCGTTGTATCGCATAGATGTATCAGTACCGTCGACGTCCGTGGAAATTACATTTGAGTTTCCATCGTAGACAAACTTGGTGATGGAATGAGAAAGGGGGGATTTCATGTCGTCCTGGATCAGTTGACCAATTCCATCATAAGTCCACCTGCGCTCGCCGCTAAGTTCGGGACAGGCAACCGACATCGTCTGTGATGCCAGCATTTGGCCAGTGCTGTTTGTAGAATAAGTTGCCTCCAGGAGTGTCTTGGACGATGACCCTTGCTGCACCTTAACCCCCTTGACGTATCCTTGGCCGTCGTAAGACTTGAGCACCTCATAGTCTGCTTTACCTTGAACACAGTATCCTAGAAGTTGGCCTTTTGTGTGGTTGGCTGTGCCGTATGTGTGGGATACCTTATCTTCTTTGCAGCTCACTGACAAGATGTGTCCCGCTGCATCATACTGCATCTCTCGTGCGACGCCGAAGACGTCTACTTCTTGGACAACACGACTGAACCTGTCGAGCTTATAAGTCTGTTTACGACCGTTTGCAAACTTCTGCGAAGTTAGTGTCCCATCCAAAGAGTACTCATATTTGATACTTTCCGCTCCTTCACGAAGTTCAGATACTCTATCTTTGCAGATATATGATAACAGAGTCTGGCTTCCTCCGGAGTATTTCGCCTCAAGTGATTGCCCATAACCATCACGACGATAAGTGACAGTACTTCCATCGAATTTAGTTGTCTTGTCGAGCCAACCATTCTCATTGTATTCGTAGGTTTCTACTTGTCCGATTTGGTTACACAGTTTGACAAGCTTGTTATTCGAGTCATAAATCCGCGTTGGGCTCGAGTGTAGAAAAGTACGCCCGTCGGCATATACCGTCTTCTTGGTATATGAATGGACATTGCCGAATATGTCGTGAGTCAGTCGACGCTCGACAATATCTTTCCCATGTGCGGTCCAGCCCGATTTTGAAAGAAAAATCAACGACGACTCTATACCATATTTCTTACGCTCTTCTTTGAGTATTTTGGCTGAAGCATCGTTGGAATCATCCTTTGGCCTTTCCGACACGGTCTCAATGATGGTGCGATTGTTAGCATCCAAAACAGTGGCAACTACGGTGTAGTAGTTGATAGACGTATCACCCGAGTCGGCAAAGCTTGTGGTTTTGACGATCTGCCCAGCGCCATCCAGCTGCCAGGACTTGCGGAGATCACCGTTTAACGTTTCCCGAACGGTGAGATTGATGTCATCGTACTCATACGCCGTCACGTTGGCCTCAGGATCCACGACCTTCAGAGGGCGGTCAATAGCATCGTAAAAGCGGTGAGTAACCAGCCCAACCTTATCTGTGGACTGGTATACTCGCCCTCGCGCGTCAAAGAGATTCCGTTCCAGCGCCCGCGTTGGAGATGGATTGGCCTGAGTCGGGTCACCGTTGTCGAGGGTCTCAACTGTCCGACCGAGGGGATCCAAAACTGCGACCTTCACGTAATTTAACGGTGATATCGTTGTCATTGTGTTCGACTTGCCAACGGTGTACTCAGTCCTCGTGTCGCTGCCTAGGAAGTCGGTATGTTTGACAACGCGCCCGGCAGAGTCGTACTCGAACGCCTCGAACTGGCCCATTGGTAATGTCCGACGCACCAACGGGCCGCCGCGTTTACGTATATCATATTCCATACGAGTAGCGTTATTTGCAGCGTCGATTTGGCTTTCGACGAGGATTCCATTGCCGTAATTATATGCCATGGTGTAGCTTGTGCTTCTTGCACTCCCTTCAGGGGCATCGGCCGGCTGGGACCAGCTAACCGTCTCCTTGACTACCCGGCCACACTGATCATACTCGTATTCTTTCTTTTTCAAAGCCGATGGCTGTACGGTTGCCTCTGGAGCAAAGTGAATTGTAGAAGACTCGATAGCTTTTTGGTCTGAGCGGAGGACATTGCGAATCACTTGCACGGAGCCCGAAATTTCATCCTTGATTGTTTCCGACTCTAACATGGTGATTCCGTCTCGAGTCTTGAAATATTGGTTTGTCAACTGCTTTTTCTTGCTCCAGGATTCATCTAGGTTGCACAACTCATCTGTGGCCGTGAGAACATTGCCGAACGCATCGTGACTAGTCAAGGTCCGCTTCATTGGCTTCCACGATGGATCAGAAGTAGATGAGACGTTGCGAGTAAGTTCTGTAACGATGGGGCTCGCATAGCTTGTTGTACGGGCGTGTTTATCGCGAGCTATTTCGTACGTGAAAACTGATCTGTATACCTTTCGAAAACGGCCATCTTCCGTGCTAGGGACGCACATTTGTTCCTCAGTGGGCAGGTGCAAATAGTTGAAGAATGTGGATGTCATTGACATAGGGGTTCCTTTCTCGTCAAGGCTCATCTTCACAACATCATACCTAAAGCAGAAGAGTTAGTACCAAGGATGTCAGAGCTAGGGAGGTAGGCCTTCGTCGTACTTGTAGTAGGGATCAGAGCCGTCCATTAGATTGTCTTTCAATCCTCCCATGGTGAACCCTTTACCAGCACCAGTGAAAGTGAGGCCACTTGTTTCCGTACCATAACGGAAAGACGTGTGTTCCAAGAATTTGCCATCCTGATCGTATTTATACTGGTCCTGTACGGCAGGACATGATCGGGATTTACGAGCAGTATCCAAATACTGTAACTTGCTGTAAGAGAACTTGGATATCAGGCTCGTGGGGTAGCGAATCTCTGATAGGACATGCTGGGCATTATCAAATACGGTGTAGGAGTATCTTGTTTGGTATCCATAAGCATCAGTGATCATATCCACCCCACGTTGGGAAAATGCGACGGATATCTTGTTCCCGTCTGGGGCCGTTAGATCCATTCGAGCAGATGCCATGTAACTAAAGCTGATCTTCTGACCCCAGGAGTCCACAATGTAGTCTAGGCATGGCTGAGTCGTGAGAACGTCTCCGTGATGATTACTCAGGTAACTGAAGCGGATAAAATTCCCAAAGATATCATGGTGCTCAAGAGGCTTTCCAGTCGCATCGAAGAAGTCAATAGAGCCGTCAGGGTATCGCAACTGATAAGCATACAGGCCGTTTTGCCCAGAAGGGAGACGCTGCGGAGGTTGGACGGGGCGAAACTTCACTATGCTCGCTGTCGTCAGTAATTACTCTTTTGGGTGAATATTATGCCCCTGGGGCATGCTTCCGAGACATAGTGGAAGTCATCAGGTTATAAGAAATGGAAGAAAGTGATTCTCGCGTGCACTTACTGCCATGGTGATTCATATATTTCAGTCCAGACTGGTAGCCGGTAGCGTCAGTCCAGTTTAGATCAATGGCGTAGGTCTTCCCATTGGTTGTAATGCTTTTGCCTGGTACGAGATATGGAAGGCTAAGACCCCACGATGTGGGCAGGCCAAACGAACCAGCACTACCTGCTGCATACGTGAGGCTCAGAGCGAAGTTGATACTAGCTCTGATGCCACGAAGTTCCAAAAGCGGCTGAGTAATGTTCAGGGATCCAGTGTTTGGGTTTATTGACTCATTTTTGGATGGGACAAGGTGGGCAAACGCCTGTGATCCTTGATACTGACCACTTTCTTTCGACATTGTGCGAGTCTTGAGTTGCGGGTAGTGTAATTGATGTTAGACTGAATAGGATGAGTGCATGAACAGTCATGGAACCGTGATAGACTATAGAATCGTGACATGCCGCTTCTTATATGTTTCTAAGCTTTACGGATTCACATTCAAGACTCACTGTCGGTTAACTGCCTCGGTCGGTGCTAAGATTTCAAGCAGTCGTTTATTCAATTGATACTCCCGAACGAAATTTTCAGTGGCGTGTACCGCCGCTCAATCAAATTAGCATTCTCTATTTTTGTTGGTAACTTACGTATTCCAGGCCAGGCCCGTCCCTTCACCGAACTGACGCCTCTCTTACAGCCGCATACTCTAGGATACCAATAGTTTAGAGGCTGATCACTAGCTCTTCAAGAATATGATCGCTGGCTGCCCATATCACACTTCATCAGGCCAGATTTGAGCCCAGACCCATCTTAACGTCAGCGAACTTATTACAGGTTACCTACCACTTGTCTCCGCGCTACTAGGCTACCTAGTAGTGATACGGACTTGATCGAGATGGGTATCTGTGATACCTAGCTAGTTATACCTACCTAGTGTATCATCACCCATGTTCAGCTAAAGATCGGCCGGAGTAAAGTCCAAATTCGTCATCAATCTGGACGAATATAACGGAGTCCTTTGTTGAGAAGTCACTGGATTCGAAATATTGGTCTAGATGCCGCCATGGAGCCTAGAGTTTGCTACCAGCTAGGTTTCAACTATTATGGAATTATACTTGGCTTAGTTCTCGGACTTTCAATTCAGCTACGACTTCGGAGGCCGCGAAGGAGGCACTATTCGTGTAACATGAGAATGAGTATATAATAAATACGAAGCACGCATGTTTTCCAATACAAGTCCTCTCATGCTTCATCGCTTCTTACCTCCGCACATTTATATAACATCTTGAATCACCTTGAAGCTTTCAAGCAACACGACAATGCAGCTCAAGCTACGCGGTTCGTCCCTTCTTCTAGCCGCGGCTCTTATGTCTAGTGCTCAGGCAGGATCAGGTCAGTGTCAATGTGAAAATTCTCAATGCCAAACAATTAACAATTTTCTCTCAGGTGCCCATGTCAACGCCTGTGTATACTATCCTACGGACCCACCGCCGGGAGAAAGCTTCGTAGTCAAGTTCAAGGCAGGCGCCTCGACTGATCACTGCATGAATTATAATGGCCACAATGCCGAGGCTATTGTTACTCGCAAAGGTCTGACTTGCGCCTCACTGGGTTACGTTGAACTGAAGAACTCCTCCTGGCCCCCTGGAAATTTCTGTGCTAGCGACAAGAGTTGGTGGGCAACATCTTACCGTAAGCCATTTTTAGGGTTGTTTTTTCCAACATTAGCTGCTTGCTGAAGCAAAAGTCTCTTATGAGCACGACTTGAGAGTGTGCAGAACTCCTGGAGTCTGGGCATATTTCACCTGAAAGAGTAATTACTGACCCTAAGGAATTATAGAGATTGAGGCTACTGGAGAGTCTGGTTCAACCAACACTAGATGGATTCAGGGCGGCGAAATCAAGTTGAAGGACGCTTCAGATGGAACTCACGTCTGTAGTTCTGCGGCACTCTGCAATGCCGACAGTCAAACTTGGGGTGGCACTGGCGAACTCTTTGTAAGTTATAAACACAAAATCTCGGTATGATTCTTTATCAAGAACTCAAACTAATCAGTGCAGATCATTTACCGCCCCGGATACCGCAGTTCAGCGATCGATCTATAATCTATTTCTGATTATAACGCATCTGGAGACCTAGTTGTTCGGTTAGAGTCTCGAGTCCGCTTTCCAACGCAACCCGCGTTACATTCCGTGAGCAGCCGGTTGGCTTCTTTGAGTCAATTATGACCAACAAGTATTATTCTCTTCGAAAACTGTTGGTTTCTGCATGTTGAGCTGGATACCGTGTCGTTCTATGCGGCCGGGTATTCTAGCGCACAAGGCGCCAGAGAGACAGTGTATATTTAGATAGCTTCAGAAAAGAAAGACATGGATTTTGTGCTTTTTAATTTTCACAAACTACCCAATTTGTACATTAATTATAAGCATTTCCCAATATTATATATGGGAAATTCATGCATTTCACTCAACTGAAACCCTTAGACCGTAATTTAGAGTTTGTGATGGCGAGCTCCTGTATTAGCTCCATGCCTGATTTTTGGTCTCAACAGGGCACATCAAATAGAAATCTAAACAAATACCGCCGTCAGAGTATCAGAGCTGTTTATTTCCAGAGTGAAGTTGAGTCACTAATAGAGGGTGGCTGCCAGGTTGTAGTTATGGGCAAGGGCTCAATATTATTGATTCCTGCGTCTCCCCAAAAAGTATTAGAAAGAAACAAGGAAAATACTAGACTGCCTCCCCACCCCTTCTAGCCTCCTGGGACCCTAGCCCCTGACACAGAGCCAATATCATTATCTCAATTTCACACCACTCTATAGGAACTTGAAGTTGTACCATTCTTTGTAGGCAATAGTCCAATAGTATCATCTGATAAATCTAAAGGCGTTATAATAACAGGCGGGTTTTGCTCCGTAGGCTGGTTGTGCTCGCTATGTTCGATTTCTATGGAGGCCGCGATAGGGTCTCTGAACCAATGTTTAAGATCTCTCCATTCTCTCACTGGAGTAGCAAGTATCCTATACTTCCAAAACCAAGCCTGCTCCTCTTGACTTGGCTCGTAGGCAAAGGGGTCGTATTCTCCTTCACCTAGCTCCTCATAATGGTGAGATTTTGGCTTGGGAACCAGAAATCGGAAGCAATAAGCTAAGGTGAGGGTCCATGCCAAACCTACAATCGGTCCCCATTGACCAACCGCCTGGATCCCTTCAGACTCGGGTATAATGCTGAACCAGCGCTTTTCGAGAGTTACAGTTGATATGACAAAAAAAAGGGGAACTGCCATGTAACCCAACATACACAATATGTACCAAACGAGCGCTAGGTTCCTCGCATACTTTTCTCGGCTTCTAGTGCCAACCTCCTCTAATCGGGTTCTCTCATATATCCATGCCCGAGCGCTCCAAGTCAGTCCGAGTGCCTGGATAAGATCTTTCAAAAGGCTAATTTCGGGAAGTAGATAGGTGAGGCCATCCAAGAAAACATGTATGCAATACAGAAAGCGGAATCCAAATGCTGACGCGGCGCCACTGGGGTTTGACATCACGCGCTTTAGGAGCAAGCGCCGGAAAGCTTTATTCCGCGTCAAGCGAGGAGGTCTGAACTCGTTCTTCTCTCCGAGTAGGTATAATGGATATAAGACAGTAAACTCGATGGTCTGGAGAACTGAGTTCCCTATTTGATACCCATTAATGTGCCCGTCACCAACGTGAGGTGGTCCTAGGGTTGGGGTTTGATTCTTGCCGTTGCCTGGGACTGTCTCCCGCCAGCTATCGATCACAGCTCCTGTGATGCTGTCAAATTGACCACCACGAAAAAGAACTTGAGGGTTCTGGCCTGCGCATGGGTCAGGGCACCTCGAGGATCTGGGGCAACCGAGCTGTTGGATGTAGTTCGAACTAGAATTTGTAAACTTGCGGAAGCCGTAATCCAGAAATAATGACACGATCACGAAGCCGTAGAACCACCACTTGTAAAACAAATCGAATTTACGGCCAATGAAGCGAGGCGAGTACATGCGCCCCATCAACGCGCAATACACGTTCGTGGTAACGATGAGGTATACGGCAATAAAATCGGGGTCTGCGCCGAGCGAGGACTGAAATGTCATTGGGATCGATTGCACAGCTGCGACGATTGAGTACACGAACACACTACCGATCGCCACAGATGAGATCCATGTGTGCGTTCGAAAGATGAAGGCTATTCCAATGGTGACATAAAACAAATACCGCTGGACCCGTGTATATGCACCGCTGATCGGGTACAGACACCAGACATTTTGGTAAAAGATCTCAGGCTCGTTCGCTCCAACTTGTTTGTTAACGTCCATCTGAAATAATCAAATCAAAGTATGAGGATAATAGCTCTGCACATACCAGAATCTTGCATTGGAACTGGCTTCGAACCCTTTTGAGAGGCAAGGGTGTGAGCGTAGCCAATGGCAGATGACTATCGATGATCACAGATTTGGGAATCTAGTTTTCAAAATGGAAGTAGGCGACGCCTAGGATATATAAGATCGAATCTGCGAGGCGAAGTTGACTAGGCTCTAAATTACCAAGACCTAGTTTAGAAAAATCAAAGCTACCTTCAGGTGCTCCGCCCGCTTTGGAAGAATTCAACTCCGTCTATTTATTGTATGTTCATCCCACTACGGACCATAGGCAAATTGAGGATATGGCCTAATCGTATGGGTGGTGTTGATGCTACATCAGCAATGGAGTATGTGACAAGCACCCTCCATGTCACTTAAAATACTTCCCTGTATATCCGGAGGCAATTTGCCACACAACTAGATTACCGGAGACTTATATTGTTGGTCTCTTCGTTATTGCTAAAGGATATATATGTGTAAGCCAGCGAGGTATATCATGTCTATTCGTGGTGTTCTACTCTGCCTATACAACTACTTAGTTCCCGGAATAGATCCTCCTTCACTCTGCGGAGGTATTATTTCTGAGGGTTCTGTCGCCCTTATTCGAGATGCCGTGGGATATCTAACATAATCGTCGCAAGAAATTTATAACCTCAATGACCAAGACATCCTCTTGAAACATTCCTAGAAAGGAATTGTGTCTAGTGTATTGATATTTTAACTCGTACTATTTGGAGCCTGCTTGGGGAGCCTGCTTGGAGAGCCTGCTTCTACTTATATGTCCAATGCTCGTATCCGACCAGTCATACAGTCTTTCACTTCTACAACGAGTTGTATCGTGGCTATACGTCATGCATACCACCATCACTACATAGACTCGAATTAACTATTGGCTAGTTCCGTCAAATCACCACCCCGCATTGATGTCACACACATATCACAGTATCAAGAGAGAGACATAAGGACAGTGTAGTTCGCAGAGAGAAGCAACCAATAATGTAAAAAAAGAAAGGTATGCCCCCTCCGTAGCGGCCTATCATTCAAGTGAATTGAGGATCTTAAAGGACGTGGCATTCGTATCCACCAAACTGCGCGTAGGCTCTCTTTGACTAGTGCCTTCGACCAGACTGTCATATCCATTATCCATCTATTCAGTAATTGAATAATTACGCTGAATGAGAGCTGTGACGATGTGATGTAACAAAAGGATGAAGAGAGTATCACATTTCTGGGCTCGTTTCGCACAACGCTGGCTCACGATATAATTAAAGCGCATTACCAAGTAAATACTACATGGCACCGAAGGTGTTATTGACTTCATGATATATTCTTGAATCAGACCGGCTGACGGGGGCGATATATTCTTGCATAGGTTGATCTCTTCTAGAGCTGATCCCTTAGGAACAACCAGGGTCAGTTTCGTAGCGAAGGTTGGAAGTAAATCCGCCGACCGTTCAACTTGTAACCTTCGGCTAGGGAACAATCCACCGCGCGGAAGCATCATGGAGGGCACATTCAAGTCCCTTGTGAACTGTCACGTTGGAGTGGATACCGGCTCGGCTAAACCACTAGCCCCGATGAGCCTATATATATTACGATCTTTTCATTTGTTTTACACTAGCTAGCTTCTAGAACTCAGATCTTCTAGAGACTGTTCACATGAGCCCTTCTGGAGAGTGCACTGGTCAACTTCCATATGACTAAGCGTTTACACACCTAAACGCGACATGAACATAAGAGATAACACTCTAGCCAAAGTGTTTAATCTTTCGGGGGTGGGACGGATCCATTCCAGCCAGTCTTTTGGATCACAATGGATTGAGCGCTGTATTGGATTAGCCTTAGGCTCTGGAGCTAGTGAGCGCAATGCCTGCACGAGTTGTCTAAACTCGGTCTTTAATTCCTTCCACTCGTCTTCGGTCGGCACGGCGCTCGAGCGAGCTTCCAGGCTCTGCTGCTGGATCCGACATCTGATATAATGCAATACGCTGACGGTTATCTGGTTTATCTAGTCGCGAGAAAGACTGCGGTCACCAGAAGGAAGAGAGGACTAAATTATAAGCCCAGACGAATGAGAAAAAAATGAAATTTCTAGCGAGGTGAGCTTCTGCTACTACCAGCACTATCATTTCCTTGGGGCCGGCCTGTTATTCGCTTCACGCGCCGAACACGCATTCGCAAATGCAGGGTAAGTTTACCAGTCCCCCTCACGGGCAAGCTCGGCACCAACCACTCTCCCCACGTTGTCTCATCGGATAGGCTACGCAAGAAGAGGCTTGGCACCAGCTTGTGTCACGAATGCAGGTTCGGATATCATCATGTAATTGGCCGCGTCATGTTGAAAACCTCATTGACACGGGAGGTTCCACCTAATTAGGAACGTAATAATGTTGTTCCTTGTCTATGCGTAAGGTGTCTCGGTAATATCGTTATTGGCCAGAAGCGGCCAGATGAGTAATACTTTATCTACCTAAAATAAGGTGCTTGTCGCTACAAGTGTACATCTATATAGAATCCCTCAGACAGCAACCTCCGAGGCCACGATGGTAAAATTAGTAGGGCCAATATATTGCTGCGACACCGAGATGGTTCCATTTTGAAGAATAAGCTGATCTGCGGGAACATCGTCTAATAAAGGAAATACAAAAATTAGCATTTTTACTTTCATGGCACATAGTAAGACTAGTAGTAAAGATTCTTTAGGGAAGGGGGAAAGTTTGAAGAGTAATATCATGATGTGATATCGACATGCAACAAGACAATTCGTCTTGCAACTTCTGAGTAGAAGCGTTGCAAAAGAAAGCTTCTGCGCTAAACCCAGGACTTAAACACTACTAACGAAGGAAAAAGAAGAAAGAAAATCGAATCATCATCAGGTCGAAAAATCAAACTTACGCGTGCCCGTAATATTGGTGTGCAAATCAAGTGCGGAGGTGATAGTCAGAGAAAGACCTCCCTCATCGGGGATCGCAATGGAATAGGCTATCTGCGGGTTTGTAAAGCAGGCCGTCAGGGGGAGGGGCGGGAGGAAGTCCGGGCCACCGACTAAGTTGCCGCAGATGGTTCCGTTGCTGCCGGGGGCGTCTGTGGAGGGAACCACTCGGAAGCCATAGCTATACGTACGTGAGCATTAGCGGAATTTCGGGTTTAGAATCGATATACATATATATATATATATATATCATATGCGCATGTATAAGTTGAGCGGGTCGGGGTTGTCGTCAACGAGTTGTTAACTTACCCGCAATTCACGCTGTGAGGTATGCAGTCTGCTGTGAAGCCGAACACGTTGTAAAGGACGGCATCTCTCGACTCCACGGCCGCGCCGGAGGCCGCAGCTGCGAAGAGAGCGCCGAGGATAGGACTGAGTTGCATGATTGGTGATGGAGGGAGTTTAGACTGATGAAATTGTGAGTTATAAATTAGAAACCTTGCGGGTCTCTCTTTTAAGTTCGTGGCATTGCTATTATTTTATAGTATTCATACGTTGGTATGTTGTTTACTTATACCATATGGCGCCGCCGAGATGTTGCATCGTTTGGCATAGGTAACGCTACTGTTCGGGTAACAAAGTCCGTTTTGTCATCATGTAATCCCGGATTATGCAGATCACCTCGTATTGCGACTGGGTCCGCCAAATAGTAAGAGAAACAGACCACGCATTTAGCATGGCTAGAATCATCTTCTTTTCAGGCCTGAGACCTGAACACTTTAAGCCAGTCTTAATACAATCGGAAGAAGAGTACTACACGCTCAAGTGAGGATCTGGAAGTGTCAGCACTGATGGACGGAGCTTTATGCCTATGTAAAGATAGATCCTCTCGATCTGAGAGGAAACGGTGAAGAATACCTAGGTAGGGATACACTAGTTAGCTCGTGTTTTTAACCTGGTTAATATTGACAGTTATATTAAGTGGGACAATGAAAGAATGGTACTAGTAGAAACAACTGTACTCGGTATTTACGCGGGAGACTTTTGTTTCACAGTAATGATTCTTCTTTCGCTTAAATCGAAGGCTGGCATATGCTGGTCCTGTTTATGGCACATCAAACTATGGTATCCTTCCGTAAGGATCTAGATGCTTACTCATACGTGAAAACCCCGCTGTATGGGCATTCCCGACAGCATTAACAGGGAGGTCTTTAAACTGGCAGGAATTGGAGAATGAAGTACAGCTAGCTACCTATACGCCAAGTATTTCTTGCTTGGACTTCGTGCTATCTGTTGTAATTGCTTGGGCACTCAAAGTTATAGATTAAATTGAGCATGCGTTATATTTTGGGACACTCCTAGTTGGGGGTGTAGCAGCTACGCAGGACAGAGTACTGCGTATATTCATGCTACTTGGGTAGGTATATATACGATATACATTATTTATCCTCCTATAAAATCTTTTATAGTCAGTCTTGTATTGAATAGTCTCGCCAGCGAGTGCCCTAACAGAACTGAAGGTGTAGGTAGAAGGATGAGTTCAATTGGGGTGCTCATACCTATGTACAGGCCCGGACGGGCCTAAAATTGCTGTGAAACAAGTCTGACTCACTTCACTTGTGACGGTGGCACGGGCGGGCAAGCTAACGGGCGGCTCTAATGCAGCTTGCCAACTGACAAGCCTAGTTTGATAACGATAAGAGCTTAACTTGACCTCGGAGGCTACCGTACAGAGTTAGGTAGTTCACCCCACTGCTGTAGACCTAGCCAGAAACTTAACCCAATACAACATCTTTTGCCCTCACTAATTTCTTACAGATACCTACCTACCTTACCTAAGGTAGGCTTAACTTGGATAGGTAATCAAGAAACCTCGAAACCAATGCGCAAAACGACAAACTCTTAGCAGCAGTAAATCTTCTCGCCATCATGCACCGCCCTGGGGCCGGCGTGCGACCGCGCTCAATCTGCCACATCTGCGAATCGATATCTACGCACCGCCGCCGAGTTGTGTCGCCGCTGGTTGCCGCTCGAAATGCCTCTCAGCATCCCTATCAGCCCCGGCGAGCCACAAGCTCATTCATACCGCCCCAGAGCCGCGCATTCTCTTCAGCAGTAATACCTGGTAATAGGCGGGTTCCACCAGGAAAGGACAGGCTGGGCGAGGATGCGCAGGTCGATACCGGGCGTGGGGCCTCGTCGGCCGCAAGGCCGCCGAGTCTTCACCCGTCATCCGTCGCCGATATCATGGGCTACCTAAAGACAAGCGTGTTGAAAGTCACTACTGCGCGCGGTATTCCGCCCGAGCAGAGCGTGAGCGACGCCCTGGGTGTTTGCGAAATGTTGGCAACCTGGTTTACAAACGAGGCAATACAGCCGCAGGTCGCACACGCCATCAACGAGCTGGATTCCACGGCCTCGACTCTGCTCTCGCTGGATGGCGGTGCAAATACAATAGAGACAGCAACAAAGACGGCGGAAACGACACAACCTTCCAAATTACCCGAAGGGATGGAATATTCTGCGAAGCTACACGAGCTGCTCAACAAGATCTCCGAGACGGCCTATCTGATAATAGCGCATCCGCCCGTATTCATAACGCCCCACCTACTCGATCAATACGTCAGAGTCCAGGCGAAGCTGGGGAAGCCAGAAACTCTACCTAGAGTATTCCAGCTATATGCGTCGAAGCCTTTGCCGCGCGAGGGCTCTGTGCCCCTGAGCTACACCAAGCCGAATCCCAACCGCGCCGCAAGTGCCATCGAGTCAAAGACAGTCGACGCCGCACTCGACACGGCCATTGCGGCAAAGAACCTGGATGCCGCTGTCGGCATTATCGAGAACAGTTATGGGACTACAGCCTTCGTTCGGAGCAAACTTCTTCGCCATGGGCTGGTGCCTCTCGGCGCATTCACTGCCACCCCCGTGGCCGCCTACATCTTGGCCACCAGTTTCTCTAATTGGCAGCACAGCATGGATAGCGCTACGGCCACGAGCGTCGCGTTTGTGGGCATACTCGCTTACGTGGGTTTCACAGCTTCTCTCGGTGTGGTTGCGGTTGCGACGGCAAATGATCAGATGAAGCGGGTAACGTGGGCTCCTGGCATACCATTGAGGAAGCGTTGGATCAAGGAAGAAGAGAGGGCGGCGTTAGACAAGGTAGCGTGCGCCTGGGGTTTCCAGGAGCAATGGCGCCAGGGTGAGGAAGAAGGCGCCGACTGGGATACCCTCCGCGAATATATTGGCCAAAAAGGGATGATACTAGATCGTATTGAACTTATGGAGGGTATGGAGTAGAGGTCGAGACGGGTATATTCTACTATGTAGGTCTAAATGCAGCCGTTTTTCAGGGAGGATACAAGGGACGATGTATATATGAATGGCTCTCATGTCGGATGCTATGTCAATTGCTGCATCTCTACAACATCAACACCCGTTTCGGTACACACCGGTTTTCGAAATACTTGGGTTTATGATAGCCCACGTCAAGTCAGGTGGATAGTATTGTTCAGGACCGAAACAATCTCATTTCACAACAGACATGAAAAAAATATCAAAACAAATATCTAACAACCAACATTACTCACTTCATTCATTCTGATTCGGAGTTTTTGAGAAATTAGTATGTACGTTGTAAGTATCGGCAGTCTAAAGTTGAGGCTTCCCCAATTCAGTTAGTCAGCCAATCAGCCATACATGACACCATAACAAGCCACAATTAGATAGCCGTACAACAGCCGCCGCTAACACTGACCTCGTCGTATTGACAGGAACCAGATGACAGACGACGCTGCACCTTTCATATCAATGTAGATATATAAGCCCACTCGCCATGGCATCCGAAGGAGAAACGAGACCGCTGCTGGCTGCGTCTCAAGAGCCAGACAACGAGGCCGTCGCCCCTCACCACGATGGTGTCATAAGCGACGACAACCCTCGGGGGTCCTCATTCTCCAAGAATCTCGGCACCGCCGAGGCTTTTGCGATCGTCATCAGCATCGTGATAGGAAGTGGCGTTTTCACGTCTCCGGGATCCATCGACACTCACGTCCCCTCCCCGGGCGCTGCGCTGGTGGTGTGGCTTATCGGCGGGATTCTAGCATGGACGGGGGCTTCCACCATGGCGGAGCTCGGCACGGCGATACCCGGCGAAGGTAAGAAATGGGATCTCATTCCATGTCATCCTATGTAGTTTACATGTGTCGCATAATTGACCGCCCAAATGAAAACGTCTAGGCGGAGTCCAGCCGTTCCTGCGGTACACCTTCGGCGACGTCTTCGGCTTCCTGGCCGCCTGGACGTGGATCGTGGCCGTGATGCCCGCGACGCTGGCGATCCTCAGCATCGTCTTTGTCGAGAGCATCTACTCGGCCGCCGGCATCACCGACCAGGCCGACAGGGTCGAGCACAAGCTCCTCTCCATCCTCATCTTGGCCGTCATCAGCGTGGCGAACTCGGTCAGCACCAAGGCCAGCACGCGCTTGAACCGCTTCTTCGTCGTCACGAAGTTCACCGCCATCGCCGCTGTTGTCGTCGCTGGGATTGTCGTTGTCGTCATCCAGACCACAGATCCGAAGAGGGACGATGTTGGCGGTCGTGATTGGTTGACGAAGCCCGTGAGTAATTAAATTCCATGTCTCCTTCCCCCTTTCAGGCCTTTCTCCGAAGAGATATTACTAACAGCAGATGTTCAAGTGGTTTGGGAATCGGCCGACGGTGAATCCAGATGGAAGCACAACTGATTGGGGACGTCTGAGCGAATGGGAGCTTCTTGGCCACTACTCGACTGCCCTGTACGGTGCGCTATGGGCCTACTCGGGCTGGGATAAGGTGAGCGTGTATCAGGCGATCCTTTATGATCACTGAGAGCTGACGCCAAACAGGCAATCTATATCTCCAGCGAGCTTTCGGCACCGGCGAAGCAACTCCCACTCGCCATCAACAGCGCGATTCTCACCATAGTGCTGTGCTTCATCGCCGCCAATGCAGCTTACTATATATTACTGCCATGGAATATCGTCTCAACGACAGATAGCGTCGCCGTGGTATGTGTACGCCTTAAACCTCCCACTGTAGATATGAACTGATATAGGAATATAAGACCGCTATAACGCGCCTTCTAGGCCAAGGTTTCGGCATCGTAGCCGCCATTCTCATCTGTCTCGTCGTCGCAGGCTCCCTGCTAGGCAATTCCTTCGTAGCCGGCCGCATGGCAGTAGCAGCCGCGAACCAAGACTG
Organism: Xylaria sp. FL1777; assembly: GCA_022578965.1. Taxonomy (NCBI): domain Eukaryota; kingdom Fungi; phylum Ascomycota; class Sordariomycetes; order Xylariales; family Xylariaceae; genus Xylaria; species Xylaria sp. FL1777. Next base: position 259,000 of record MU400538.1, on the reverse strand, counting down.
GTTCCCGCGCGTCTTCGCACAACTCGGCCAAGTCGGCGTTCGGAAAAGACGAGCCGAGCAGGAGGAATCCGAGTCGACGGATAACCCCCCGGACGTAGTAGTAGTCACGTCAGACGCCCCCGTCAACGCCATCATCTTGTCCGCCGTGCTCTCCGCCCTGTACATCCTCTTCGGCAACTTCCGCGCCCTCATCACCTTCAACGGCCTTGGCGAGTACTCGTTCTTCTTCCTGACCGTGCTCGGCGCCATCGTCCTGCGTGTCCGCGAGCCGGCTCTCCGGCGGCCGTATCGGCCTTTCGTGCTCGTCCCCGCCATCTTCGCTGTTGTGAGTGGCTTCGTAGTCGTCAGGGGTGCTATATTTGCGCCCGTTCTTGCCGCTGTTCTCATCGTGTTGTGGTTCATTGGTGGGGTCCTCTATTGGGGGCGGAAGGAGTATGCTAGGAGACGAGCGAGCTGAAATACAACCCTATTACCATTCGAGGCACGGCGAGTCATATTTTGTGTCGGGTTTTCGTTCTCAGCTCTTATTACCTATGGAGAAGTGTAATACCAGATACTGCCATGGTAACCCGTAGAAGACACAATCTTCAACAATTGCACTAAACTCATATACGCCATTTACCTCCCAGGTACAGTCGTCATCCTACCGTAACGAAAATTAAATACGCCCATCTTTTCTCCGTGTTAGAATCCGCTCAGCAAGACTATACAGAATATCATTGCCGCCTAACACATTTTCTTTTCTTTTCTTTGAGCCAGTTTGACGATTGTTGATCACAGATCGAGAAGTGTCGTTTTATGGAGCGCAATCAAAACTTATTCACTGCATATAGAATTGAGAGGATGATAAGGTGAGTAGCATCTTCACTTATATCATCTACTACTTTATTTTCAAGTTAGGCAGACGTTATAGTTTAGATAATTACCACGGAGCTGCGATCCTTGGTTGTTAATTTGTATTTCAATTGGATTATGTAAAGCCCGTCGACGATGGCGGAAGGCATATCATTTGTGACATGATAGTCGCTATTCTTTTCGTTTGAACTACTTGAAAAGTTTGAGTGGTTCGGCCGTAGTGAAGTGAACTACGTGAGCAGGCCGCGAATAGGAGTACTCGCCTAGTCCCGTTTACTAGGAAATAGGCTGAACCTGTTACTCCTTAACTACCTAGTTTATAATACAGACCAACTCAATTGGAGAACTTTTGATCGGATAAAACACGGTATTAATATTACAATAATAAAATTTCTTTCTATTGATATTTATTAATACTAAGGAACTACGATTAATACAGAATTACTAAAAAACACTTACTTAATTTTTTAACCCTAGGGGTAGTTGGCTTTGTATAGCTGCCTTATTTACGCGCTGTTGAGTTACGTATCCTGGATAGCCTATAACTGTACCAGAGCTTGGATCGCTGTCATGTTGTACCTCGTTGATGTCTGTGTGACCGTCTTGGCTGGTCAGTAGTACATCAGCTTGTCTCGCTCGAGAGTTGGCAGCTTCAATGAAGCTGTTTCGGTGCCGTTCTGCCATGTCTCTCGCATTCCTAAATGCGGTAGTTCCGTCAATGAAAGTCTTAGGGTTGCCCGTCATTTGGTAACCATCAAGCTTAGTCATATAATACGCCGACCGCCCTCCAGGAGTATTCGGCGCCGTGGGATGGTGGGCGTACAGATAGAGTATTCCGGCATGGTAGGTTAAGCTCAACGCGTAGGCATTGTCGTCATAGACAGGTTCCTCTTTACCATAATTCTGCAGGCTATGCATGGCGTGAGCGCCGTATGCCCCGTCGTGGCAGGCCTGTCGTCGTGCCACGTCTGCACCTCCCTTTGGTGCTTTAGCCTCCAAGAAGAAGTTTGCCGCCACCGGGTCACCCGCATGTTTTGTGGGTATGATGGTCCTATTAAGGTCATGCTTCACTTGGGGGTGAAGGTCGTTTGTTCGAGCTCCGTCGAAATGGTCGGGTACCGGCTTAACAGTAGTCTCGTTAGTTAGTGACTCGAGGTTAGTGAATGGAAGATGGCCATCGTTTCGAATGTCTGCGTTGCCAGCGATAATCGGGATGACATTGCGCATCACTGTTCCCTCCGATCTTGTTTCATTCTTTTCTTCGAAATCCACAAATACCGATTCATCAAAGCGCGATGGCGAAAGAGATGCCCGACGGGCAGATAGCCCCGCTCGAAGCTCGCCGATGTTATTAGGTATTGGGGGGCGATGGTTGCCTGGTAATCTATAGTGGGGAAGGTAGATACCATTCTCGTTGAGATGCTGTTCGAAATTATCGTCGTATGCCGATGACTTCCTGATATTAGAGGAAATGCTCGTCGCGTTAGTGGTGTGGGTATTTCTGCTGGATCTGGAGGATGGTGAGGAGCGGTTGGAAGCCACTGTGTTGAGCCTTGGCTCTGGACACTAGATAGGCCATGTCAGGCAATGACAGTATCACGTTTATAAATCAAGTTTACCCCTCTTAGATGCCGAAGATCTGGGCCGCCATGTCTTGCGAAACGGGCAAGATCCTTCGAATATATGTCTTCTGATGTTGCGGGTTTTGTGGCCGGTCGAATGCTGTGTCGCCGGTCAAGTTCTCGCAGGGCGCGAGGCGCGAGCCAGACCTTCGATAAGTTATCCCAGAATTCTGGTGAGAAATTCGAATAGTGGTGACCTCTTGACTTGATCTTCTTGCTTGGATGTTCGTCTTGCGCGCCGTCGTCTGCGTGCTGTCTCTTTCGATTCTGTGGCTTCGCCATAATTGGCCATGTTCTGAGGTCAGACTGAGAAGATGGAACGAGGGATTAAATGGGTTCTCAAGTCTTAGACACTTTGTCTGAAGAAGCGGGAACGAAGGATTGGCCAGGAAGCTGTAGGTAATACGGTGCGACGTAAATGCATCCGATGAGCCTAGATTCTCATCACGTAAAGTTGCCAGAAATCTGCAAGAGCCGACGCGATGGCAAGCAAACTTCGACGATTCATAGCTCGAACTCGACTGTTATTGTTGAACTGCACATGAAAATGACGATAGTGAATGAATGGGCTAGTTAGCCCCTTACCTAGGCTTAGTCATACGTCCGGAACGTCGAATTAACTGCGCAAGCAATCGAGCTAACCCGGCGACCCCAACCCCTTAGTCGTAGTGGTCTATCGCTCTTCCTACTCTGCTCACTGACCTCGCGACTTCACCGGAACATCAATGGTCCAAACGTCGTCGCAACTCACTGCATTTCTACCTACCTAGGTACTGAAGTGGAGTGGAAAAGGGGTATGAGGCTAGAGTACTATAAGGGATAGCGAAGGCACTAAACAAGAAGCAAAAAGCGTATTAGCGTTAAATAAAGCTTAATATACTGTTTATGGCCGAAGGCTTTCTGCATTACATAAGAATGAGGGTAGGAAACCCAACGTTAATGTTGTAATGAGTGGAATGAAGTGGAACGGTAGAATAGAAGATCAAGGGGGGAAAGGGGGGAAAGGGGGGAAACAGCGCTGTATAGAAGAGTCCATATAAGGGTCCGTATGGCTAGGTCTATATAAAAAAGTCTATATAAGAGTTTATATAGCTAAAGTTATAAGCGCGGTGACTCTCCCATTGAGATAACACTTGCGGCCGGCCAACTGATCGTCTTCCGGCCTCGAAAGTGTAAGGACATATATATCGTTGTAAGCAAACTGGCTGTTAGTGGTGTGCATTAGGCCCTATGGCTCCGTATTTTGGTGTCTAGGTTACAAACATACAAGATTGGCCGAATACTATATGCTTCTCAAAAGATAATTCGTAATTAGCACTTTTAAGTAGTTACGAGTTGTGTTTTTTACTTGTTAATTTACCTTTAGGACATTAGATCTAATAAGGAGTATGTCCTTAAAGAGCTTGCTGGCAAGGCTTTTTCAGGATAACTAAGTCGATGATTCAATCTTCTAGGCACTAGGCCGATTGAACAAAGTAGGTGATACTTTATAAGCGGAAACCTCGTATCGGGAGCTATACGGAATACCACTTAAATCACGATGTATTGTGTCTTCTACTTCAAAGCATGATTGAGTGGCGAGACACCCATGATACGCATGACATATTTTTATGATAGTTGTACCGTAGACTAACACAATGCCAAGGATTTTGATCGGTCATAGTGCTCTGGTCGATATATCATGACTTCCTAGGGAGTCGTGAAGGGAAGAGATGGCAGGGCTGGTAAACCTGCCTGGTAGTAGTAGAATTATCAGACGGTAGATGGCGAGACTTCGCCGCGTCCGAAGCCTGCTTTATGCCCTCTCCTAGACGAGCGTCTAAAGAGCCCGAATCTCGTTCAGCCGCTTATTCGTCTCCCAATCTATAATGTTACGGGATCCTGTTCTTCAAAGATGTTTTGGGGAATATCGCTCTCGCACCACTTTACTGTATTCGGTAAGGCTATTCCGATGTTTGTTCGACGTACGGAAAAGGGAGGGAGAAAAAGAGCGAAGAGAACATATGGAGAATAAACGGCCGTAGCCTTATAGCAAAAACCTATGGGTCTAGCTCGATCCCGGACCGGCGTTGCCTAGTCTGATTAATGCAGTCTCGGTGCACATGTTAACGTCCTGGTAGACGATCAAAGCGTAGCCAGCGAACATCTTCAACGACGGCCGGAATGGTATCATTGACGGGTTGGGAGTTGTTCCACCGGTTCCCCGACAAGGAGGACACCTCCTGATAAGCAGGTAGACCACAGAATTGGCGTTGATTGATAGCGGTACAACCTCCCTCCAGCCCTTGAAAGTCAAGGCGCGTATGACGGAGTTGTAAAACCCTACCAACCATCGGTATAGATCGCGGGGTTAGCCCTCGGGCCCGAGAAGTTCAGAACTGCTCAGAGTCCTGGCCAATTTGGCTACCATGTACTGCAAGCAAAGCCGCCTGGGGGAGGCACAGCAAGCGTTCCAGGCCACGCTTCGGGTCAACAGAAGGCCTTGGGTGCCGATCATCCTGACACGCTGAAGACGAGACACAACATACAGTAGCCATGATGCTGGACGACAAGGGCAAAGTCGACGTTCCGGTGAAAGAGCTCAAGCGCGTAGTGCTTGTACAGCTTCAACTGCTTGGACGCGATAACCCAGCTACGCTCCAGACCGCACTGCGTGCACCTTGACTGCTTGCAGGGTGCCCCCGAAAAGGCAGAGAATCCGATAAGAGAGACGCTTGAGATTCACAAACAGGCGCCCGGGGAGCCTCACCCGGATACAACCATGACAACGCTGATGTTAAATGGGCTGTTGGGCCAGATGCAGATGATGAAGGCATTGGCCTCTACATTTATGATAGAAGCGTTCAAGTCCAGAGTAATGACGTGAGATGGCGGATAGACTGCACAACATGGGTAGCTACTAGGGTAGCAATAATATTGACTGGGATTTTCGGTACATCTAGATTAGGAAACTTAGTTCATGGGTTTTATCTAACCGCTAGTAAATACAGTGGTGTATGAGTCCGTGCATATCGTCCGTAGTTCTAACCTCAGCCCATTTCGAATAGCCATGATCGCTTATTTTATGTCAAGGAGCTTATCTTCTTTTCTAAGTGCTGCTTACAGACGTTTGCGGAGGTATCAGCTACAGAAACACGAAATTTCTTAACACATCTATAGCAAAACCCTTTGTTTTCATTTCCGTTCTTCGTGTTTCCGCTATAAGCGAGGTTGTTATCATCGTGTTGCTTTGTTTACTAATTCTGAACGAGCAACCCCTGGGAACACGTGCTCGATAATTATACAACAACAGAGTTCGACTGTTGTTTGGGACTCGTCCATCTATGTGTAGTATGTACCACCACAACTATCAAGTAAAAAATGGCGCGTCAAATCCGTACAGGGAGAAATAGCGCAATCCACCGCTTCAACACTTGGTGTTGCCCGCCGTTGTCTTCATGCTGTCCTTCGAACTGCTTGTATCTATCCCAAGAATCTCGATACTGGGCGCACAGTAATTGGAAAGATGCCACATGACGTACGGTGCGTGTTGAAAAGCGAAAATGTGTCAGTCCTGGGGCACCGAATGTATGCCGTATTATCTTAGAGGTAGTCCTTTTTGTCGAAGCTGCGTTTTCTGCGGAGTCCCTTCATCGAACGTCGGAAATGTCGAGGCCTGTAAGCAACAGCGCCATTGCCCATATATTTATGCCCCTATTGTGTGCGCAACTCGAAGACTCCGCCCAATTCGCTGTGCAGTTGTTGACAACGCATGTCATTACTTCGACTCAGAGACCCCGGTCCGGTAAATAGTGAACTGGTATAGGGTTAAAATCTGGTGTTAAAACACTTTTTACAGCTACTTACCAGGAACTCTACTATTACAAAAAGCCCAGCTACAGTCCCGGCCGCCCGGCCGTGATAGATAGCTGCTGATCCGTTATGGGTATAATCGCTTAACTCCGGTGTGTGTTGTACAAATGGGACATAAAAAATATTCGTCATGATCTAGTGACCGTGGCTCCTACCACATCCACCGAGGAATTCCGGCTCTCGTTTCTCCCGTGCAATTGCGCCGCACCTGGCGGCGGAATCGCTTTTCCCTCCCCTCCTTCTATAGTCATCAGAACGTGCGTATCCACGTCGCTTGTTTCCCATATGTCTGCATATCTTCGCGGTGTCGAGTTCCGCCAGGTTCTTCGGTTATTCGCATTCGGGGTTTCTTGGGATTTGGATCGAGCGAGAGACCCGAAGTGCTTGGCGCACGGGAAGTCATGTAAGACTTTCGGGATGGCTGGGACACCGATAACGAGGTATCCGAAGGTCTGTTCCGCGATTGCCCAGAGGTTGATGTTCACTACATAAAACAAGATGTCGCCGGTGCCATAGGCAGAGCTGACGTAGACGACGCGCACCACGGCACTGGCGGTGGCACTGTTTCCAAGCATGTTAGTTTGCCAACGACGTTTTGTCAAGCATGGGGCATACTTACAGAGCGCCAATTAAGAACAGAACTGATACGCCTATCTTCCTGACCCTCGACAGATTCAACCTCCATATTACCCAATGGGGTGCGATCAGAATGGTAAGGTCGGATATGACGTTGATAATGCCGGAGGAGAGATTGTACTTGGCGACGTCGATATTGCACTTTGGAGTGCCCACTTCCTCCGGCGGGCATTGGAAAGCTTCGATAAAGGTTCCAATCAGATAAAAGACGGCATTGGCCCAGATCAGAGCGTGTAGGATCCAAAACAGAGCATTCTTCGTGCCCGCGGGCACAAATATATACATCCAGTCATATAAGATGGCAATCTTCAAAAAGACTATGTTGAGGCCGAAGAAAATACTTCCAATCTTGAAGTTCTAAAAGGTCGTTAGTTTTCTGCCGTCTATACACCTAAACTATAGAATTCTCTTTACATAGTGTGAGGCAGCAGCAAGCTCAGCATTGTATTGCCATTGGTGTACGCCGAGCCCAGGGTAGATAGCGGCTTGATAGGCATTGTAATGATGGACCAGATAGAAAGCCTACAGACAGAAAGGTTAGCATCGCAGTGTTGATAGAGGCAGGCTCTAGCGAAATGCGATTTACCATTGATATAATCAGCAACAGATCAGTAATACCCAACCTCCTCATAATTTGTCTAGCAAGAAGGCGGATTATGAGTGCAATCAAGGCGACAATGCCGGTGAAAATAACGATCGCTTTCGGGAGAACATGATTTCCAATGTCGCCAGCAGGTACGGTTTGCTGGCCGTCGTCCATTGCTCTAGTGATAAAACCAATATCGACCCACCGTGGTTGGTCGGGTCTAGTAAAGATCTCAAGAAGAAGGACGGGAACTAAAAAACTAGGTCGAAACGAAGAGATATGTATAAATTTGACAAACTGAGATCAGACGTTGTAGGATACTATTTGACCATGCAAGAGCTACCAGGATAATATGGTATTTCGCACCCATGCTATACTACTATGAGTATGCATATCTGCAAGTGATCCTTCGTGTTGGGGTTTAAAGAAGCGGGCTAACCGTCTTCATCAAGATTCTAAAAGAAGTATTAACCACAACAAGGTATCAATGATGGATTTGGGGATGGGGCATCTGGTCATCGCGAATTGGGAAGAATAGCCACCCGTTGTCATTACTTGCTGCTTACGAGTACATACTCTGTGTCGCAGGCTCGAAAAAAGTTGGCGGGTAAGTGAAGATTCTCATGCCGAAGACTGCGACGTTTTAAGTTGCCTCATCCCTCCAGGGCTTATTCCCCAAATCAAATCATCAAATTGCCATGTTACTGCGATGCTATGTATACTGTACTGCGCGTAGAGGTTTCCAGCAGGGGTAATTATTTGTTGGTCCACACAGCCGATCTTCCCGCTATCTACTGATATACTAGATTGGTAGACAGGCATTACACAACCTCAGCAAGAGCCGTTGCAAGGGACGCCTGTCAGTATATATGGAGTATTAGAGCGAGTTTTCAAATACAGTAAGTAGGGTGGAGTTTTGAACGTCAAGTATAATATAGACGAAGAAACAGAATAAATATTACAGATGTTCGCCCTCCAAGCTGAGGCATATGTATTGTTAAATCTGCTCAGTAGAGTTAAAAAAAAACATTCGAGAAGGTAGTCTTCGGAGCTGTTGATCCTTCGTGACGAGCCAAGCTACGAAGCAACAATCCTACAGGAACACTAAGAGTGTGTAAGTTGGGTTCGAACAACTGCAGTTTGCGTAGTCGCTCATTTCGGCGATACCCGATTAGGAGGTAACAAGGACTTCTGTCTGTCCCACATTCTGATTTAAACCCATTCAGGTGCCTACTATCTAATAGTAACCCTCGTCGCTATCGTGAAAGACGTATCTTGATGCCAACCAGTTATCTACTATTTCCATATAATACAATGCAACTACTTTATCTATTTCACGTACATTATTTAGAGAATAAAACCTTATATCTCATTCATAATATCGAAGCTTTGCGCAATACCTGCCCTACTATCCAAATTAAGCATACTTATACTAGGTTTATACACATAGAAGGGCTAACCAAGAAGTTAGTCCCCAGTAACATTTTGTAATGTCTTGGTAACAGCTCCGTAACATCTTAGTAATTACCTAGCATCCCTGTTACACCCTGGTAACCTTCCAGATCTTGGATGAAGCGTACAGTTTACTAAACTGACTGGTAAACGTACAGTACCTATCCGGTGCCGAGGTACGCGGCACAGATCCGTTAATGCAAGGACCGTCGATCTTGCGTTACCAACGCCATGCTCGTTGCCCATTTCCTAGCATACACGTACTACACTATCCTCAGAAGCGTTTGAAGTGTACTACCTTTACATGCATGGGCGCATCCTACCCAAGACTTCAACTATTCTTATAGTCACGGATGCAACCTCAAAAGTTACACCACTCAGTCTTCCGTTCAGTCGGGCAACACTGAGTTATGCACGCACATTGCAGAGCTGACACCTGGGCGGAGGATATACTGTATGGGGTAACAAGCCCCCCTGGCAACTTTACTGCAGCATGCACGTCAGAATCGAAACACAACTCGACTTTCAGATATTTAAGCACTCAAGATTCGGTGCCGAAGAAGTGGTTCAAGTAGTAAATCCCATTAGCATACCCCCACACTATACACTATCTATCTCTAGTGGGAACAATAATCATACGGAAGCCAAGGATAGCAGAGTCTAAAACACAGGCTTTGGGTAGTTTTATTGACGTAAACTACCTAGCTAAATACTCATCCCAACGCTAGTACTCGACGCATTGTAACCTTAAAACTGATACCCAACCACACCAACTCTGGAACCCCCAAATACGCCTCTTCACGTCAGCAGGATGACAATGCTATAGCACCACGCTAGATACTAGGAAAGCAAAAGGACTATTAATCACAAGGCTGTCATATAACTATGCTATTTCGGATAAAATAATAGCTGTTGATCAGTCTCGAGGCATTCTTGCCACGTGACAGCCCTTGTTCAGTAAGTAGATATAGTAAACTTTCTTACCAAAAATACCCTGCCGGTACAAGCTCTAGCGCGTCTATACAGGATTGTCATCCTATCGACATGTAGGATCATCCTCCTACTAACCTTTAAATCGAGTTCAGAATGCCTATATATTGATCGAAGTTTCATCGACTGAACAATTCACATCACCATAAGCAGAGCGGTTTCAAGCACAGAGAGAGAGAGAGAGAGAGGGACACACGTAACTAGAAGATAGACAACGAGAACAAACACGAGAAACTACTTATTTACGCCTGCCATGCTGCCGCTCTGTTTGTTGATCTTTACTCATATCCTTCAAGGCCAGAATTGTCTAGAGCTACGTTAAGGGGATGCTAGTTAAACCATCTCACGCGCCAGAGACGCCGATTTCTCCGGTGTAGTTCATGCTCCGAACCGGGTCGCTTAAGCAGCCGACCTTATTTGGCCGGTGTGGCTTTACCTAGTTGACGCCTCCGCGTAAACGGCCAAGCTCCACATATAACAAGGGCTATATGTCAGGGCTTGGAACTAAGTGTTTGACTCTCTATTCTGCATATAATAATCTGTTATGGCTGCAAAAGTCCATGCTTTTTATCAAGGCTGTTGTTAAGCATAATAGCTGTTTTTAAGTTTATATATAATTAGTTTAGGGCTTTTTAACTTTTGTAGTCTGCTTATATGTTTTAGATTAGTAAGAGCTAAATAGCTTTACTTTTAGTATGCAAAACAGTTTTAATAAGTTTTAATTTAGCGCGGTATAGTTTTAGTGTTTTATTAAACTATACATTTAAAAATAGCACAAAGTGTTTAGCTAGTTTAATGTATATAACATAATTTTTTTTCTTTTTAGGCTTGTTTTACAAAACTTATAATGTTATTATAAGTAGTAAGTTAGCTTTTAAGTTAACTAGCTTACTAAAGTGTTATTAATAGAAATTTATAATAGTTAACTTAGCTTTATTACTATAAAAATAATTATAAAGCTTTTAAGTTTAATGCTTTTTAGCTAGCTATTTTTTTTATTTAATTAAGTACTTAATATGTTTTTTAGTTTTAAGTAAATTTATTACTTCTTATATTTAATATTTTTTAGACTTTATTAAGGCTGCATTTTGTAGCACTTAATTAAGATTAAGCGTATTTTATAATATGCTAGTATAAAAAAGTTTAATAAATAACACATAAAAAAAGTTATAAATTTGTTAAGCTTTAAGCAATATTAATTTAATAGTAGTAAAAAAAATAACCTTTTTGATTTTAAAAAAACTAAGTATTTTTTTATTGAGCTTTTTAGCTAAACATTTAGTTTTAATGTTTTTTGTATTTAATATAATTAGCTAATTTTTTTTGTAAGTAAGCAAGTTTATGTGCTGTTTGTTTGCTTATTTTTTTATTTTCTGGCGACTTTTTTTTAAGTATTTTTTAGCGTTAAAGTGTACTTAGGTTATTTAGTGTGTATAAAAGCAACTTTTAAAATTACAAAAAAAGCTAAGCAAAAAGTTATATGCTACGGAATAATATTTATAGTTAGTATAAAAAAGCAATATGCTTATAATAAACAATTTATAATTATTATAAGCAAACTTAGCTATAAGTAGCAAATTTTCTTAATTAATTATTTTATAATTAATAAAAGCATAAAAATATACTTTAAGTATTTAATTAAGCTATTTAGTTTAGCTATTTGTTTAAAGGTAAAAAGTAGTACTTATATAACTTTTAATGCTTATTAATTTAAAAAAATCTTTTTATAAATAAGCTATAAACTTAAAATTGCGGTTAGAAATAATATTTAAAAGCATTTTATGCAATTTTTAGTATACTTTAGCAAAAATTTTAATAAAGTTTTTAGTTTTTTTTTTTTTTACTTTAAGCGTAATAAAATGCGCTATTTTAGTAAAAAGATCTATTATTACTTAAATTAAATTATAGCTATTAAATAAAAGTAAGTTTATAATAAAATTTATTATTATAGTTTGCTAAAGCTTATAGTAAAGTTTTATAAATTAAAGTAAGCTATAGAAAGCATATTTAGCGTTTTTATTTTGCTAGCACTTAAAATACCTTTTTACGTAGTTTTATATAGTGCTTTTTAACTTTAGCTACTAAAAGTTGCGCGTAATAAGCTTTAAAATTTTATTTATATTTATATAGCTTGTTACTTTAGTATTATGCTTAAATTTTAAAACTTTGGTTTAAAATAAAAAAAGTACTTAAAGTTAGCTTTTATAATAAAGCAAGCTATTTTTAACTTTAATGTTTTTGTTTAGTTTTTTTAATTTAGCTTAATAAACTATATTTTTTTGGTTTGCTGCTATAACTCTTTTTATAAAATTAGATATTTATTTTAGTATTTATAAGCTATATAGTTAAGCTAACGTAAAAAAAACTAAAGCTAATACTAGAAATATTTCTAGGTTTAAAAAGTGCTTTTTTTGTAAAACTGTTTTAATAAGCTAGTTTTTATTTCTTTTTTTTTTAAAGCAATATTAAAGCAATTTAAACATTTAATCTGCTTTGCTATTTTGCTTTTTAAGGCAATAATTAATTATAAACTAGTAGTTTACTAGCTATTATAACTATTTTGCTTGCTTTTAGTTTAGCGCTTTTGCTATAGTAAAATATGCAAAGTTTTAATAATTAAAATAAATTTTTATTTAATATTTTATATTTTTTAAGTATTATTTTTATTGCTTAAGTAAGTTTATAATTACTAAAAGTTTTTTATTGTAAATTTTATAGTTTATTTTTGTAAGCATAAGCTTTTTTAAGTTAAAAGCAATAAAGTATAACTTACTGTTGTTATTTTTTTAGGATAATATATTTGCAAAAGTAAAGTTTAATACATTTGTTTTTATAAATGTAGTTTGTTTTAAATTAAAGTACGCTAAAACTAGCGTAAAGCAAAAGCGCTTTTTAAGCTTTTTAAATGCTTTATTTATTTTAAAAGTTTATATTTAGTTTTTTTTATTTAGCTTATTACTATGTATAATTAGCTTAATAATACTAAAGAAGTTTTAAATAAACTGTTTATAAAAGTTAGTAAACTTAATAAAGCTTTAAAATTTAAAAAGCAATTTAAGTACTTTATAATTTTAAATAACTTTAGTTTTTACTTAATTTATAAAAATTCTATTAATACTAATTATATAGCTAAAAAACTTTACTTTAAATATTGCTTATTTATATTTATAAAGTATTACTACAAAGTTATATTTAGTAAAACGTTAAAGAACTTTTTGCATAATATAGTTATGTTTTTTAAGTATATTTATGTTATAGAAAGTATAAAGCATTAAAAGTTAAGTATAATAGTTAATATATTTCTAGTTTTATAATAAGTATTTAATAAAACTAAAGCTTAAAAAAGGGAGGAAACTTTTATAAAATAGGTATAAAAAGAATATTTTATATATATATATAACTTATAATATATGCTAAAGTACTTAAGTAGCCTAATTATAACAACTATTTTTTTTTTTTAATTAAGTTGTTTTTAACCTATATACAAGTAAAATTAATTAAAGTAATTAATTTTAAGTATAAGTAATAAAATAAAGTAGTATAAAGTAATTAAGCATAAATGTAGTATGTTAAATAAAATGCTTGTATAGTATAGTAGTTAAAGTACTTATATATTTATGCTTATGTTTATGTGTTAAGTTATGTTTGTTTTATGTTATATTTATAGCAGGTTTTGCGCTTATATTTTTATTGCTATATGTTTTTTTTTTTTTTTTTTTTTTTTTTTTTTTTTTTTTTAGCTGCTGCTAAATAATTAGTTTTAGCTATACATTTTACTACTGCTATTTTTATACTTATTTTATATCTTTTTTGCTTTTTTTTTAATTACTATTTGTATTATAATTATGCTACTTAAATTTGCAGTAGTTAAAAGTAGTATATATAAACATAGTTGTAGTTAAAGCTATAGTTATAAACGTAAACGCAAAAAATTATTGCAACTTATTTTGCGCTTAAATTTATTTAAAAATAAGTTTAATTTTATTATAAAACAAAATTTTAACAAACTTTTTTGCTAAAAGTTTAATAATTCTAGTAATAAAAATAAGAATTCTAGTAGTTTGCTTTTTTTTTAAAATAGCTTTAATTTTAATAAAAATATAAATACTATTAAGCTTTTTATAGGTTAAAAAAAAAAAATAAAAATAAAAATAAAAATAATTTAAACTTTATAAATTTAAATAAAGATTTAAATGCTATTTTGCGCGATTTTAATATAAACAACGTAAAAAATAAGTTTAATTTTAATGCAAATATTAAAGTTTTTATATTAGCTAAACGTTAGCTTGTTTTTATAATAACTTTTGTTTGTAAACTTTATAAGCAAACTATTAAAGCTAAAAACAAGAAATATAAAACTATTAAAAAAGCAATAGTTTTAAGTAGTTTATTAATATGTTAGCTTTATTTTAAGCGTTTTAAAAAGGCATTTTAGCTAAAAAATAGCTTGCTTTTAAATATAGTTTGCAAATTTAAAAACTTAAAAGTAATAGCTTATATAAGTTATATAAATAGTTATATTTTATGCAAGCTTATAAGTTAATTTATATTTATTTTAGATTAGTTTTATTAATAGGTTAGCTGTTTATTATGTTATATTTTAATGCAATACATATTTAAAAGTTATTAAACTAGTTTGTTTATTTTTTTGTTTTTTAAAAAAATAACTATAAAAAAGTTATTATAAATAAAAATTATGCTATTGTTTAAAAAACTTTAAACAATTATTATGTTAACTTTATAGCTATGTAGTTTTGCTTTTTAAAAGCATTTTTGCGTTTTTTGTTAATTTATAAAGCTTAGTTTTAATTAATTAGCAAAGTTAGCAATATAAAAGTAAGTTATTTTGTTTTTATTTTATATAAAGTTTAGCTAATAATTAATAATATAAAAATATTGTGCTAAATATAAACATTTAGTAATAAAGTGTAAATTTTTAGCTTGCTAAGCTATTAAGCCTTTTTGTATAAGTACTATAAGTAGCTTTATTTAAACTAATTTTATAAGATTTCTTAATAAAATTAAAACTATTTTTAATGCTAGTAATATGTTTGTTTAACTGTACTTAAAGTGCAAGTTATAAACTATAAATATGCAGCTTAAAAAGCTACTTTTATTTTTTTTAAAAAAAATATATATAAAGTTATATTAATTATTGCTAATAAGCATAAATAAAAATATTTAGTTAGCTTTTTTTAATATAAAAATGTTTTAAAGTTTAATAATTAATGTTTTAAAGCTTTTTTATAAAAATATTATAACTTGTTTATAGCATTTTTATATATAGCTTATTAATAAAACGTAAGTATTTTAAAACTTAAAGCAATAAATATAATTTTTATTATATAATTAAAAACAAAAAAATAACTAGTTAATATATATAATATATTTAAGCTTTAGTTTATAGCTAAATTAATAATAAATTAGTACTATTTTGTTAGCTTAATAGCTTTGCTTTTTTTTTATAATTTAAGCGTTTTTTAAAGTTTTTAATTGCTTTAAAAGCTATAATATTAGTAGTAAATACTTATTAATTATATTTAGTTAGCTAGCTTTTTTACTTAATAAAATAATATTTTTTTTTATTATAAGTTATTTTATTTATTATATTTTTAACTTTTTATTTTTTTGATTTATTTTTAAGGTTTAATATAAGTAAACTATACTTATGTTTAGCTTTTTAAAGCTTAAGTAATTAAATTAAAAAAACAAAATAAAAATAGCTATATTGTTCTAAGAAATTAATATAGTATGCTTATAAACTAATTATAAAAAAAATTTAAAAAGGTTTAATAAACTTAAGCGCTAACTTTTTATTTTTAAACTTAATATTTTTTGTTAATAATGCTATTAAGTCTTTAGTTTTAAAGGTTATAAGTTTATGTTTATTATTATAATGTTTTATATATTTATTAGTTATAATTTGTTATTGCTTTATTATTTTATTTTTAATAGTTTATAATTTATTAAAACGTTTTTATATAGCTAGAATTCTTTTTAATGTAAAGTTATTTTTAATAAATAAACGAAATTCTAGCATATAATTATATAAAGCTTTAAAAAGTAATTGTTTAATTATAAAATTAATAGCAAAATTTATAGCAAAAAAAGCTTAAAGTAAAAGTTAAAGCTAATTAGTTTGTTTACTATTTATAAAGCACTTAAAATAGCTTTTAATTACTTAGTTTATTTGTTTTATTTGTTTATTAGTTTTAAAGTAAAATGCTATTAAAAGCTTTTGTTTAACTTTTAAGTAATAACATAAATTAAACTAGAATTAGTTAATAAAAACAAAGCTTTTATTAAAAATAATACTTTTTAAGCTATTATAAATGCATTTAATTTTATAATAAAATAAAACTGCTAGCTTAACTAAAATTATAATAATATTAACTAAAAATAAGTATATAAGCTTAATAAATTTGTTTATAATAACAAAAATAATATTAACTAGTTTTTTTTTATAAAAAGTTTTTAGTAAACTTATAATAAAGTTTATAAATAGCTTTTATATAAGTTTATTAAGTATTAGTAAAGCGTTAAGTTTATTATATTTTTAGTAATATTTTGCTTTAGTTCTAAAGTAAATTATATAGCTTTATATATACTTTTTAATATTTAGTTTTATATTGCTTTAGTAAAACTTTTATTATAGCAGTTCTAAAGTGCAGCTTTAGCTAAAATGTTTAGCTAAAAAATTATTATAATATAGCTTAATAAGTTAAAAATATATAGCTTTTTTAAAAAAAATATAAATTTTGTTTTTATAGCAAACTAAGGATTTTTTTATTAACTATTAAAGATTTATAAGCTTTTTTGCTTTTAATTGTTTTATAATTGCATAGCATTTAAGGTTTTTTTTTTAAACCTTTTAAATAAAGTTTTTTAGCTTTTTAAAAGCTTTTAAATCTTTTAATTTTTTTAAGCTTATAGCTATTTATACATACAAACGTATAACTGCTTAAATAAAAAAAGCTTTTTTAATAAGTATAGCTTTAAGGTATAAAGCTTTAGCTTAAGTACTAAAATATAAATTAAAAATTTTAACTTGTTATATTATTACAACTTTTTTTTTTAACGTTAGAAAAATGTTAATATTACTAAGCAAAATAGCTATATAATTAAAACAACGCAAAAAAAAATTAGCTTTATTTTTTTTGCTTGCTTAATATTTAATAATAAAGTTAAAAAAAGCTAATAATAAATATTAATAAGCTTGCTTTTTATTAAGCTTTAGCGTTTTTATAAACGCTTAAAAGTTAGCATAATTAGTTAATACTTTAATTAATAAATTGTTTTTTTATAAATAATGCTATTAGTGCTTAAAGCAATTTATTATTGTAAGCATTTTTTAGTTAAGCATACTATACTATATTTTTTTTTTAAATAGCTTTTAAAAATAAAATATAACTAGTTTAAAAATGCTTTAATTATTTTGCTAAAATAGATTTTTTGCAAAAGCTACTTTAAAAAAATTAATTTTTAGCAATATTTGTTTTTCAGGGTTAAAATATATAAAAAAAATAGCTTACTTAAATATATTTTAAAAGTTTTTAAAAGCTTTTTTTTTAAAACTATCTAAAAAAATTCAACTTTTTTTTGTTTTTATTACGTTTTTTTTTAAATACTTAAATAAAAGCACAATAATATAAAAATACTTGTTTATAAAATAGCAATAAAAGTTATAAAACTTTAAAAATTATTATAGCGCTTAATAAATATTTAATATAAGCTATTGCTAAATAATGTTTATATGTAAAAAGTTTATTTTAATTTTTTAGCTAAAAATAATATAATTTAAAAATTTAATTTTTTTTTAATAAAATTAACATTTGGATAGCTTAATATATAGTTTTGCTTTTTGTAGCTTTTTAATAACGTTTTAAACATGTTTTATATAAAAATTTTTATTTAAAAAAAAAATAAGCATATTATTAAAATATACAATATAAAATATATTTATTATATTATTAAGTACTTTTTATATATAACTTTAAAAAGTAGCAAAAACATTTAATAAACTTATAAGTATAACTAGAAATTTATAATAGCTATAGTATATATAAAATGCTGTTTTTTATTTATTTTTTTTTTAAATGCATAAGTAATAATAAACGTTTTTAAAGTTAATTTTGCTAAAGATTTTAGCTTTTAAGATTTTATTAAGCAGCTTTAAAATAAATAATAAAATATATTAATTTTTATACGTAACTTAATTAAGTTTTTTATAGTTTATATATAAATATAAGCTTTTATTTTTTTTAAGTATAAAAAGAATTAAAATGCTAGTAAAACTAGTAAACTTTTTAATTTTTTTTGCTTTTAGTATTTTATTAAGCTATTTTTATAGTTTTTTTAGCTTATTTTAAGCTAATAAGTATATAAAAAAATAAAGTATAACTGCGTTTTTTTTTAGCTTAATAGCAAGGTTTTTTTGCTTTAATTGTAGCAATATGTTTGCTTTGCTAATATTAAAAAACTTAAATAAATTATAAAATTCTTTTAAAATTGCTATAAAATTAAAATAACTAAAGCTTTTTTTTAACTTTTTAAGCTATATAAGTTTAAGTAGTTAAATAATAGCATAGCAATAAGCTTAGTTTTAGCAAGCTTTTATAAACTTAGTTAAGCTAAGTATTTTTATTTAAAAGCAGCGTAATTTAAAAAACTATTAATTAATGCTTAAATTTAATATAATTTTTTTATTTTTTAAAGTAGTTTAAAATAGTAAAAAAAAGCTACTTTTAAAGCAATAGTTATAATTAATAGCTATATATATACGCTTAATTCTGCAAATAATATTATAACTATTAGTTAATTTATAAATAACTTAATAAACTTTATAAATAAAAAATTTATTTTTAATAGTATACTATAATGCAAGTATATAAAAAAATGCTTGCTATAATTTATAATAAAAAGCAAAAGTAAAACTAATATAATTATATTTAGCGCATAAATTAAAATTAATATAGGTTTTAATAAATAGTTTTGTAAAGCTAATAAAATAAATAGTGCAAAAAATATAAAAATAGCATAAAATAAGTATATAAAGTAATAATTTTAGCTTAAAACTTATAGCTAATATAATTAATGCTAAGCTTACTACTTGTTTTTTAAGTTATAATATTATAGCTTTTATAAAAAAAGTATATAAAACTTTAATTGTTATTTTTAGTTTTTTTTATTTATGTTTTAGTTTTTATTTACTTAGATTTTTTAAATAGTTTGTTTTTAAATAATATTATTATTATAGCTAATATAGCTATTAGATTTATTGTTTTTATTATTATTATTATTATTATTACTTTTAAGCTAAAAGTAATTAAAAGCAATATAGCTAAGTTATTTATAGCTATAGCAAATAAAGTTTTTATAAAAGTTTAAATTTAAACTATTTTTATTGTTGTTTTAAGGTTAATTTAAAAAAGTTTTAAAAATATAACAGTTTTTTAAAGTATAAATATTATTATTATTACTTTAGTTATTTATATATTTTTAGTTTTAGTACTAGTTATAACTTTTATTATTGTTACTTTTATAGTATTAGTTTTAGCTTTTATAGCTATTATTGCTTTTATAAAATTTTTAGTTATTATTGTTATAGCTATTATTATAATTATTGCTTCTGTAAAAATAGTTTTAACTATTAAAACTAATATTGTTATTTTTGCAGCTAATGTTAGTATGCTAATTATTAGTTTAGTTTTGCTTAGTATTTAAGGTTAATTTATTAGTAATTTAAGTAATATTTAACTTTAGTTTTTTTTTACTGTAGTTTAAGCATTGTTTTTTAGTTATTAGTTTTTAGCGTTATTATATAGCATTAACTATATTAATTTATATAATTAGCAATAAGTTATAATAGTTTATTAGCTTTTGCTAAAATAGTACACTTAGTTTTTAGTAATATAATAAAGCTTTTTTACTTTTGTTTTAGTAAACATTTTAAAGTTTAATGCTAGTAAAGTATTAATTAAATAGCTTTAAGTTTTAGTTAGCTTATTAATTTGCTTGTTTTAATTGTATGCTTATATTAGCTTATAAAAAAGCAAACTGCTTAAGTAAAGTTTTAGTTTAGTTTAAAAATACTTTTTAGTTAGTTTTAAATTGTTTTTTTTTTAAAGTTAATAATTTTTATAATACTAATTAATAAGCATTTTTATAGTTTTAGTTTATGTTGTTATACGCGTATAAAATCTTGTTTTTATTGCAATAGAATTTTTAATTAGCTTTTTTAAAAATAGTTTAAAGTTTTTTTACTTATTTTAGCTAGCGTTAATAAGTAAATTTTATGCTAAAAAAGTTATAGTTAAACTTTAATAGTTAGCTAAAATCAGCATTTTTAAATAAGTAGCGCTAATAGTAGTATAAGCAATTTTAACGTAATTAATGTTTAGGTTTTCTTTAATTATGCTTTTTATTAAAGCTAAAAAATAAAGGGTTGTTATTATTACTAAAATTTTTATGTTTTTATTTTTAACTTAAGTTGCAGGATTATTTTTTAAAGTTTAAAAGGTTTTTTTGTTTTTTTAAAAATGTTGTTTTTTAGTTTTTTTGTTTACTTAATTATAAAATAAAAGTAATACAAGCTATTTTTAATTTTAAAGCAACTTGTTTGCTTTTATTTTTTTGCTATATAACTTGCTACTTTAGCTTTTTAATTTTAGTTAAAAGCTATATAATTTATGTTTGCAATAGTTAAGTATTAATACTTAAAGCACTAAATAATTATTGTTTGCTTAAGCTTAGTTTTAAAGATAATTTGTGCTAAGTTTATTTTTAGTTTATTATTAAAGTTTGTTTTAAAAAAAAGCTATTAAGAATAGTACTAGCTTGTATAATTAGTTAGTATTTAGCTATTTTATAGTATAATAAAGTATTATAAGTAATTTTATTTTAGAAAGCTTTAAAATTATTACAGGAGATATAAAGCATTAAAGGTTAAATATAATAGTTAATATATTTTTAGTTTTATAGTAAATATTTAATAAAACTAAAGCTTAAAAAAAAAAGAAAACTTTTATAAAATAGGTATAAAAAAGATATCTTATATATATATATAACTTATAATATGTGCTAAAGTACTTAAGTAGCTTAGTTATAACAATTTATATAAATAAGTAAATTATTAATATAAATTAATAGTTTAGTATTAATTATATTATAAAAGATATAATTTATAAGGTTTTAAAACATAGTTAATACATTAATTAAACTAAAAAGCATTACTATAAACTTAAAAAAACTGTATTTATAACAAAAAGCTGTTTTTTATTTATTACTTTGTTTAATTTAAATTAAGTTAAAGCTTATTTTTAAATCAATTTTAAAATAATATTTTGCTATACTAAACTTTGTTTATAATTTTGCAATAAAAAATATAAAGTAGTATATAAGCTTAGTAATCTTATTAATTTTTTAGTAGTTTATTATTAAGCGTAAAAAATTATTTAGATTTTTTTTTTTTATAAATATTAAAAGCAAGCTGCAGCTTGATATAAATCGGTAAATCTGCTTTATATTAAGCATTTTATTTAGCTAAAGCTTTAATGCTTTTAATTTTTAAGCATTTATAGCATAAAGTAAACTTTAAGATAGTGTTGCATTTTTTTTAAGATTTATAGCATAATTTTAAAGTTAGTAATTTAAAAAGCGCTAAGCTATTAGTTTGCTTATAATAAATAAAAACTTCTAGAATTTTTTTAGTATTATAACTAAAGCTTTTTTTAGCGTATTTTGAACTAAAGCTACTTTTAATTAAAAGTAGTTTTTTTAATAATATTTTAAAAAAAACATAATTTTTTTTTTAGTATTAAAAAAGTAGGTTAGCTTATAGTGCTATAACTACTATAAAAAAAATATAATGTTATGCTTAATATTTATATTGCTAAGTTTAAAGAAAAAAGTTATATAGTAGTTTTATTAATGCTTTAAAACTATTTTTTTAGTATAGTATTTTTTATTATTAGTATTTTAAAAAGTATTAAAAGCTAATAAAAGCTATAAAACAAGTCGTTTAATAATAAGCAGTTTTTATTTTTTTGCTAAAAAAAATAATAATATAAAAACTAAACTGCTTATGTTTAATAAAACTTTAATAGAGTATTTTTTATTATTAAAAATTATAGTTATATTAATAATTAATTGTAAGTTTGTTTAAAGCTTTAAATAATATTGTTTAGGCTTAAAAAGTTTTGCATTATTATTGTTGTTATTATTATTTATTAAAGCTTCTTTTTTTAAAGTGCATACCTAGGCACCTTTTTGTAGCTGTTTTTTATAAAGTGCTATATAAAAGCTATTTAAAAATTTAAATTAAAAAAGTTATTAAGTTTTATTATGCATTAAAGCGTGGACTTTGTTTTTAATGCTGCTTTAATTTTTACTTTTTTTTTATTTATAAAAGGTGCTTTTTTTTTATTTTTGCGTTTAATAAAAAAGGTTTTTTTTAACGCAACAAAAAGTTTTTTTTTATTAGTGTTTTTTTTAATAAAGCAGGCTAACATATAATAATTGTTATAATTATAGCGCTAATAAGCTATTTTATTTAACTTGCGCTTATTAATGTTAGCTAGTTTAATATTTTTTAGTGCTATAATAACGTTAGTTTAACGTTTGTTTTTTTTTTTTAACTTAGGTAGCTTTATTAATTTTGCTTTGTTTTTTTTTTTTAAAGATTAATTTTAGCTAAAAATAAAGCAGTTTTTTTTGTTTTAATAGCTTAATTTTAAAAGCTTTAAGGTTAAACTAAGCGCGCTTTTTTTTAAGTAAAAAAAACTATTATAGGAGGTATAAAGCATTAAAGGTCAGGTATAATAGTTAATATATTTTTAGTCTTATAGTAAGTATTTAATAAAACTAAAGCTTAAAAAAAAAAGAAAACTTTTATAAAATAGGTATAAAAAGAATATTTTATATATACATATAACTTGTAATATATGCTAAAGTACCTAAATAGTTTAGTTATAATAACTATTTTTTTTTTTTTTAATTAAGTTGTTTTTAACTTATATATAAATAAAATTAATTAAAGTAATTAATTTTAAGTATAAGTAATAAAGTAAAGTAATATAAAATAATTAAGTATAAATGTAATATATTAAATAAAATGCTTATGCAGTATAGTAATTAAAGTATTTATATATTTATACTTGTGTTTATATATTAAGTTATGTTTGTTTTGTGCTATATTTATAGCAAATCTTGCGTTTATATTTTTATTGCTATATGTTTTTTTTTTTTTTTTTTTTTTTTTTTTTTTTT
This sequence comes from Xylaria sp. FL1777, assembly GCA_022578965.1. Lineage (NCBI taxonomy): Eukaryota > Fungi > Ascomycota > Sordariomycetes > Xylariales > Xylariaceae > Xylaria > Xylaria sp. FL1777. The sequence goes on along the minus strand of MU400538.1, from coordinate 235,741 downwards.
CTTTAGTTGCTGCTAAACAATTAGTTTTAGCTATACATTTTACTACTGCTATTTTTATACTTATTTTACATTTTTTCTGCTTTTTTTTTAATTATTATTTGTATTACGATTATGCTACTTAAATTTGCAGTAGTTAAAAGTGGTACACATAAATGTAGTTATAGTTAAAGCTATAATTATAAATGTAAACGCGGAAAATTATTGCAACTTGCTTTATGCTTAAATTTATTTAGAAATAAATTTAATTTTACTATAAAATAGAACTTTAATGAATTTTTTTGCTAAAAGTTTAATAACTTTAGTAATAAAAATAAAAGTTCTAGTAGTTTGCTTTTTTTTTAAAATAGCTTTAATTCCAATAAAAATATAAATATTATTAAGCTTTTTATAGGTTAAAAAAAAAAAAATAAAAATAAAAATAAAAATAATTTTAATTTTATAAATCCTAAAAAAGATCTAAATGCTAGCTTGTATAATTTTAATATAAATAACGCAAGAAATAAGTTTGATTTTAATGCAAATATTAAGGTTTTTATGCTATTTAAGCGTTAGTTTATTTTTGTTATAACTTTTATTTGTAAACTTTGTAAATAAACTACTAAAGCTAAAAATAAAAAATATAAAACTATTAAAAAAGCAATAGTTTTAAGTAGTTTATTAATATATTAGCTTTATTTTAAGCGTTTTAAAAAGGCATTTTAGCTAAAAAATAGCTTGCTTTTAAATATAGTTTGCAAATTTAAAAACTTAGAAGTAATAGTTTATATAAGCTATATAAATAGCTATACTTTATGCAAGCTTATAAGTTAATTTATATTTATTTTAGATTAGTTTTATTAATAAGTTAGCTATTTATTATATTATATTTTAATATAATATATATTTAAAAGTTATTAAACTAGTTTGTTTATTTTTTTGTTTTTTAAAAAAACAACTATAAGAAAATTGTTATAAATAAAAATTGTGCTATTGTTTAAAAGACTTTAGATAATTATTGTGTTAATTTTGCAGCTATATAGTTTTGCTTTTTAAAGGTATTTTTGTGTTTTTTGTTAACTTATAAAGCTTAGTTTTAATTAATTAGCAAAATTAATAATATAAAAGTAAATAGTTTTGTTTTTATTTTGTATAAAGTTTAGCTAATAATTAGTAATGCAAAAATATTGTGCTAAATATAAGCATTTAATAGCAAAGTGTAAATTTTTAGCTTGCTAAGCTATTAAGCTTTTTTATATAAGCGCTATAAATAGCTTTATTTAAACTAATTTTATAAAATTTTTTAATAAAATTAAAACTATTTTTAATACTAGTAATATGTTTGTTTAACTGTATTTAAAATATAAGTTATAAACTATAAATATGTAGCTTAAAAAGCTACTTTTATTTTTTTTAAAAAAAATATATATAAAGCTATATTAACTATTGCTAATAAGCATAAATAAAAATATTTAATTGGCTTTTTTTAATATAAAAATGTTTTAAAGTTTAATAATTAATGTTTTAAAGCTTTTTTATAAAAATATTATAACTTATTTATAGCGTTTTTATATATAGCTTATTAATAAAGCGTAAGTATTTTAAAACTTAAAACAATAAGTGTAATTTTTATTATGTAATTAAAAACAAAAAAATAACTAGTTAATATATATAATGTATTTAAGCTTTAGTTTATAGCTAAATTAATAATAGATTAATATTATTTTATTAGTTTAATAGCTTTGCTTTTTTTTTATAACTTAAGCGCTTTTTAAAGTTCTTAATTGTTTTAAAAGCTATAATGTTAATAATAAGTACTTACTAATTATACTTAGTTAGCTAGCTTTTTTATTTAATAAAATAATATTTTTTTTTATTATAAGTTATTTTATTTACTATATTTTTAATTTTTTATTTTTCTAACTTATTTTTAAGGTTTAGCATAAGTAAACTATACTTATGTTTAGCTTTTTAAAGCTTAAGTAATTAAATTAGAAAAACAGAATAAAAGCAGTTATATTGTTTTAAAAAATTAATATAATATGCTTATAAATTAACTATAAAAAGAATTTAAAAAAGTTTAATAAACTTAAGCGCTAATTTTTTATTTTTAAACTTAATATTTTTTATTAATAGTGCTATTAAGTTTTTAGTTTTAAAAGTTATAAGTTTATGCTTATTATTATAGTATTTTATATATTTATTAGTTATAATTTATTATTGCTTTATTATTTTGTTTTTAATAGTTTATAATTTGTTAAAACGTTTTTATATAGCTAGAATTTTTTTTAATGTAAAGTTATTTTTAATAAATAAACAGAATTTTAGCATATAACTATATAAAGCTTTAAAAAGTGATTATTTAGTTATAAAATTAATAGTAAAATTTATAGCAAAAAAGGCTTAAAGTAAAAATTAAGGCTAATTAGTTTGTTTATTATTTATAAAGCACTTAAAATAGCTTTTAATTATTTAGTTTATTTGTTTTGTTTATTTATTAGTTTTAAAGTAAAATACTACTAAAAGCTTTTGTTTAACTTTTAAGTAATAGCATAAATTAAACTAAAATTAGCTAGTAAAAATAAAGCTTTTATTAAAAATAATGCTTTTTAAGCTATTATAAATGCATTTAATTTTATAATAAAATAAAACTATTAGCTTAATTAAAGTTATAGTAGTATTAATTAGAAATAAATATATAAGCTTAATAAATCTATTTATAATAATAAAAATAGCATTAATTAGTTTTTTTTTATAAAAAGTTTTTAGCAAACTTATAATAAAGTTTATAAATAGCTTTTATATAAGTTTACTAAATATTAGTAAAGCATTAAGTTTATTATATTTTTAGTAATATTTTGCTTTAGTTTTAAAGCAGATTATATAGCTTTATACGTACTTTTTAACATTTAGTTTTATATTGCTTTAGTAAAACTTTTATTATAGCAGTTCTAAAGTATAGCTTTAGCTAAAATGTCTAGCTAAAAAATTATTATAGTATAGCTTAATAAATTAAAAATATATAGCTTTTTTAAAAAAAATATAAATTTTGTTTTTGTAGTAAACTAAGGATTTTTTTATTAACTATTAAAGATTTATAAGCTTTTTTGCTTTTAATTGTTTTATAATTGTATAGCATTTAGGGTTTTTTTTTTAAACCTTTTAAATAAGGTTTTTTAGCTTTTTAGAAGCTTTTAGATCTTTTAATTTTTTTAAGCCTGCAGCTATTTGCATATATAAACGCATAACTACTTAAATAAAAAAAGCTTTTTTAGCAAATATAACTTTAAAGTATAAAGCTTTAGCTTAAGCACTAAAGTATAAATTAAAAACTTTAATTTACTATACTATTGCAATTTTTTTTTTTAACGTTAAAAAAATGTTAATATTACTAAGCAAAACAGCTATATAATGAAATAAAGCAGTGTAATTGCGTAAAATTTACTACAACACTTTAATTGTAAGGAGATAAGTTATAACTTATGCATTTAAGCAATTAAGCCATGTATGAATTAAGAAATTAAACAATTAATTAAAAGGCTATTTAACAATACAAATAAAGCAACTGTAGTTAATTTCCATAATGTTAAGCGTAATAGTTAAATCTATACTTTAAAATCTAACGCAATACCTATACTTTTATTCTTATTATATAATTTAGCTTAGACTTACTTTAACTAGTTAGTTAGTTTATTTAGCCACTTTACTTTATTTTAATCTTTTTTTATTAAAATATAGCTGCTTTTAGTTTATTTTAATACTTATAATTATAAAGTCCTTTATTTTTATTAGCGTTTTTTAAACGGAGTTAATATTATTTTCCCTTGCTTATTTAGTTTTATAAGTTCTTTTTTATTCTTTTTGCTACGTTTAAAAGTAGCTTAAGCCTTAGCATTTATAAAAGCATTATAGCTTTATTAAAACTAGTTCTAGCTTTTTTACATATTTAAATATATAAGCAAAAGCCTTTAAAAGTGCTTAGCGTTTCTTTTATAAAGATGCTTATAAAAAGTCTATATTTTTTTTTTTCTAAACTATTAAGCTTAGCTAAGTTTTATACTTAGCTTACTATACTTAAAAGAAAAAATATCTATAAAAGTATTCGTAGCAAAATAACTTTACATTATTAAAACGTTCTTATATTGCTTATAATAAAACTTTTTTAGTATAATTGTTAGTTTTTTTTGCTAGGAACTCTTTTTGCGCTTTAAAGTAAAAAGCATTAAAAAAGCAAAACAATTAACTTTTAGTTTTTTTTTTAGCGTTTTTTTTTTATTTTATATATTTTTAGCGCTTAATAGTAAAAAAGCTAACTTATTAGATCTAAAAAAAGTTATCTTTAGTTCTTTTAAAAAATAATAAAGCTTAGCGCTTATTAAAAGCAATAAACGCAAATCTTTTTACAACTTAAAGCTAAAGTACTTTTTAAAGTTTATTTTTAAAAATTAAATAAGCTATTTATAACTTTTTTAATTATTAATACCCCTTCTTAAATATTAGCTTATTAAGTTGCAAAACATGTAATATAAATATAAAGCTTTAATAAATTTGCACATATAGTTATTACGCTAGCAAAAGCAAAAAAATATAAAATAGCTTAATATAACTTTTATATTAAAGTGCTTTATTGTTTAATACTTTTGTAATTTCTAAAAAACTTGTTTGTTATTTTTATTAATAGCATGCTTAAAGTTCAAAATATATGCTACTCTTAAAATAGTATTAATAAAAATAGTAATTTAATAATTATTTAAACAATATCCTATTATAAAATATTTTATTTAAAAAGTTGCAGCAATTATTGCAGCTTATTTTACGTTTTATTAGTTTATAAAAAAATCTTTTATAAACTAACTATACTTAAGTTTAATACTTATTTTCGAAGCTTTAGCCCTTTTATTTATATATAGCCAAAGCAACATATTTAATAAAGCTCTTATTTTGCGCTTATTTAGTTATTCTTTAACATTTAGCTTTATAAAAATATTCGTAATATAAACAGCCTTAATTCTTTATTTTATAATGTTTACTTTATAAAAGTTTTCGTAGCAGCTATAAATAGCAAGCTTTCTTTAGTAATTTAAATATTTTTGTTTATACTAATAAGTTTTTTTAGCAGCTGTTTGTTGTTTTAAAAAAAAAGTTTTTAGCTACTGCTTTTTATTATTTTTATATATTATCTCTAAAACTTTACTTAGCAAAAAACAATAAGCTAGCTTTTGTTTATTGTAAAGCTTTAGTTTATTAAAATGTTTTATGTTATTATTTTTTTAATAATTGTTTAAAGCTTTTTTTAATAGCAGTTTTTTTAAGGATTCCATAAACAACAACTATTAAATATTTAGTTTTTGTACCGCAAGTTTTTATTTCTTATGTAGTTTTAGCTTTATTACTAAAACTATTAAATTTTTTATAAACGCAACATTAAACTTATTAAAGCAAAAATTGTTATTTTTGCAATATTTTTTAATTTTAAATAAGTACTATATTAATATTATAAGACTTCTTATAGCTATAAATTCTAACATTTAGCTTGCAGCTTATAAAAATGCCTTTAAATATTTAGTCTTTAGTTTAAGCATATAAAATAGCGTTTTATTTGTGTTTACTAAGCAGTCCTATATAGCAAAGTATGCTATAAAAGCTTTTCTTTAAAAATTAAGCGCTTTTTTATTAAGCAATAAGTTAAAAGTATAAAAAACTCCTATTAAAATTATGTGTAGTACAAACTACTAATATTTTAACGCTTTTTTATTATAATATTTTTTATGTATTAAATATATTGCTTTTTTTTATATTTATTAAACTAAATCTAAAAATAAGTTTTAGCAAGTTTTACTATTTTTAAAAAACGTATAACTAAAGTGCTTTCTTAGTACTACTTCTTCTTTTTTTTTTAGGTCTTTAAAAAACAAACTCTTTATAAAAGTTACTTCTTCTTATATAAAATAAAACTCTAAAACGGACTTTAAAAAAACATTAACTAAAAAAAGCAGTATATTTTTTAGCTAAACATTTTTTGCATTTAGTTCTTTAATCTACAGAAAAAGCTAGCAAGCTAGATATTTTTTATACTTTAAATTCTTAACAATTATTAGCTCTTTTTTAAAGCTATTCCTAAAAAGCCGTTAGTTTTTAAAAAAAAGCTCCTTATAATTAGTAGTTAAATTTATATATACATGCTTATTTTTTCTCCCTTTTGCTTCCTTTTTAAAGTCTGCTATTTTTTATATTAATTGCTTGTACGCCTTAGTATTAAGTATTAGCTCCTTAGAACTTTCAGAAAAAAATGCCTCCATTTTTAGTTAATCTGCAGTATTAATAACTTCCTTAAAAATAAAAAATATAATAATTAAGAGCATATACGTATAATAAAAACAATTCTTAATAATATTTAAGCATATATATACTTTTGCTATGTTTTATAATCTAGTAAAAAGTGCAAGCAAGTTAGAAATTTTAATATAAATTAAAAATGCAGAAGCAAATAGTATAAAAAGTATAAAATGCTTCTAGTAATCGCAAAATCTTCTAAATATAAATGCTAAAAGCATTTATGCTAAATATAAAAAGTTAAAACTTATTAAATAAGTAAAATAGCAAAGTTAAATATAAATAAAAAGTTTAATAAAGCAAATATAATAAAAAAAAAGCCAGAATATATATTTTTAAACTAGCGCATTTTTTTTTTATAAACTTACTACACTATCTTTAATTTATTAATTAATTATTTTATTGCTAAAATAAATTATTAATTGCTAAATGCTTTTATAACAATTATTTTTTATATGTTTATACTAGTATTAATTAAAAAATAAACAAATAAAGTAATTTTAGTTAGCTAAATAATTACTTTTTAACTTTTTTTTAATATACTTATAACTTACTTTCTTTAAACATTTATTGCTACTAATAGCAAAATAAATAACTTAAGCTTTAATAAATATAAAAAAAAAGCTTGTTTCTTTTTTTAATCTGTTTTTTTTTAAGTAGTTCTAAAGCTTAGATTTTTTTTGCAATTTTTTTCTTTAGTGCCTAAGTCTTTAGATCACTTAAATTATGCTTTTATTATAAAGTTTTTATCTTTAAGTAATATAATTAATGCTTGCTTAACTAAGCACTTAAAAAACAATTTTTATATTATTAATAAAGTTTTAAATAATTAAAAAGCATTATAACAGTTAACTAATATTTAAAAAATCAATATTGCTTAGCTAATAAACAGTTGTACTTATAATATTTAAAAAGTTAAGTTTACTAACAAATAGCAAAATATATATACTTTTTTTTTTCTTAAATTTTGTTTTTTTTATTTAGCTAACTTTTTTTGTTTTATATAACTAAACACTAAGCTATTTATAGATTAAAATTCTTAGTAATAATGCTAGCAATAAGTATATTTAATAAAAAATTAGTTATAATTTCTTTTATATATATTATGCAAATTAACATATTTAAGCTAGCTTTAGCTAAATAAAAAAGCAAAAGCATTTAAAATCTTGCTTATTATATATAAAAATAACTAAAAGCAGTCCTTAAAGCAAATATATATATTAAATCTTTTATAATTTCTGCTAACTTATAGCTATATTTATATAGCTATTTAAAATATAAAATGCTATACTTTATAAGCATTATAAATAGTTATTAATAACAGCTAAAAACAAAAAATACATAAAGCTTTATTTTTTTTTTTTTTTGCTGCACTATTTTAAAATAAAAGTTTAGTATATATGCTAACTGCGCGTTTATTATTTAGTTATAAAACTGTTTATTCTATAAGTCCAAAAGTAATATAACTAAATATTTTAAAGCTAATATAATAACTGCAGTAATTAAAAAAGATTTTACGCTTAAAAACTCCAAAAAACAAATAGTTTTAACTAAAAATACTTTTGTTTGCTTAACTAAAAAAAAAACCAAATTAAAACGCAAGTTAAAGCGTTTTTTTTAAGCTAATCTTATTGCTTAGCTTATTAAAAGTAATATTAGTAAGCAATAATTTAGTATTGCTTAAAAAATTAACATAACGCTTAAATGTTTAAAAAAATAGCTAAAAAAATAAATTAAATAAGTTATATAAAATAAAATAAAATAAAAAAATTAAACAATCTGCTTATATAGCAATATTTTTTTTAATACAATTTGCAATTATTTTTCTTTATTGCATAGCCTGTAAATTTTTTTCTAAGCGTAATAAATAAAAAAAAAATAGTTATTATATAAAAAGTTAAGTTATAACATTTATAAAAGCAAATATATAAAACTTTTGCAACAAAAAAATTAAAAATATATAAAATAAGAATTATTAATACTAAATTATTAAATTTCTTTTTGTTTTTCTTTTAGTTTTCATTTTTTTAGCTTTATATAATTAAATAATCCTGCTTAATTTTCTGTAGCAAAGTTTTATTTTTGCTAAGCCTGCTTTAAACTTTGCTTAAACGTTTGCTATTTTATTAAATGCTTATTATTGCTTAATAGCAGCTTTAAGTTATTACTAGTAATTTAAGCGCATAAAGTATAAACTAGTAATTCTTTAAAGTGTAGTAATAGTGTTTTCTGCTTTTTAGCAGTTCTAAAGTTTTTATTAAGTATTAAATAGTTTAAACTAAAAGCAAAAAAAGCTATTTAGTTTTAAATAAAAGTAATAAAGCAATTAAAAGTAAAAAAACTTATATGCAAACATTAGTGCAATAAAATAAACTTAAGTAATTAAAACTAATAAGCAGTTTTTATTTCTGTTTTCTTTGTTTTTACGCATTTTTAAAAAAAAGCAATAATAATTCATACTAAAACTAAGCTGCTTAGCTATCTAAAAAACATTAAAATAAAATAAAAACTTATATTTTTAGCATAATAATAAAAAAAGTACTAATAAACTAGCTACTATAAAACTAACAAATGTAAAACTAATAAAAAAAAAGCTATAAAAAACACGCTTAATTTTAAGCAAAGAAAAATAGTTTTGTGCATTATAACTTAATTATATAAACTTATACAATTAGTAAAAATAAAAAACAAAACAATTAGTAAAAAAACAAAAAGTAAAAAAAAAAAAATCTATTGCTTTAGCTTTTATTAATTATTACTTTTTAAAGTGCCTTATAGTATAATAGCTAAAAAAATAAAGTAAGCTATTATATTTTTTAGCATTTAAAATATCTAAAGCGCTAAAAGTTATACTGCAGCTTTTATAAACTTAAAAAGCCTTTATAACTTGTTATATTTTTTTTATTTTTTACGGCTTAACTACTATAGCTTTAATTATTAAAAGCTTTATTATTTTAGTTTAGTCCTTAATAAATAGCTGCAGCACTAGTAGTTCATATATTAAAATTAAAATTCTTTAGTTCTTAGTACTTTTAGTTATTTTATATAAATTGCTTTAATTTTTTAAAAAAAAACAGCCCTTTTAATTTTTTGCTAGTTAGTTTTACTAATTAATATTACTTATAATTAATATTTTCTTTAACTTTATAAAAGCTAATTTATTTATATAACAGCTTTTTATTATTAAACTTATTTATTAAAAGCATAGTATTATAAAAAAAAACAAAAAAGCTTTTTTTAAATAGTTGTTTAATTTTATAAGCATTTTTCCAAGATTTAGCCTTTATAGCTAATTTTTTTTTTTTAGTTATAATTACTTTAACTCTTATAATATTTTAGTTATAGCATTTTAGCTGCTTAACTTTAGCTTTAATAAAATTCTTATAAAAAGCAACATTTTGCTACTTAATTACTTTTTATATTAGTATTATATTTTTTACTAGCAAAATTAGCATTTTTTTATACATTAGCTTATATAAACTGCAGCTATAGTAGTATATAAAAATACAATTTGCTTATACTACTAAGTTTAAGTATTTTAGCTAATTTTTTTTAGTTTTATTTATTACTTATATAAAGCTTTTTTTTATTAGCTTATAACTTTCTTTAATAAAGCTTTAAGCTTAAAAATAATAAACTAAACTATAGTTTATTTTATAGCTTAAAGTATTTATTGCGTTTTTTATTTTTTTTTTAAATTCAGAACTATTATTATACTTAATTTTTATAAAAACTTCGTGCTAAAACATAATTTTTTCTTTAATAAATTTAAGTATTCTTAAAAAATTCACGTGTTTTAAAAGTTTAGCTTTTAAATAAGTTATTATTTTGCATTTTGTTTTTATAATAGCTTTAAATTTGTTGCTTAATAGTATAGTTTGCACATTTATAACTTAAAAAACCAAAAAATCCAAAAAATAATTAAAACAGTATTCTTTAGTTCTTTTGCTATCTGCGGATTTTTAGCAATTAAAGCAACTAGCAATTGCAATATAAACATTTTAATAAAGGCTTTTTTAGTAATATTTTTAAGTTATTTATTAAGTTATAAATATTTAGCCTTTATAAGTTATTTTTTTATAGTTTTTCTTAATAAAAGCTTTTTAAGTTTTTTTATTATTAATAACTTTTTTTAGCATTTTTTTTAACTTTGCTTTCTTTTAAAAAATAAACTTATTAATAAAAAATTTAAAGGCTTTTTTTTTAAAGTAACTCTGCTTTTTTTTTGTTATAAGTTTTTTTAAAACTTGCTTAAAAACAAAATACTTAGCAATCTGCTTGCTTTTTTTGCTTTAATTTTCTTTTAAGTATAGCAAAAGTTTTATTTTTTAGTATATTAAGCTTTTAACTAGTTAATTGCTTAATTTTCTATATATAATAGTAATAGCTATCGTATATAATTAAAAATTAATAAAATCTTTTATATTTTTTTTTTAATAATTATTTAATTCATTTAATAGTTTAAAAAGTTTCCTAAAAAGCTTATTAATAGCTATATATTTTTTTTTTAGCATATAATAAAGTATAAAATTAAAAGTTTTTATATATGCTATTTATTTTGTTAATTAAACATTTAGTAATGCTAAAAATCCATTATTTAGCTATACTATAAAAACTTTTGCATTAGTTTTTAAATAAAACGTAATCTTATAAAAATAGTTTTATAACTTTTAAAAAGTTTTAATAATAGCAAGCCTTTTTAGCTTTATAGCATTATATCTTTTTTTAAAGCTTTTTTATGTTTTAAACTTATATTTTGCTAGCTTAATAGTTTTATTAACCTTTTAGCATAAAATAGCATTTTAGCTAGTTTTAAAAACATTAACCTTTAGTTAAATAAGTTTTTTTGTATAATTAAAAGTAATAAAAATAAAAGCTATTATAATAACTTTTTAAAGCTTTTTTATAGCTTTTTTTTATAGTTCTTTAAAGCAAAACAGCTTATTTTTCTATAATAAAACTATTAATAGTTTTGCAATTATAACATACCTTTGTATTTATATTTAGTAGTATACCGTTATTTTTAAAAAAGACCGTATTTTTATAATGTTTTTGTAAGTCTTCTATTTAAGAATTTTTACTACTTTTGTTCTTACTAAACTTTTATTATTAATGCTACATATATAGCTAACTATTTTAATTGTTTGTTTTGCTTATTTGCTTTTAAGTATGCTAGCTATAATTTTAGCTAACTTAAAATTAAATAGCATAACATTAAAATTTTTAAAATATTTTAACATAAATTGCTTAATACTTAAAGCAACTTTATAATTATTATATTTAGTAATAAGTCCTTTAACTACTATATTATTAAAAAAAAGTTCGCACTTTATTAGTAATATATTATATAAAACTTTTAATAGTATTTTTAAAAATTAAGCTACTAAATTTATTACTTCTTGCAAAAAAGTAATTATTTAAAAAAAGCTTATTAGTATAAAAAAAGCTATTATTATTTAGCTAAAAATAAAAAGTAGTATTTAATTGTATTTTAAAAATAAATTAACTACAGAAATTATTTTATATATTGCAAACTTTTTAAAAAACTTATTATAGCTTTAAGAAAAATTAGCATTACATATAATAACCGCGTTTATTTTTATAGCTAAATTAATTAACTAAACTTTTTTACTTTTTTTTTGCACTAAAAACTAAACGTTACAATACAAACTATAAGCTTTTTTAAAAACGCTATGCTTAAGTTAAGTTTTTAAAACCTTTATAGTAATATTTTTTAAAAGCTTAAAAATTAAAATATTACATATTTGCTATACTTTATAAAAAACTGTTTTAATTTTATAAAAAGGAAAAATTTTATTATATATTCTTTTTATTTTAAAAAAGTCTTAAAAAAGTGCTATTTTTTTATAATACTATATTTTAGTTAGCAATGCTGCCTTTTACTAAGTAAAGTTAATTATATAAAGCTTCTTTAAAAAAACAGCTAGTTATTTAATAGTTAGTTAAATACTTTTAAAAATAGTACTAAAACATAAATATATGTTTTAATAAATGCTATTTTGTTAAAATAGCGTAAAATTTTCTAAGTAATAGCTTGCTTTTTTTAAAGCTTGCTTTTTTTACTTATAAAATCCAAATAAAACAATACTATTAAATAGCACGTTATCCTTAAAATAAATCTTTTTATTTTTTGTTTTATATATTATATTTAAAATTATTGTTTTATCCTTTATTAATTTGTTAGTTTTTAAAGCTTAAAAAGTTAATAGTACTTAAATTAAAGTTATAATTAAGTTATACTTGCTTTTTAATTTATATGCAGGATTTTTAGTTTTTATAATTATTAATCTTTTAATGTTTTTTTGCTTTAGCGCTTTTTTTATTACAATTAAAAGTATTCTAAGTAATTAATTATTATTAAAAATAACGTAAACCTTTTTATTGTTTTATATTCCTAAGTTCTTAAAAAGTTTAATATTTTATATAAAAAAAATTAAAAAAGCTACTAATGTTATATTATTATATAAGTTTTAATTTTCTTAAAAGTTTGCACTTGTATATTTTCTTAAACTATGTTCTTTTAATTTTACTTTTATTTCTTTTTACTAATTGTTAAATTTCTTATTTAAAATCCGGCATTTTTATGCTTTATATAGCTTATTTGCTAAGCTAGTAGTTTAACAAATATATATTAGTTTTTTAATTACTAATAACCTTAAGCTTTTAAATTTAGTCCTTTAATATAATTTATTACTAGTACAATAATTTAACTAGTTTTAAATATTATATTAGCTATTATATAAAAGCCCTAAAAATATAAACTTATTTATAACTTTATAATAAAGTTTATTTTTAGCAACAAAAAATAAATAGCTTGTTTTTTACTAACTATATATAGCAAAAAAAGCAGCAACCTTTTGCTTATTTAAATAGTAATTTTTAAACATTTTATATATTTAACAAAATTACTAGTTTAGTTAAATCTTTTTTAAGTTATATTTATATTTTTAGTAATAAAGCTATTTTTATTAATAAATAAGTTTATAATAATACTAAACTATGCTTTAAAATTAATAATCTTAGTAATATTTTCTTTATAAATTTTGTCTTTTATTTTTATAGTAAGCTTTAAACAAAGCTATATATATTTTTCTAGCTTTATAACACTTAAAAATATAGCTAAAATACTTTGCAATCTTAGCAGTAAAGCTAACATAAAGCATAAATTTAAAAAGCTTAAGTATTTTTAATTAAAATAATCTATTAAGCTTAAATTTTCTTTATTATAAAACTTATACCTTAATGTTTTTTTAAATAAATTTAAGCTGCTATTACTAGTATAATTATTATGTTTTTTATAAATTTTTATTTTAAAAAGGTTAAAAGTTTAGTTAATACTTCTTAAAATTATTAATGCTAATTATATTAGCTTTTTAAGCTTATTTTTTTCTTTTAGCGCTATTAATATAAAATTAGCACTAAGCTAAAGTTTAGCTAAAAATATTACTTTTTTTAAAAGCGGCATAAGTATAATAATTAATAACTTTTGCTTTTTTAAGTTATTTTTAAATAATAAATATATAATATTATATTAGTTTAAAATTTTAAAAAATATTTTATCGAACTTTAGCTTGTTTTCTAACGTTTAAAAATCTAAAGCAATATAAGCAAAAAACAATATTACTTAATTATTTTATTAGTTTTAATCGCAAAAAACCTTTATTATTTTATAGCGTTGCTTTTTTAAAAAAGCAGCTATAAAGCTAAATTAAAGCATATAAGTATACATAATAAAACTGTTATATTTTATTTTTTTATTTATTTATACTATTAAATAGTTTAATAAAAAGCTAGTTTTGCAAGTACTACTAAGTAATTTATGTTTATTAAGCTAACTAGCTAATTATAATATTAGCTAAAAACTTTCTTATGTTTTTTTAACTGCTAGCTATTAAAATTTTATATTGTTTTCTAAAAAGTTTATGCTTTTATAAAAAAAAGCATTCTTTATGTTTATTTAAATTAAGATTTTTTGTAATAAAGTTTTTAATTAAGCTTTATATTTTAACTTGTTGCTTTTTTTTTTTAAAATAAGCTGTAGCATATTTAGTTTAATTCTTTAATTTAAGCTTTTATTAAAGTTATTTAAAAGTAGTAATATTGTTTTTAGCATTAGCTTAAGTACTTTTGCTACTTTAAAATATAACTTAGCTTTTATTTAAGCAATTATTTAAATAAAAACATTAAAGTACTTTAAAACTTCTAGTATAAAGTTCTTAAAAGTAACATCTGTTTTTTTGTTTAAAAAGTTCTTGAATTTTTTAGCTTACATTTTTTTAAATTTTAAGCTTTTTTTTATAAATTTTGCTTTTTAGATTTTTTAAAGCTTTTAATAATTAAAGTTCTTTAGTTCTAATAAAATATTTTGCTTATAAAAATTATTGTTTATTTATATATTTTTAGTATTAAACTAAATAAAAAACTTGTTATTATTTAAATAAATCTTTTTAATTGTTTGACTTATAAAAAGCTCTTTTTTTTGTTTTTTAGGTTTTTTTTTATTTTTTGTTTAGTAAAAAGCAGCTTTTTTAGTTAAAAGCTTATAACAATTAGCTTAAAACATATTTATACTAATTTTTCTACTTAGTATATAGCTTTATAAAACTTTAGTGCTATTTATATTATAAAAAATGCTTTATATAAAGTTTTAATTAGTTGCAATAAAGCTATTATTTAGCTTGCTGTTTATTAAGTTGTTTTTTTTAATATTGCAAGCTTTTATTAGTTCTATTTTATAAAGCGTACTAATTTAATTATTAAACTTTTTATTTAAAAATTAGTTTAGCTGCTTATTATTTAGCTAATAAAGTTTTTTTTTTTTTTAACTTTTTTGTTTGCTTTTTATTTTAGCATTTAAATCTTTATTATTTAAAATAAAGTTTTTTTTTTATAGTTAATAATAAGCTTTTTGCTTAAGCAATTTATTATTGCTTAAAACAAAGTTATATATTTATTTTATTATAGCATTAAAAATTTTTTTTTTATTTTTGCTAATTTTTATAACTTTAAAAAGAACCTTTATACATTTAAGGCTTGTAAAAAATTCTAGCTTTTTTAAACACTATTTAAAGTTCTAATATATAATATTTTCCTTTTTTAATTTATAAGCAAAACTACACTTATAAACATAATAATTATTTATGCTACATTTTTAATAAATAGTTCTTTTTATTAAATAAAAGTTATTTAATTTTACTTGTTATAAAAAATTAAACGATTGTTTGCTTTATTTTTGTTTTTTAAAGTTATATTTACTTTTTTGTAAATATTTAAAAGTTATAGCGTTAATACTAAATACTTACTTTTTTAATAAGTTTATATTAATTTTGTAATATTATAGTGCTTATAGTTTTTAATTAATTAGCTAAACATACTAATTTTGTAGTTTTTTTAGCATTTTTTTTAGTTTTTCTTTTATAATTACTACGTTTTTTTGTTTTAACTTTAGCTGCTATATTTGCTTAATAATATTGTTTATATTTTAGTTATAAGCAAAATGTTAAGCTAATTCTATTTGCTGCCTTTTAATAATAACTGTTTTAGCAGCTAATATAATTATATTAATAGCTAGCTTAGCAGTATTAATAGCAATATATAAAAGCTTATTAAAATTATAATTATATAAATAATTAACTTTTTTTTATATTTTATGTGCTTTTTTTGTTTTTTTAAAGTAAAGATCTAGCTTAAACTTTTTATTAATTTAGTTATTTAATGTTTTATAAAAGTTTTTATAAAATATTTTATTTAAGTTATTATATAACTTTTTAAAAAACTTTATTATTTTATTAATAGTATTTTAATTTAGCTCTTTAAGCAAACCTTAAGTAAATTAAAAATTAAAGTAGTAATCTTTTTAGGCCTTAATATTTTTAGCATATATTTAATGCTAAAAAAAATAAGTTTTAAAATTAATAAAATATATAGCTTTTAAGCAAGCTTTAAAATTTTATAATATAATAATAGCAAACTTATTTTGCTTAAAGTTTTAAAGCTTAAACTTTTGCTTAAGCAGTTTATAAGCTTTAATTTATAATAAATAATCTTTTAGTATTATTTTTACTATTTTTTTTGTTTAAAAAATATTGCAATAAACAAAAACTTATTTAATTTTATTAATGTTTTTAAAGCGCTTTATACAAAAAAAAGCATTTAAATCGTTTAATTATTTGCTTACTTTTAACCTATTAAACAATAAATGCTAGTTTAGTTTTAAGTTAAAAAGCATAAATAATAACTTAATTTTAGCATTATACTTATTATTAAAATAACTTAAGCTAAATAAAGTTGCTTTAATACTTTTTAAAAATAATAAGCTAATTATTTTTATTTTTTTTGTTTGTAAGTAGTTTTAGTGTTTTTTATATATTAATATAAGAAAATTTAATAATTTTTTATAGCTAAATTATTTAATTAAGCTATAATTTTTAAACTTTTAAGCTATATAATAAATTAGAGTAAAGTTTGTATAAAAGTAATAAAAAAAGTAAGCTAAAAAAGATAATAAAAGTAAACTAAGTAAAAATATAAGTTTAAAAAAAAAAAAAAATATAAAATGCTTAAAATTTTTAAGTATTTTATATATTTAAGTTTTTTTGTGCTGTTTTTTTAAACTTTTTTTTTAAAAAACTTAATAATTTTTTTTATTTGCATCTATAAAAACTACTAGCTTATTTTTTATAGCTCTTTAAGTTTTTCTTTAAATGCTTTTATATTTTTGTTTTTTATATGCTTTTATTTTTTTATATGCTTTATAACGTTTAGTTTTTTTGTTTTTTAATTTAGCTTGCTTTGCTTTACGCAAGTTTTATTAAGCAAGCTTTATTTTTTTATAGCCTTTTATTTATAAAAGTAGCATGCTTTTTTCTTTTTTTTAAAGCTTCTTTATTTAATAATAAGTGCTATAAAAAAGCAATAGTTACGTTTTATGTAAAGTTTTTAAGCAATAGCTAGCTTACATTTAAAAAACCTTGCTTTTTACTTCTTAATAAAAAACTATATTAGCTTAAAAAACAAAATATATTCTTAATTGTTAATAGCTTTATATATTAACGTATAAACTTAAACTTATTTAGTATAAATAAGCGTTAGTTTTGCTTGCATTATAGCTTTTTAAAAGTTTTAGCAACTTTTATTTTTTTTTAAGCTTATTTTTTGTTTTTTTTTATTTATACGAAAGCAATTATGCTTTTTTTTTTATAAAGTACTAGCTTTCTAGCGAAAATTTTCTTTTTTTAGCCCTTTAAAAGTTTTTAACAAATAGTTTTTTAGCTATGCTATTCTAAAAATCGTACTAACATTTTAACACTTAATTGTTGTTTTGCTAAAAAAAATAAAAGCGTTTTGCAAGCTAAATTAAAAAAAACAGTTTAATATTTTTATACGTTTGTTTTAAGCTTTATTAATTAAAAGCTGCTAGCTTAAATGTTCGTGCTAATCGTAATTAAACTGCTTATGTTAAGCAAGCTTTGCTTATTGCTAGCTAAAGCAACTAAATATAATATATTATGTTCTGCTTATAAAAATTATAGCAATTAATAAATAAATAAATTAAATATATAAGTTAGCAATAATAAATTATTTGTTTGTTAGTTTTATAATATTATTTATAGTAAATAAAAAATCGGCCTTACTAAAAACACTAATAAAATAAAGCAATATAATTACGCAAAATTTACTATAACACTTTAATTGCAAAAAGATAAGTTATAACTTATGCATTTAAGCAATTAAGCTATATATAAATTAAAAAATTAAACAATTAATTAAAAAGCTATTTAACAATACAAATAAAGCAACTGTAGCTAATTTTCATAATATTAAGCATAATAGTTAAATCTATATTTTAAAATTTAGCGCAATACTTATACTTTTATTTCTATTATATAACTTAGCCCAAACTTACTCCAATTAGCTAGTTAGCTCATTTAGCCACTTTACTTTACTTTAATAATTAAAATAACGCAAAAAAAAATTAGCTCTGTTTTTTTTGCTTGCTTAGTATTTAATAATAAAATTAAAAAAAGCTAATAATAAATATTAATAAGCTTGCTTTTTATTAAGCTTTAGCATTTTTATAAACGCTTAAAAGTTAGCATAATTAATTAATACTTTAATTAGTAAATTGTTTTTTTATAAATAATGCTACTAATGTTTAAAGCAATTTATTATTGCAAGCATTTTTTAGTTAAGCATATTATATTGCATTTTTTTTTTGGATAGCTTTTAAAAATAAAACATAACTAGTTTAAAAATGCTTTAATTATTTTGCTAAAATAAATTTTTTGCAAAAGCTACCTTAAAAAAATCGGTTTTTAGTAATATTTGTTTTTCGGGATTAAAATGTATAAAAAAAATGGTTTGCTTAAATATATTCTAAAAGTTTTTAAAAGCTTTTTTTTTAGAACTATTTAAGAAAATTTAACTTTTTTTTGTTTTTGTTGCGTTTTTTTTTAAATACTTAAATAAAAGTGCAGCAATATAAAAATACCTGTTTATAAAACAGCAATAAAAATTACAAAACTTTAAAAATTATTATAGCGCTTAATAAATATTTAGTATAAACTATTATTAAATAATGTTTATATATAAAAAGTTTATTTTAATTTTTTAGCTAAAAATAATATAACTTAAAAATTTGATTTTTTTTTAATAAAATTAGTATTTAAATAGCTTAGCATATAGTTTTGCTTTTTATAGCTTTTTAATAACGTTTTAAATATGTTTTATATAAAAATCTTTATTTAAAAAAAAAATAAGCATATTATTAAAATATATAATATAAAATATATTTATTATATTGTTAAATGCTTTTTATATATAATTTTAAAAAGTAGCAAAAATATTTAATAAACTTATAAATATAACTAAAAATTTATAGTAGCTATAGCATATATAAAATGCTATTTTTTATTTATTTTTTTTTTAAATGCATAAGCAATAATAAACGTTTTTAAAGTTAATTTTGCTAAAGATTTTAGCTTTTAAAATTTTATTAAGCAGCTTTAAAATAAGTAATAAAATGTATTAATTTTTACATATAACTTAATTAAGTTTTTTATAGTTTATATATAAGCGTAAGCTTTTATTTTTTTTAAATATAAAAAAAATTAAAGCGCTAATAAAGCTAGTAAACTTTTTAATTTTTTTTGCTTTTAGTATTTTATTAAGCTATTTTTATAGTTTTTTTAGCTTATTTTAAGCTAATAAATATATAAAAAAATAAAATATAACTATGTTTTTTTTTAGCTTAATAGTAAAGTTTTTTTGCTTTAATTATAGTAATATGTTTGTTTTATTAATATTAAAAAACTTAAATAAGTTATAAAACTTTTTTAAAATTGCTATAAAATTAAAATAACTAAAGCTTTTTTTTAATTTTTTAAGCTATATAAATTTAAGTAGTTAAATAATAGCGTAATAATAAGCTTAGTTTTAATAAGCCTTTATAAATTTAATTAAGCTAAGTATTTTTATTTAAAAGTAGCATAATTTAAAAAACTATTAATTAGTGCTTAAATTTAGTATAATTTTTTTATTTTTTAAAGTAGTTTAAAATAATAAAAAAAAGCTGCTTTTAAAGCAATAGTTATAATTAATAACTATGCATATATGTTTAATTCTACAAGTAATACTATAACTATTAATTAATTTATAAATAATTTAATAAGCTTTATAAATAAAAAATTTACTTTTAGTAGCATGCTATAATGCAAATATACAAAAAAATGCTTGCTATAATTTATAATAAAAAGCAAAAATAAAACTAATATAATTATATTTAGCGCATAAATTAAAATTAATATAAGTTTTAATAAATAGTTTTATAAAGCTAATAAAATAAATAATATAAAAAATATAAAAACAGCATAAAATAAGTATATAAAATAATAACTTTAGCTTAAAACTTATAGCTAATATAATTAGTATTAAGCTTATTATTTGTTTTTTAAGTTATAATATTATAGCTTTTATAAAAAAAATATATAAAACTTTAATTACTATTTTTAGTTTTTTTTATTTATGTTTTAGTTTTTATTTATTTAGATTTTTTAAATAATTTGTTTTTAAGTAATATTACTATTATAGCTAGTATAACTATTAAATTTATTGTTTTTATTATTATTATTATTAT
Source organism: Xylaria sp. FL1777 (assembly GCA_022578965.1). Taxonomy (NCBI): domain Eukaryota; kingdom Fungi; phylum Ascomycota; class Sordariomycetes; order Xylariales; family Xylariaceae; genus Xylaria; species Xylaria sp. FL1777. Next base: position 215,277 of record MU400538.1, on the reverse strand, counting down.
TATTACTTTTAAGCTAAAAGCAATTAAAAGTAATATAGCTAAGTTATTTATAGTTATAGCAAGTAAAATTTTTATAAAAGTTTAAATTTAAACTACTTTTATTATTGTTTTAAAATTAATTTAAAAAAGTTCTAAAAATATAATAGTTTTCTAAAGTATAAATATTATTATTATTACTTTAATTGTTTATATATTTTTGGTTTTAGTACTAGCTATAACTTTTATTATTATTGCTTTTATAGTATTAGTTTTAGCTTTTATAACTATTATTGCTTTTATAAAATCTTTAGTTATTATTATTATAGCTATTATTATAATTATTACTTTTGTAAAAATAGTTCTAATTATTAAAACTAATATTATTGTTTTTGCAGCTAATATTAGTATACTAATTATTAGTTTAGTTTTGCTTAATATTTAAAGTTAATTTATTAATAATTTAAGTAACGTTTAATTTTAGTTTTTTTTTACTGCAGTTTAAACGTTGTTTTTTAGTTATTAATTTTTAGCGTTATTATATAACATTAATTATATTAGCTTATATAATTAGCAGTAAGTTATAGTAGTTTATTAGCTTTTGCTAAAATAATATACTTAATTTTTAATAATATAACAAGGCTTTTTTACTTTTATTTTAGCAAACATTTTAAAGTTTAATGCTAATAAAGTATTAATTAAATAGCTTTAGGTTTTAATTAGCTTATTAACTTGCTTGTTTTAATTATATATTTATATTAGCTTATAAAAAAACAAACTGCTTAAGCAAAGTTTTAGTTTAGTTTAAAAATACCTTTTAGTTAATTTTAAATTGTTTTTTTTCCAAAGTTAATAACTTTTATAATATTAATTAATAAGCATTTTTATAGTTTTAGTTTATGTTGTTATATATATATAAAATTTTGTTTTTATTGCAATAAAATTTCTAATTAGCTTTTTTAAAAATAATCTAAAGTTTTTTTATTTATTTTAGCTAGCATTAATAAGTAAATTTTATGCTAAAAAAGTTATAATTAAACTTTAATAGTTAGCTAAAATTAATATTTTTAAATAAATAGCGCTAATAATAATATAAGCAATTTTAATATAATTAATATTTAGGTTTTTTTTAATTATGCTTTTTATTAAAGCTAAAGAATAAAGAGTTGTTATTATTACTAGAATTTTTATGTTTTTATTTTTAACCTAAGTTATAAAATCGTTTTTTAAAGTTTAAAAGGTTTTTTTGTTTTTTTAAAAATGTTGTTTTTTAGTTTTTTTGTTTATTTAATTATAAAATAAAAATAATACAAGCTGTTTTCGATTTTAAAGCAACTTGTTTGCTTTTATTTTTTTGCTACGTAATTTGCTGCTTTAGCTTTTTAATTTTAGCTAAAAGCTATATAATTTATATTTGCAATAATTAAGTATTAATACTTAAAGCATTAAATAATTGTTGTTTATTTAAGCTTAGTTTTAAAAATAATTTGTATTAAGTTTATTTTTAGTTCATTATTAAAGTTTGTTCTAAAGAAAAGCTATTAAAAATAGCACTAGCTTGTATAGTTAATTAATATTTAGCTATTCTGTAATATAACAAAATATTATAAGTAACTTTATTTTAAAAAGCTTTAAAATTATTACAAAAAGTATAAAGCATTAAAGGTTAAGTATAATAGTTAATATATTTTTAGTTTTATAGTAAGTATTTAATAAAACTAAAGCTTAAAAAAAAAAAAAAACTCCTATAAAATAAGTATAAAAAGAATATTTTATATATACATGTAACTTGTGACATATGCTAAAGTACTTAAGTAGCCTAGTTATAACAAAAACTAAAGTTAATTATTATGTTTTTATAAATTTAGCTTGCTTTTTAAATTGCAGCAAAAAATTCTTTATTAGATTTAAATATTTTGCTTTATTTAAAATAAACTAACTTAGTAATATTATTAAGCAAAACGCAAAAAATATAATTTTAAAAAGTAGTATTAAACTATTAAACTATTTTGTTTAAATTAAATAATTTTGTAAAGTATTAAGCTGTATTGCTTTAATATTTAAGTTTTTGTATTTTTTTTAAGTTATAGTATTTTTTTGCAAAATTTTTAAAGCATTTTTGTAAAGTAAAAACATATATAAACTATTAATTTATAAAACCTATTTTTTTAATGAAGGTTTTATATTAAAAGTACTAAAGTTAAGCTTTTTTTGTAAGTAATAATTTTACTTAATTAATTTTTTAGTAGTTTTTAAAAAAGCTATGTTTATAGTTTTTAAAGTATGCTTTAACTTTAAGCTACTAAAGTTAAAATTTTATGCTTTTTTTACTATTATAAGCAGCAAGCTTATTAAAATGCATAAAATTAATAGTAGTAAACATAAGTTAAGCTAATTGTTTTAAAGCTTATATAAGTTTGTTTTTAAATTTATATAAAAAGCTTAGTAAAAGTTGCAATAATTATAAGTTATATAGCAGTAGTAAGCTTTTAAAAAGCTATGATTTTTTTATTTTATTATTAAAATCATTAAAATCTAACTTATAAAAGTATTTAAAAACGCTTAAAATATAACAAAATAAAAGGCTATTATTATTGTTTAACGCAAAAAGTTTTATATATGCAAAGTTAAATTGCATATATATGCTTGCAGCAGTATAACATATTTATGTTTGCTAAAAAAACTAGCTTAAAAAAAGTTTTTACATTTAAACTTTTAAGCTTATATGTTAAAAATATAAAGTGGATTATAATAAAGGTTTAAACGCGCAATAACTAAAAGTTAAACAAAAAGTAGTTTTTTTGCTTATATTTTTTAAAATAAAATTAACATTAGCTTTATTACTAATAGTAGTTTATATTATATATTTATTTATAATTGCTTAAATATAAGCATACATTTTTTTAAGTTAATGCTATATGTGCTTATTTAGTTATGCTAAATTAATATATTTTTAAGTAAAAAGATTATTAATTTGTTTTTTTTTTTTAGCAGCTTAAGTGCTAACTTAAAACTAAATAGCTTTTTAATTAGTAAGCTTTTTTTAAAAAACAAAAAAAGCATTATAGTATTATTGCATTATTATTTTTAAATAGCTAACAGCTTTTTATTTATGCTTATTGTTTTATAAATATTTAATAACTATGCTTTAAATTTGCTAGGAAAAAATAGTACTAGCTTTTGTTATGCAAGTTTAAAAAGCATTAATTTGCTTAAAAATAACATTAATGTAAGCTTTATATAAATAAAACATAAATAAATAGCTATTTTAAATAATTATATATTAATATTATAGCTATATTATGTTTTAGTAGTGCTTGCTAAATATATTATTGCAAAAAGCAAAAATAGCTTAATAAGCATTATATAATTAGTAATGCATTTATACTATTTATTTGAAAAGGTTAGTTATAATAATTAATATAATTGCTAGTTTTATAAAAGTATTTTTTATAGCTGTATTAAAATCTAAAGAGCTATAAAAAATAAAAGCTATGCTTTTTTGTTTAAATAATAATAAAAATATATTAACTAAGTTTAATTTAATTAATTAAAAAAGTTAATTAAAATTAAAGAAGTGTTTTTATTAAAAGCTTGCTTTATAAATAAGTATTTAAAGTTTTTTTTTGTTAAAAAATAGCTAAAGTGTTTAAGGCCCTTTTTTGGCTAAAAATATACAAAGTAGCTAAAAAAATTGCTAAATGTTTTCGTAAAATTATTAAGTATTTATATAAAAATTAAGCTAATTTTTGCTAGACTTTTTATATTTTTTATTGTTATTTTTATTAAACTTTTTAATTAGTACTATGCTTGCTAAAAATAGCTTAAGTTTAGCGAAAACTATTAGAAGTAAAATAAAAAGTTAACGTAAAAAAAGCTAAAAAAACTACAAAAATTATAAAATGTTTTTGTTGCTTAGCATAAAAAATTAATAGCGTATTATTAACTAGGGCTAAAAGTAGCGTTTTGCTTAAAAAACTATAATTAAAGCAATTACTGCTAATAGTATAATAAAATAATATAAAGATTGCAATATTTTGTAACGTGTAGTAAAAATATGCTTAATGTATAAAAAAGCAATAATTTCTTTTTTAATATATTATATTAATAAAGTAATAAGTAATAAATTATAAATAATATTACTAAATAAAATAGCATATAAATAGTATAATAAATATAATAAGTAAGTATAAAACTTTTTATAAGTAATAAATTATTTATAATAAGGGCTATATATTAAGGCTTAAAACTAAATATTTAACTTTTTATTTTGCATATAATAATCTGTTATAGCTGCAAAAGTCTATATTTTTTATTAAAGCTATTGCTAAATATAATAGCTATTCTTAAGTCTATATATAATTAGTTTAAGGCTTTTTAATTTTTGTAGTCTGCTTATATATTTTAGATTAGTAAAAGCTAAATAGCTTTACTTCTAGTATGCAAAACAGTTTTAATAAGTCTTAATTTAGCGCGGTACGGTCTTAGTGTCTTACTGAACTATGCATCTGGAGATAGCACAAAGTGTTCAGCTGGTCCGATGCGTGTAACACCATAAGCTTCCGTGCAGGCGCCATAATCAATCCTTCTGTCATCCGAGTGCTTGATTTGTTGCCTGTTTCTGAGAAGCCGAGTACGACAACGGCCGTTTAAGCTTAAGGTGCTTATTGACTTATGCTAGCTGAGGTTCGCTGCGGCCCATGTCCACATTTATTTATATTCTCTCGGATTGAGTCTCGGCTTCAGTCCCGCAATATTGAAAGCCCCTGGATCTTCATGGGAGCCCCCAATAAGTAGATAATGGACATAGGTAGAAGCCTCAGGATATGCAGAGGGATAGATCAGAGTTCGCCAATCCCTATAATCAAAAAGCCTTGCTCTACACAGGAGCTCCAAGATAGACTGGACCGGACCTCACCACACCTGGTCGAAAAATCCCGGCCAAGTGAGACCTCCAAAGTGCATGTGCCTGCGGACAACAAATGAGTCTCTGAAACCACAGTTTAGGGTATAATGGCAGTAGCCGAGCAAAACATTTATGCCACGGTCTATTTAACATAGCTCAGCAGAGATGCGTACGGGTTTTATCCGGCTTTTTCAGGGGGATGGTTTACCATACGGTTACACAGGTAGAAGGACCGCGCAATACACACGTGTAATTATATACTTAGGTATAGCATAGCACAGCGGAGATTAACATCATAGGCCAGCAGATATCAGGGGCCTGCGTGCAACTAACGAGGATGCTGTGCTATTTTATCTATTTTGTTATAAATTCAAAAGCTTGTTAAGTTTTAACAGAGATTTTACCTAGTTTAGTGGCTACTCCGAATATATCATATATATACCTAGCCACTTTATAGCCCAAGATATCGCAACCATTTTACTAAATTCCGTCACCACATACGTCTTTAAAGAGAACGCCGCATGAAAACGCCTAACTTCACCTTTATCCATATATCACTCTTAGATCACCTCTAGAGCAGCATGCGTAAAGACAATCTATGAAATCCTGAAAAGCCATTTTCAGGGGCTTAGGTTGCAAGTGGCTAAAAGGGGCCTCAGATATGGGGAAGTAGTCTAGTATTTCTATATAGAAACCTCGTCTCCTTCCGATACTTCTTAGAGAGATTCGGGAATCAATAACATTGAACCTTTACCTATAACTACGATCTAGCAGCTACCCTCCAGTAACCCAACTTCACCCTAAAGACAAACACCTTTAACAGCTATAAAAGTTACCGGCACTACAAGTTAAGTTTACTGCTTCTATTACGATCACAGACAAAAGAAGACCTACTATGATATCAACAATTGCTTGTGGCCATGGCCGTTGAAAGCAAGAAGCAAAAGCTAACGGACAATTAAGGAAATATTTGATATTTACCTATAATACCACCATATAATCACACCTACAAAAGACTGAAGATAGGTTGTATTCTATCTTTATACTACAACAGGGGGGTATCTTATTTCAGGACTCGTGTTCAAAACAGTATAAGAATGCAGACTTGTTTCTTTCTAATTAGGCTCAACTTTAAACAACTACATGAGTAGAATAAAGAACAACGCATAATATGCAACTCGAGTTCCACTGTCATATGTTCAAGTTTAGGTATAAGTCATGCACTAAAAAGACGTGGCATATATTTCATTAACAGAGATTTGTCTCAACAGAAACATACCTACCTACGACTGTCTATCACATACAGATATGTGCAGATCACTCAATAGACATGTTCGCTTAACTCATTATCAATTGTCCTCAAAACTACAAGTAAACCAGACGGATGGATCACAGCCACAAAGTTCCACGATAAGTGCCTTTGTCTAGCTTTTCTGTACCGCACGGCCGCAAATCAATCCGTGCCAACCTCAAAGACTCCGCATCATCCCCAAACGCGCTATCAATGCGTCGAGCCGTCTCATGGTATTCATCAAGATTGGCATGAGGTCGTAGTCTATAATCAAAGTGGGGAATCTTTTACAGCTTGTCGTAGTACTATAGTCATGGATTAGTGATTTATCACTAATGTTAAAGGAATAAGGGAGACTTACGTTGCTAACATCTGGTACCTCAACCTTGATACCCTTGCGCTTTCGCATACCCTCGACGAGCTGGCCGACCTTGGAGGTCTTGTCGAGAGGTGAGCCACCGGGCAGGAGCTGCCAGTGGTCGAACACCATCTGGGGGAAGGCCTGGCCGGAAGTGGCCTGTCGCAGATCGGCGTTGAAACCGAATGACTCCATGATGGGAAGGTAGGCCTTGATGGTGAACAGAGGAGTACCAGGGCGCTGTTCCTCGGCGAAGACGTGACCTCTTCTGCGGGTCAGGACACCGTAGACACCACCCATGGCACTCTCGGGCACCTGGATCTCGACCAGGAAGACAGGCTCTTGTAGAGCGGGCTCAGCCAGCAGGGTGGCGGCGTAAAGCACACGTCTGGCTGTAGGGATGATTTGACCACCACCACGGTGGATAGCATCAGCATGCAGAGTAACATCAAGGATGTTCCAGCGCACACTACGCATGGGCTCTTCGGCAATAGGACCTTCCCTGGTAGCCCATTGGAAACCAGAGACGACAGAGTCCTTGATTTCGTTCAGGTACTGAACAGCCTTGGTCTGGTCAACCAGTAAGTTGGCACCAGTACCATCGGGACCGAAACACCAGATCTTTCGGGCATCAGTGACGTCCCAGCCGAAGTCGTCAGCTAGGATACGAGCACGGGCCTTGAAATCGTCACGTGGGGAAATCTTGCCGTCCTCGATGGTCTTGGATAGCTCTTCATCCATAGGCTCGGCAACCATGTATAGACGGTTGTGCTTGTTAGGAGACTTAGAGAGAGCAGTGATGGATGAGGTACCACCAACGGTCTCACGGTATTGAACGACAGGGTCGGAGAAGATGAGAGGAACACCAGCGTGGTCTTCCTCGAGATCCTTCAAGCAAATCTCGAGATGCAGTTCACCAGCACCAGCAACGACGTGCTCACCAGAGGGACTAGTAGAGGTCAAGACGCAAGGGTCAGACTTAGACAGACGCTTAAGACCTTCAACTAGCTTGGGTAGATCTTGGGCGTTCTTAACCTGGACGGATCGGGTGACGACAGGTGAGACAGAGAACTTCATGACCTTAAGGTTGTGGGCGGTTTCAAGTGTGGTCAGGGTACCAGACTTGAGCAAGAACTGGTCAATACCGACGAGACCAACAATGTTACCAGCAGGCATATCATCAATGGGCTCGACCTTGCCACCCATCATCAGGACGGTACGCTGGATAGCCTTGATGAACAGATCCTCCTTCTTGCCAGGAGTGTAGTTAGGACCCTGGATGCGGACCTTGATACCCGACTTGACGGTACCGGAGAAGACACGCCCGAAAGCGTAGAAACGACCCTTGTCAGAAGTTGGCACCATCTTGGAAACGTAAAGCATGAGAGGGCCCTTGGGGTCACAGTCACGGATACCAATGGCAGCCTCATCATCGGGGGGACCCTCGTAGAGAGTCTCGGAACGGTACTTCTGGGCCGTGACGGGCGAAGGGAGGTGGAGAATCATCATCTCCAGAAGGGAGTCGGCAGCGGGTAAAAAGGTTCGCATGACTGCCTTGAGTAGCTGCTTGCCCTCCTTCTCCTTGTCCTCGCTGGGAAGCTTGAGATCGAGTTTGGAAAGCAGGGTGGCGACCTCTTCCTTCTTGAAGTTCATGACGGCGGAGAAGATCTTGAAGATGGGGTCCAAGATGAACTGGTTGAAGGCACGCTCGAGCTGCTTGCCCTCATGTGTACCTTTGTTGGTCCACTTCTTGGTGGCAGCGTTGAAGTAGTTGTCACCCTAAGATAGAGTTAGTATAACTGGCTCGTCGCTTCGGATGCGCGGCTAAGTAACTGAAAGCTTACCCATAGACGCTCCATCATCTTGTTTCGGTCGACACCGAACTTCTTGGCATAACGGATAGCGAACTGGCGGATGGTGAAGGCCCAGCCGTGGAGACCGGAACCAAAAGCGACGGTACCCTTCTCAGGGTAGACCTGGAGGTCACCGAGGGCCTTGTCGAGGTAGGTGGAGATGACGACGTTGACCGACTCGATAGTTCGCTGGAAGGTCTGGTACAGGTCCTCCTTGGAAACCTGAAGCTCGAGAAGAGCACGGTCGACCTTGTTGATGACGACGACGGGCTTGATACGCTCGGTCAGAGCCTGACGCAGGACAGTCTCGGTCTGGACGCAAACACCCTCAATGGTGTCGACGACGACGAGAGCGCCATCCGTGACTCGGAGCGCAGCAGTGACTTCGGAAGAGAAATCGACGTGACCGGGCGAGTCGATGAGGTTGATCAAGAAGTCGGTACCGTCGGACTTTTGGCCGACGATATCCTTCAGGTCGTCCTCGCTAGGCAGAGTACCGTACAGGGAGATGGCGGTAGACTTAATGGTGATACCACGCTCCTGCTCGTCTGCTCTTGTATCTGTGGCTCTCGCATCACCAGCCTTTGCGGTGGAGATGATACCGGCCTTGGCCAGGAGGGAATCGGTCAAGGTGGACTTTCCATGATCGACGTGGGCAATGACGGACATGTTACGGACATTGGTCGGCTTGTCCATAAGCGACCGGATCTCGTCAATCGTGAAGCTGTAAAGAGTGCATTCATTGTAAGCATGTTGTCGTGCGGCAGGAGAAAAGCCTTATCTCCGGGCGGGGTATGATGTTTTTTTTGGTTATGCCTTTTTTTTTTCTCCCTTGAAGATACTTGACACCGATAGCGACCGTGATGCTAGCCGTCGATGTCGAAATAGCCGAGGAGTTGGCTTCTGTTCGAAACAGAAAGGGAAGAGAGGTGATGAACATTAGAGAGGGGTATCAGGGCGTAGACTTACTTGACCATTTTGGCGGTGTTGTGATGATAACTTTACTGTGAGAGAGCGTTAGTTAACAAGCACTTTTTCTCCTCTTCGTCGCGACCAGTATGAGATGTGAAATTGACAGAGGGAAGCGGGATGATAGACGACGGATGGTTCCGCTGCTCGTTTTCTAGAGAGAAAAGGGAGCGTCGGTAGGAAGAGAGCGACGACGACGACGAACCTAGAAAAGGGAAGAGGAAAAGTAAAGCCGAGATGGAAGAGACGCAATCGCAAGCAACCACCGACCAGCTGTGGGTTGTTGCGGAAGGCAGAGATTGCGACAAGCGGATGGGAGAGTGCAAGTGCAGGTGCAAGTGCAAGCACGGGTTGCAGGTGGTAAGGCAGGTAAGAAAAAAAAACGAGGAAAATTTGTAAGGTGTAGCAGCGACAGGTCGAGGCAAAGACCACAGTATGGAATAGGTAGAGGCAAAAGCAGAAGGAGGGGTTGTTGTGAGGCGGGGCAGGTCGATTTAGCGCTAGCGCACAGGTACTTGGGTATTTTGCGTGGATCCGGCGAATTGAAATTCGATCTTGTGCTGGCCCGCCCGACGAGTGGCGTCACAAGTGGGCGGGTGCGGGGTACGTACCTACAGTACCTACAGTACCTCTCTCTCTGTCTGTCTTTCGCTCTCTCCTCTCTTAGCAGCCTTTTATTCTTGTAGCTTGTAGCTCCACTGGACACACCCGGTAGATCCCCGGTTATAAACGTAGAGCTGGTCTGGAATAGATAGCAGATTGGGCTGAAAGATGTAAATCGCACGATATGATTTGGTATATGGCAATCTCTCTTACTCGAAGTAGCCGGCTTTAAAAAAGGCTCAGTATATGTAATTGAGGGGGCCCACCGGGTATTTATCCCACCAAGCTCTGGTGCTGGGGTACACAGGCGACTTCTACATGTACCCACTTTACTATACACAAAGCCACAATACCTAGTCATACGGCAACAGAAACTACCTGGGAATAAAAGGATCCTAAATTGAATGTAGGTCAACGCTTTCTCGAAAGAATGCGTCAAGTGACATAGACACTCTAATATCAAGAGGAGATAAGGACAATGAATGTCTAGCCCCTTGTCAATGGCCACAGGTGGGAATACCTATGTAGGCAGATGGGACAGCCACAATAGCCAATGTAGGTAGCTACCCAATTAGGCAATTCAGTATGGCATTGAGGATACCAGCCACACATAAGAGGGCTCGAACCCTGAGCGCTCTACATGTAGCTCCAGCACAGCTTTTCGGTCTGACTGGTGATAAGCTTCAAGCTCTCCACTTTTGACACCCTAACTCCTGCTGCTCCTCACTCCTAGATACTTTGACTACTTACATACCTAGGTTAGGCACTTACTGCGTAAGCTACCGGTACCTAACTTGAATACCTCTCTGTAAGCACTATTCTGTATAGGCATCTCCTTGCCTTCGCCTCACCTTACGATGAACATACGTTCCAAGAGACCACAGTCACGTACCTGGTTAAGGTATGCAGTACACAGCGCCACCGACTATGCCGCAAATCTCCTAAAACATCCAGTGAGTCAACAAGACTGAACATCTACCACAAGTCTCACCTTTACTGTTACCCGAGGGACTCATCCTTTGCTTATTGCCTCTCCTCTACGAGAGCGTGATTCACATGATCGGGCTGTAAAGTGAGTACCTATGTCCCCTGCACTTCCGGGTTGACTCATCCGGTAATTCACGCTCGTCGCGACACAGCGGCGATCCAACAAACCCAAAAGCTTAATATCAAAAACTCTAGACTAGCAGCACAGGCTGCAAATCTTGCGTTCCCTTAGCTAGTAAGTGCGAATGGCTAGAGTAGGCTAGCATACTGGCATATTAAAACGGGAGAACGAAAGAGGAAGAAAGTATCCAAGTAATCGAGTGAATGCGAATGTGACATATTTTCTTTCCTTTTACATACGGAATTCTGTACGCATTCACTCTAGTGCGGCAGTTCCGTCTAGACCGTCATTAAAAAAAAAACTCCCCAAAAAAACAAATCCCCAAGACGCCTTGCTATGCGATACACTTGCGTGCTGGTCTTTCCTGCGAACTGTCTGGGTTCCAACTCCCATCGACGTCCCAACGCAACGCCTATTACGCCCCCAGAATTTTCGTATACGCATCTTCGACCTCGCCTGCCAGCTCCAGCAGTGCAACGATGACGATCTGGTGCGTGAGATTAGGGAGTCGGTCTCTATGTAGCCCGATCCATTCGAGCGGCGGCGTGGCCTCTCCCATATCCCGCAGCTGGGGTGTCTCGATGATAGGCGGCTCGAGCGCCTCATATTCATACTTGGACTGCGGAACGTTAACCTCGGCCGTGATCTTCTGCTGTTCGCCGTCCTTTCTCTCCTGCTCCGGCTCCGGCACGCCCGTGACTTTAATCGCCGACATGGTCGGGAGCTCGCGGCCCCAGACCTGAGCTAGCAGTTTCGAGTGCTTGGCCCACATCCCGCGGATGTAGCTAACACGGGAGTAGTTCCACCCGACCTCTACCTTGCCCTCAAAAGCGCTTTTGAATTTGTATTGAATGCTTCGGGACTTCGGCCGTTGCCATGTCTCCATCACCGCTTCCACTTTGGGCACCTTCAGGATGGTACCGCCCCGCGAACCTGTAGCATTCTCTACGACGTGCTTGATCTGGATGTCTTTGAACACCCTGGGCGCTTCGGGCCCTCGGATGCCTGCAAGACCAATCCGTAGCTGGCCGAGAGTAAGGCCGAGAATACTGTGAATGCGCTGTTGTTCCATGTTCGCCGCGAACCTGGCTCGTGCGTTGAGGGCCTCCAGCTTGAAAACTTGGTGATCGGAGAACGTCCCAGGGAAAACGCCTAAGTTTAGTGCCCTTAGCGTTACCACAACATCAGTATCCAAGGATATGGGTGATTTTGTGGCCTTTTCGCCCGTCTCTACCTTGGTGGGAGGAATCGTTTCCGTCATAGCTAGGCTGACTACAGACTTCCGCTTCATATGCCTCTCGATCTCTTGCAACGATGCCTCATAGTTTGCTATACGCTCCTGGATGAATTTCTGGATGGCTTTCCCCAGCGCCGCTCCCTGAGCCGCTGATGCGGTAGTGCCAAAGACCTGGACGGCTTCCCCATCAAATATGGCCACGAGGCGGTCGCCAGAGGCGCCTTTCTGTTGGCGAACATTGTACATAAGAAATCCCAAGGTTGTTATGTCCGCCACGAGGAAAGTCTGGTAGTCAAAAGCAGCCTTTAATTGGAACTCGCTGAAGCCGACCGATGCTTGGATCTTGGGCGTCTCGTTCAAGGCCTGTTCCCGCTCCGGCCATTCTATCGAGGTCCTGAGTTTGAAATCATGGAGGGTTACAAATCCACTCAGCCGACCATCACAGTTTATGCCGATCTCCTTGAATCCCAAGCACAGATTCTGTTCCCAGTCCGATGTTTTCTTGGAAGATACCCAGAAATCCTTGATGGCAAATTCAGGTTTACCAAGCGATTGGCCAAGGTCAATAACTACGTCGAGGGCGTTGATGGAGATCGTAACTGTCCAAGCGAATGCAGCTGTTGCTGCTACTTGCTGGTATCTTTGCACTAGGTGAGTCTGAGAAGTCGTTTCCTTTATTTCCTCACCTATGGGAGCCGTGGCGCCTTGTCTGACCTCCCTTGGAATCCAAATTTCACGAAATAGGAGGAAATCGTGAACCTGTCTCGCATTGATCGCGACTTTCATCGGGCTCATTTTGACGATGGCAGACAAGCCACTCGTGCCGCTAACATGCTTACTATTCATCAGTGAGAGTACGATAGAATCGACGTCAAAGCTTCCAGTGGACTCTCGGGAATACACATGCTGGACGGCCAAGTGAATATTTCTGAAAGTTCCAGTTAACGTAAAGAAATTTCCATGCTCAGTGGAGTGAACCGTATTCATAGTCACATAAATGTCATCAAATCTTGCTGTTGCAGCGACCCTGCCGATAGGCTGGCAGCTGAGCGTAAACTCCTGCTTGCAGATGCGTAGACCAAGATTTAACTTAATGCGTCCTAAAACTGTACTTGGGTCGGCAGTGAGGATGCTCTCCTCATCATTTAATTTCGGCTTAGAGGGAGCTTTCCTGTCTATCACTGCAGGCTCGGAGGGAGGGTCGCTGACAACCTCCTTGATGCTCGACGATATATCTAAGATAAGAGGAACGACGGCAGGGACGAGCATGTTGCGAGACGATTCGATCTTGATTTCCCCGTGCAAAGTGGCAACCTCTTTACCATCGTCTGTATACTCGGCCTTACACGCCAAGCCAGGAGTTCGCAATGTAGTGGTATTCCCAGTCTCGCTAGCGCTAAACTGGCCATATTTTCCGGCCACTGCATGACGGGGGGTTTTCAAAACAGCTATATCAAGTTGCTCCTTTTCCGAGGGCTGTCCCGATAAATGCACTACGGCACCGGCAAAGTCTGCATCAAGTAACACGGACTCCAGTCTTTTCCTGCCGAAGAGAGACCCTAACCATCTGGTCTCAACCGTGTCCTTTTCTGGTTCGTTTTCATCGCTATCCCGCGCCACTATTGGTGCCCAATGTTGCGAGGCACGTCGGACATTGTCAATAGATAGGGTAATGGAATCTTTTAGGTGTGCAGCTGGCACGATGAAGCCAGAAGTTAGGCGAAGGTCTAGCGATTTCCCCACTGCCTGGTATGCAAGTCGCCGAGCATCCGCAGTAGAAATAAAGGCTACGTTGAATATCATCTCGGGCAACAATGCTGAGTTCAATGAGCGTCGAGATTTGTCTCCATCCGGTGGAACCATTTGAAGTTGGAGATCCTCGATAGTTAGTCTAGCTGAGTTCTGCTTGCGGGTGGCGAATTCTATCATCTTGACTGATAAGACTAGGTCTTCTTGACTTGCCAGCAGTTGTTCAGGACTAGTAGTGACAAGCCAACTAATTTGGACGTTGCGGATTTGAAAGGAGTATATGACCGAGACCAAAAAAGAATAAGATATGTCGCTTTCAGTCTCTGGTACATCATCATTAATAGTTATGCGGGGTTTGGATTGCCCCAATCTTCGCAAATATTCGAGTTCTCGTGATGTGTCCAGCCTCTTGAACTTATCACCCATATATCCCAGGACATCTACGAAGGTCGAGACAGTGTCTGATGAAAGGTTGACTGAAAACCCATCTGACATGAATTCGAAAGCTCTCATCACTTTACCATCTTCAAGCTCTCGAGTAGAGGCAGTTATCAAGGCCCCAAAAGCGAGGTTGCCGCAAGACCTTAAATCTTCATTGAAGCCTTTCATTATATCGAAGCCGATATTTCGGATGTTGACATGAACCTCGGGATTATCTAATACGGCAGATTGATCTACCCTGTTTGCAACTTCAAGATGGACGCGGTCAAGGAAGAATGAAAGAAGTGCGGAATGATCGGGATTCGATTTGATTGGCGCATTTCCTGAGATCTTGACGCCAGCTAGAGTCGCGTGGACATTGTAGATCAAATTGGAATCGTCATGCTTTGAAGTAGGAGTTTGAGGTGCCGACGAGCCGAAGAGCTCCTGCAAATCATCTTGTATGTCCTTAGCCTTTCGCTGGAGCTCACTGATGGTGTTGGAGATTTCAGGACGATTAAGTGCAGTGAGAAGACTGTATACAGCGGACGCATCAAGCTCCACGAGCTCTAAGGAGGCGAACACCTCGACTGAGCGTTCTCCAGGAGTGCTTTGGCTGATAATCCGGCCATTTATAGGTGGTATTTGCAGCAAAGAGATGCTTCTGGGAGCGTTGTTGAATCTGACTTGCATATCGTGGGAGTTCTCTTTGACGTCGAAATCAAACGTGAGATGTTTGCCGTTAGGGACAGCGATAGTAGCACGTGACACTGTACCGGTTATGATATATGTTAGAGAGTGAAGGAGGGGGATAGTGATAGTG
Source organism: Xylaria sp. FL1777 (assembly GCA_022578965.1). Lineage (NCBI taxonomy): Eukaryota > Fungi > Ascomycota > Sordariomycetes > Xylariales > Xylariaceae > Xylaria > Xylaria sp. FL1777. The sequence goes on along the minus strand of MU400538.1, from coordinate 199,984 downwards.
TAGGAGTCCAAGAACATTGCTAAATTGAGAGAGAAAGACGAAGGGGAATCAGTAGCTGATGATTTGGTGGTTGATACTGAAGAAGAATGTCTGGTTAATCTTTTCTGAAGCTCACGGACTCGAGTCACTTCATCTATGATCAATAAAGCTACCACTGCAGTGAGTTCTATTGGATCCTGTAGAATGATAATGTCGAGGCTCTGACTGCTCGCTGCTGCTCTAATTGCATGCCCAAGGGACTTGTTTGTGGACAATGACTCGTGTGCAATGATAACACTTGGTTTCATAAGACGGATAGTTGCCAGTCCCTGCGAGTTGTTCAGAACATTTACTGCCGCGGTATCACAACTAACAGCAACATTGGTCTCCACAGCGCCTGGTTTGGCATTTCCGCTCACTACCGACAGCTTGAGGTTTTCACATCGAGGTTCGACGGTTAAGTTGATCGTATCCAGTGATATTGTACCTTGACCCATTACAAAAACAAAATGTAGTGACCGTGGCGGTAGATGATCAGTCGGTACTGCCCGATTGAATGGTCGATTTTCTTCGGGTGACAGAGTCTCAGCTGCCCAGTACAAGGGCAAAAGTTGGTCCACAAGCTCGGTAAGTTCCCAGTTGAGGTTGATACCAACTTCTCCGCAATACAAATTAACAATAGTTAGTGGTCCTTGAAATGCGGTTGGCTGGCTAGGACTCTCTTCTCCAATACTATGTCTATTATTGATTCTTGCCGTAAGATCCAAAACCAGGATTTGATTGCTGTTTGGACTCGGGTCAAGGCTAAGTCGAAATTCGTGAACTCTGCCCACGGCCATCCATGGAACATGATCCCAATTAGATGCTTCGTCCAGATGCTTTCCAAAGATGTTGTCTAAAAGCACCGCATGACTAGTGTCCTCGAGATCCCAGCTTCTCCAGTGATCGAAAGCGGTCACGACCTGTTCTCTTACATCATTTGGGATTTTCATCGAACCATTTAGGCAGTCTCGAGTGATTTTTTCTTGAGAACTCGGAGTCAAGGTAGTCCAAATGTAGTGCAGACGTGTAACAAGTTTCCATGAATCAAAGGTCCTCAAATGTCTTGTGGCCGCCCTTAGAATGGCGGAGGGTCGAACGACGAAAGATGGGTCCCCCACTCGTTGACCCTCCATAATAACGCTGTGTGTGAAATATTTTAAGCGCTCGTCAGCAACTGAAGACACAGCTGAAAAGAGTTTGCCCATCTCTGAAAGAAGTAAGTTGGTCCTTTTGATTAGGGCGGCAAGGTACTCTATGCGACCTAAGGAAGACCTCAGGCGGATCGCGCCTACATCAGCATCCAAGTAGCTAATTTCCTTGGAGCCCATCAATGCGACCACCCTCTCGACCTCAAGTAAGGCTACTCCTTGAGTCTTACCCAAAGCAGCTAGTCTTTCAGAAGCAGTAAGAGTGATGGCGGCAAGTCGAAAGTGAAATGAGGATAATGGCTTCTTCGGTAAAAGAGCGTTGTTAGCCGTATCGCTAAGTTCCTCGGATCGAATGGCAAATGCCAAGTCTTCCAATGACATGTCATATTGATCCTGTTGTTGAGGCACGGATTCATCCACATGAAGATTGTTTAGAAAGCGTACAGTAGCGTAGGGCAGTCGTAGGACAACATCTGTAACAGCACCACCAGTTTTTCCCTGCTTTTGCATTGCGAAAATGTCTGACATCGCTCCAACCTGCAAAGTATCAAGGATGTCTTCTGGCTGAGCCGGCTGAAAAGCTTGAATCAAGGCCGCTATACAGCGCAGCGATATAGCATTTAACGAGAGACTTACGCCGGACGGGAAGTCAAATAGTAAGCTTTGGTGAGAACAATCTTGCGAAAACTGCTCGGGGTCAAGATCCTCCAAGCCAAAATTGGACATACTCTGCGCTCTTTTTTTCTTGTCATGTCCGGTGCTTTGTGCCATCCCACCCGTCGCACCTAGTTGGGTAGTTTCTAACGGGAAATGTGGCGCCAAGAATTGGCTGGTAAATGCCACGTTCTTTTGAACATGGTTCGTTCTATTGGTGCTGCCCAGAGGGTCTTCTAACAGCGAACGCTGATTAGAAGAGTGAGAGTACTGGCGAATAATTCTCCTAGAATCACTCCTAGAGGTGTGTGAGTTTCCTGAATGAGTGAAGGAGCGTCCAGCAGACTCTGATCCTTTCGCTACACCTCGTCGTATGCTATCTGCTTCACTTGAGCTGGTAAATGAAAGAAATGAGCTCTTGTGACGAAGACGTTTTGAGCTACGTGAGGAGTTGAATGAAGAGGTCGATATCTTGTCATCAACAACGGTAGACAAGGCCGGCTGTGGGACTGTGGGGACACTTTGAGCAATAGGATCTACAGGGTCGGATTGGAAACTATCGAGGAGGCCCGGCATTAGGAGAAAGTCCGTTCGATGCGTTCGTTGATCATGGCGCCGTATGAGCTCCTGCTGTAATTTCCTCACATTCGCAAAGTCATAATTCCTACCAACGAGGGCAAATTGAAAGTTAGTCTGGAAGAAAATGTCCGTCTCTACATGAGGCTTGAGTCTTGAATTCTGCCTTGCCACAGACTCTGGCTGAATGCATGAAAACTCAAGACGAGGAATCGAAATGTCTGCACGCCTCGAGTAGTGACTCCTCGCCCAGTCATTGTACTTTACTTGAAGGGGCCCACTGGAGCATAGGAAAGCAGATTCTTCGACGTGCAACCAAACATGGACAGACTCAACATAGATACGCAGGAATGTGACGTCGTACACCACAACAGGGGAAAGGAAAGCATTCTCATCGTCATCAAACGAGAAGCCAAATGCCCTCCCGCCTTGGACAAGTGTTGACATGAATTCAGCTGAACATTCCCCAGTAATCGCCCCGATGTTCAAATCCCAATTACAGAGATACGTTGGCTCGGAAGGTGGTAGTCCAAAAAGACGATGACCATAAACAGTGAGCCCATCGATGAAAAGTTGTGTTTTCGATACGAAGCTTGTAGGGCTAATAGCTTCCCCTTCCTCATCTCCCATAGAAAGACTAAGCGGAGCGAAGGATAAATCAAGATCCATATAATAGTTCGTAAATCGAATATCGACGGCTAATGACGCAGCTTCAATAGGAATGTGGCGCCTTGCTGAGTACAAATTCGCCGGTAATATGATCTTGGGATCATCAACGCGGATTGAAAGCATCACGTCCAAGTCATTCGACTTTTTCGGTGGAGGGCGATTTGCCATTTCGGTGTTGGAGCCTTGAGCATCAACTCGGAGAATCTGTTGGTATTCGTCCAGCGTTTTGAAGTGAACATGATCTCCAAAATAATTATCCTTCAGCAAGAAGAAGTAACGAATGACGAAACCATATAAATAAAATGTTGGCGACTGAGCAGTAATGTCAAGGACGAGAGTATCGGTGTTAGTAGGCGACGTGGCGGTATTGTAATGGTAATGTGCATCAATAACCAGTTTTTCCAAATTCCCTATATCCTTTGATGTTAGGAAGGTCGCCTGTGTATTCCACGGGGGCGCATGCAATGAAAGACCTAGAGTCTCTGTCTCAATCTTGAATGGAACGGCATTTCTCGACGGGCGAAAAGTATCGAGGTTGATACGAGTGTCTACCTTTAGACAGGGGCTAGATAGAATAAGGTAGGCATTCTCATCCATGCTTATAGGGTCATTGATAATATTGAAGTCGTTGACATTGACGTAAAGTTTGAGATCGCGGAGGGACAAGTTTAAAAAATACTTGAAAGGAGTGAAGAGCAGGTATTCGGATGGCGGGCCAGTCCCCCAATCGTCGATAAGGTCAATCAACAGAAACGTGTGCTCACGCAAGATGAACAGCTCCATCCCATCACTATCAATATCAAATCGCCATGTACGAAGGCCATTCCATTTCAAAGGCGTAGAGAGATCACATGAGATGTGCTGGGCACCAGATTTCCACATTAGACCGTGATTGACGCTCGTTGAAACCTCTGTTGAAGGCAAATCAATCTGTAAGACGTTGCGATATCCTATTGATTTCGGTAGCATATCCATCTCATACGAAACTGTGGCATTTGTTCCGATTTTGATATCGAGCCAGCCATAAGGTCGCTGTTCAGCCGCTGTAGCAACAACAGATTTTCGAGTACGGCCACGACCACGACTGCGTTGTTGGTTATTCTCCCGCTGTTGCTTCATAGTGAGCCCTTCTTTTTTCCACCTCCAATTCTTTGAATGTTCTCGTGTAGGTATTCTTAGCGTAACTTCGTCATTGAGCTCTAAGTAGAAGTTAAAAATTGTCGGTACCCGATACGATCCGATAGGGCGCTGTTGGGAGGGAGCAGCGTCTTTGCACAGGCTAGGAAAGAAGACTCTTTGTAGTTCGGCCCGTTGTCTATCTGCCCATGGGCCGTAATTAATAACACCTCCTTTTAAAGCTAAGCTGATGGCCCAAGCGGGTGGTGTGTCTCCATTGACATAGTCAGGCCCATTCGGGTCTACGGGAGACTGAGACTCTGCACCCCTCAGCACCTTTGATGGGACATCCCAATAGATTTTCAGTGTCCCTGCCGGGCTATCGACCACAGTGTTAACTGCGGCGTAGTCGAGGGACGACCATCTCAGCTTATCATCCTCGTCATCGGCGTTCAAATAGCGAGACAGCCCCTGCCAGTGACTCAACCCAGGAATAGGTGGCTCTGCGGGTGCGATACCAGCTCTGGAGTCTACCGAGAAAGATTCCACCGATTTTCTCCAGTATGGTACGAGGTTCCGCAACTGTCCAAGAGCCTTGCGGCGTTGTGTGCGAAGAAAAGACCGATGATGAGTACCGTTAGAATCCAAGGCTGCCTGCTTCTCTCTGACAGCGCGAGTCAGCTGGTCCTCCTTGTAACCGTTGTGTTCCACTATCTCAACTACCGGGTGGTCGAAATTGATTTCAAAAAGCTGCCTGTAAGGATCGACTGTTTGAGATTCTACGGCATCAATTTCTCCAGACAGAGACTTGCTCTTCACAATCAGAAGGGCTTTAGTGTTATCATTCCCCATAACCAAAGCGCCTCTATCGCACTCGAAATGGATTGGATACAGTTGCAACGCCAAAGGGAGCTCGTCCTTGTCTTCTGGTAGGCCCCCGCTCACGGAGCTGGAGATGCTGCTAGGCGCCTTGGAATATCGGGCTTCGGAACCGTCTTTCTCATTACCATCAAGACTCCCCTTCATCTCTCTATCATGCTTATAGATGCCTGGTTCCTTCGTAAGTCTATGCCGCCGCTTCCGAGGCTTCGCAGAATCATCAGCGAACTTGTCGTCTCTGCTTGTTCTGGTGTAGTGGTCATCGCTACTTCTAGCCTCGTTGCCATTATTATTGTTATTATTGTTCAGTAAAGGCTCGTCCGTAGCGCCGGTCATGGCATTGAATATTGAATCGTACGCGGCGCTGCGATTGTATACAAACCATTCCAACCCAGATACTGCAACATTGATACGGCATGGCAGCTTTTGCTGTCTATCGCGACTATTGGAGGTAGCTCCCTCGTGGTCGGTCCGGGACCCCTGTTTGGCATTATAGACCTGGGCATCACGAACCCTGCGCAGCCAGTATGACCAGGTAATATGGCCATTCTGGATGAGTATAGTCTCGTTGTTACCGTGGTACCGCAGACCAGTGAAAAAGAGACGGCCGCCGAGTAGGGACAATTGAAGAGCCTGGATGTCGATGTAGATACGATATCGGTGCCACGTATACGTGCGGATGGCGGAGGAGACAACTGAGGCTACTACTCTATTAAAGTAGAGCAAGAAGAGCACCGCCCTGCGAGAGTATATCAGCATCAGATCAGTCGAGTGGGAGGAGACAAGAGCTTACAACACGCCGGTCACGACGGTGTACCCGAGGAATTCGCTAGAGGAAGTATCAGCGCCTACTGCTCTACTTGATCGATCCGGAGAGCAGGGAATGGGAGCAGGGAGGAGCATTTGTTTACCCATTGAAGTTCTTGAAGGGCGACGTTGACGTTGAGCCAGGGCTCCCTTTGTCAGCCATCGGCACGCTCAGCTCCCCCGACTCCTCCAGAGGCACGCGCTACCCTCTCTCGTATTGTATCGACCAGTCTACAGCCGGAAGACATTTAGTTCGACGCCGGAATCTCGCGATCGGACGGATTGGGACGAATTGGGCTGCTTGTCGTGCCTGGGAGGCAAACACCTCATCAGCTGAATGCGCATGCCTCAAGCAGGCGAAAGTAGCTGGGTAGGCGGCAAGTTTTCTTGGTTGAGGGTTTAGTTGATGATGAGGCGCATACACTACTATGTACGATCACTTCAAAATATGTAGTAAACATGCAGATACCTAGTAGTATGGGTACGCTCGCACGTATCGTAGGCCTGGGAATTATTATGACATGCGCCCGCATGTATGCTGTACGATGTAGGTAGGGAGTTAAGTAGGCAGGTATAATACATGCATCTTTCAGTTAGACACATGCTCTGCACATGGAATTACATAAACAAGGAAGCCGGGGTCAGACATCTGTACATGGCCATGAGCGAATCAGCACTTAGGATGAAGATAGCTCCGAAGCTGTTGTGGATAGGACACTGTACCGCCTGGGCAGGACCCGGGTACAACACTGATCAGTGGGGTCTACCCACCAATTTACAGTACCTAGCTGCCTAAGTTTACACATGTAGGTACCATTAGGTAATACAGATTATAGGTAGGTAAGTAGGTATGTATGGTATCACTGTACCGGGCATTATCATCATCATCATCATCATCATCATCATCATCATCTGGTGTGCAGTTTAGTTTTAGTGTATACTACTAGTACTAGTAGGTAGATCACGATCACCCAGGACACGCGACCGTTTGCTCTCCTCATCATACATCATCGCCTCAAACCATCTGTCTACTGTACCGTCGAAACCATTTCTCGATGATGTCGCTTCTCCAACACCTGGGCTGCTATCCTTGAAAGACTGTCCCCAACGCCTCTCCTGCCGACGATATCGGTGCACGCCCCATCTGGACGCAGACATGGCTGGAGGTACTGGCGAGAAGTTCACCACCGCGACCACCATCGTCGCCGGTGTGTTTTCCTTGGCCGCAACTCTCTTATCCATTGTGTAAGCTCCAGTCCATATATATGCAGCTTTCGAGCTGGTCATGACTCCCGGGAAGACGTGCTGATCCGCCCCCGAACAGCTCGATATGGTTTCAACTGTGCGTTGCCTGATCTCCCCAGCTCCCTCGCTCTCTCGTCCGTCTTTGTATTTACGCCACTGCAGGAAGAACTATCGTAAACCACTGCTCCAGCGATATGTGGTTCGGATTCTGCTCATGTAAGGGTCTTCTCTCTGGGACGTGTGGGACTTCGTCTTTGACACTGATCTAGGGTCCCCATCTACTCCATCAGCTCTTGGGTAAGCATGGTGTCGCTCAAGGCTGCTGCATTCCTTGATCCTGTCCGAGATATCTACGAGGTTCGTCCGTACCCCTCTCCCATACTGTCTCGCAACAAGGGCCTGACGTGTCTGTGGCTGTTGTAGGCTTTCACCATCTACACCTTCTTCCAGCTCCTCATTAATTATCTCGATGGCGAACGAGCCCTCATCATCATGACCCACGGCCGCGCCCCTGTCCACCATCTATGGCCGCTGAACCACGTGTTACGCAAGGTCGATATTTCCGATCCATATACATTTCTAGCCATAAAGCGGGGGATTCTGCAATATGCCTGGCTCAAACCCATCTTAGCTCTTACCGCCATCATCATGAAAGCGACCGACACGTATAAAGAATGGTATATCGACTTGACATCTGGCTATATGTGGAGTGCCATCATCTACAACATTAGTGTTACCGTCAGCCTTTACTCGCTTGGTCTATTTTGGGTCTGCATGCACGACGATCTGATTCCCTTCCGCCCTGTGCCCAAGTTTCTCTGCATCAAGCTCATCATCTTTGCTTCGTACTGGCAGGGCTTCCTACTCTCCATCTTAGTTTGGCTCGGAGCCATCCCGGATAACGTCCCAGAGTATACCCAGGATAATTTAGCGGCCGCCATTCAAGATGCCTTGATTTGTGTTGAAATGCCTGCTTTTGCCCTAGCGCATTGGTATGCTTTCTCGTGGCATGACTACGCCGATAACACCGTTTCTTCAGCAAGAATGCCTGTCAAATACGCCGTTAGAGACGCATTTGGCGTTGTCGACCTCATCGAGGACTCTAAGGAGACCTTCAGAGGTGACAATTACAGCTACCGGGTGTTCGATTCCAGTGGAAAGATTATTGCCCATGAAGATTCAAGCTCCCGATTCGCTCGACTCAAAGACGGCATGAGGTACAAGCGTGGGGGAGAGGCTAAGTACTGGATTCCAAAACCAGGTGAGGTGCGAGGGGAGATGAGCGCAAACACGCCTCTCCTGAATTCCAATGGGGGACCAAGTGGCAGCAATGGGCCTTTAAGATATACAGACGGCTCCGTTCCCGAAACTTCGTTAGACCCTGATGACGAGAGTCTTTACGGGAAAGCTAGAGAACTAGAGTTCGGTGATTGGAACGTGAGTGACTCAATAATTCGAGTCTTTCATATTGCTTACAATGCGCTTAGTATCCCGTGATAACGGCCAACGAGCCGTCTAGAGATCTCTGGGTATCTTCAGGCCCACGAGTATATCAATCAGGCACTGGAGCATGGAATGCATCACGATCATCATCGTCAATAAGCATATCCAACAAAGCACCAGCCTTAAAACCAGCAAGCAGGGCGAGTACAGAGTCCATCGAGACCCAAAACAAGAAGGGCAAGCAAAAGCAGTGGAAGCCCCAGGTTACATCCCCTCCAGAACCATCGGCACAAGCTGCCCAAACATCGCAGAGCAAAGGACCGCTTGGCGCACCAGTACTCAACACAAATGAACCTCGGATATTGGAAGAAGAAGCAGTGGAAGATGACCTAACAGATGAGACTTCCGATCAAGATGGAGAGAGCCCAATATACGCAACAGGGCAAGAAGACGAGTTCCGTAATGTTTGGAGCCACGAGCATTTATAAATCGTTGGAGATTTGTTTTAATTCTTGTTGCCTCATTACTAGATACCCCGTTACAGTTTCGGCTTTTCGCATACAGCCAGTTTCGTACGTGTTAGAAAGGGCATATCGAAGGTTTTGGTTAGCGGGACGTGAAATTCATTACCTGAAGTCGCCGCTTGTTTTCATGATTCTTGTCAGTGCATGCATATTGGTGTTTGAACAATACTTCCCATGAATTCGATCGGATCTGATATCAGTTATTCTTCCTCAACTGGTCAGGTCAGTCAGTCAGTGCTGAATGGCATATCTTCATGAGATTAAATGCAACACTAGTCAAATCTGTAATTTATTCACGCCTCGCTGGCTGGGCTCGGCGGCGCCTCACCAGTCGCCCAGTCCGCGGGTTCGGGCCCAAGCACAAAATCCATCGTCCCGCCATTAGCAAAGACATCGTCCCACTCGACCCACGCCTTATCCCACGCCTTGCCGTTCACCGCCAGCGACTGGACGTAGAACGAATCGTCGCCAACATTCTTCGCCGTAATAACAAGCTTCCTGCCGCTCCCCAGATCAATGCTCAGATCCGCAAACCACGGCGACGCCACGAGGAACGTCGTCTGACCCGTCAGGGGGTACAAACCAATCATATTCCACAGCAACCAGCTCTCCATAGCCCCCGCATCCGAGTTTCCCGGTAACCCAGCGGGCGTGGGCGCGTAGTAGGCGCGTGCCACGCCCCGGCTGTACTTGACGGAGAGGTCCTGGCGGCCCGCGAAGTTGAACAGGTACGGCGTGGCGAAGCTGGGCTCGTTGCCCGGGTTGAAGAGCGTGTTGCCGAACTGCGCGTTGCCCGAGGACAGGCCCGGCGTGAACATGGCCTCCAGCCGCGCCACGAAGGCCGCCTCTCCGCCGCTGTACGAGATCAGCGTCGCCACGTCGTGGTGCGCGTTGAACGAGTACTCCATCGGCAGCGCCTCGTAGTACGCGTCCCCCCAGTAGCAGCCGCCGCAGCTCAGCGGGTCCTGCGATAGCCAGTTCCCCGATGCGTCGCGCGGCCCCAGAAAGCCGGTGAAGTTCAGCGCGCTGAGGTTCGGGTTCCATTGGTTGCGCCAGTTGCGCGAACGCGTTAGGTATTTCGTTGCTGCTGTGTCGTTGTTTTGGCCCTTTGCTACTTGGTATAGGGCGAAGTCATTGAGGGCGCTACAGTGGGGGGTAGTTAGTAGCTAGCTCATTCTTTTCTTCCCCTTCTTTTTTTCTTAGGGTTGTTGATGTTTCTGTGCATACGGTGACGACGAAAAGGGAGAAGGAAAAGGTACTGGGACTCGAGATATAGAATTGGGGGAACTGAGACTTACTATTCGATGGCGCGGCTCACGGAGCGTCCGTATTTCGTGGTGATGTACCCCTTCTCGATCCAGTCCGGCAGAGCGCCACGGCCCTCCTTCGTCGACGACGAGGTGTCCCGCGGGTCGTTGTTGTTCGGCGGCACCGTCTCGGCATCCGTCACCATGGCAGCGAACCCGTCCTCCCAGTTCACGGCCCCGCGCACGCCCTTCACGTATGCGTCCGCGAGGATGTTATCTGCGTTCGACCCGCCCTGTGATGCGCCGTTGAAGAATGACGAGCGAGCGTCCGGCATGAAGCCGGCGAATCTCCAGATGTCGATTAAGGAGCGGATCAGCTCCTCGTACGCCGTCGGCTGCAGGATGTGCAGCAGTGGCGTGTGCGTGCGGAACTGGAAGCTTGTGTAAGAGCGTGCAGGCCATGGATTGAGAGAGAGCTTACAGTATCCCAGAAGGTGAAGATGTCGTCGTAGTACGGCTCTGTGGACGACCACAGTGGATTCTCCCCGGTCTTGTTAGTCGGAATTTGCAGTAAGTGGTACAACGAAGAATACAGCAATTGGAGCTTGGTCGTGTTAGACGTATCCGTCGTGGTGATTTTAGAAAGTACTCCGTCAGTCCAAGCGGTCTTGACGTTCTCCTCTAAGCTGTCTAACGTCGTGTCTGCCGGGATCTCGCTATCTACGTTGCCACACGCCTGCTGGCTTGAAATGAAGGATACGCCCACCCTTGAGGTAACGCTCGTGGAGTTGAACGTGAAGACAGCTCCTAGCCGCGACGTCGAGTCTTGACTTGGAGAATTGCCGTAATCAGTTAGGGTTGTGCTTGTTGCATCCTTTCCTAGGAAGGTTTTGAAAGTCGCAGCCTGGTCGAAATAACCGCAGAAATACACAGTCCATTCTGGGGCGCGGTTCCATCCCTATTCAACGGTCAGCACATCTCCCGAAGAGTCTACTTTTCGTCGGCCAAATACGTTATTATAGGACCCAGACCCCTCATAGCGGATGCCACCGTCTGTGGTCACGACAGTAATGTTACCGCCGAGATAATTTTGTCCCAAGCCTTGACCTCGATACGAAGGGAGAACGTGCGAAACGTCGACAACGATATTGGAAGCCCCACCGTTTTCCGGGAATTCGTACACATACATTCCAGCTCGGCCCGTGGCACCCAGCTCGACGGTAATCCCGTTAGATAAACTCGATTTATAGTACCCAAGTCGAGTCTCATCAGCCGTGCTCCGGCCGACACTCAAGTCGGCCAGGGGATTCGCTATAGTCCCCGGGACAGGCATTTGAGACACCACGCCGTACTTGGGAGCGCCCCCCGTCCCGCTTTCGTGAAGCAAACTGAACCCGATGAAGTTCCCGGTAGGCTGATAGCCGGAATAGCTATCAGAGCCAGTGTAGAGGTCTGGTCCGAGCTTGACCATGCCGAGCGGCAGGCTGACTCCCGGAAACGTGTTCCCGCCATTCGCATCGCCCATCTAGGTGGTCAATGTTAACTTCATTATGCTGCCGTTACTTGTAGTTAGACGTGAGACTCACATTGGGTAACACGAACTGCGTGAGGTCTTGCGCCGTGCATAATGAAGCCGCCGCCGCCGCCACTACCTTGAAGGCGGATGTTAGGTGTGCAGGACAAGGCATGTCGACTGACTGATTGAACGCACAATCACGGAGAGATGAGGAACATCAGAAGCTATGATCTACGGACTTGTCAACCCTAAGAGCCAAGGAAGAGAAATTACACACACGAGTGTGGGGTCCGCTTCAAGATGAGCAACGTTTCGCTATCCTAATAAGGATCCGACATGTCTTGTCATCGGAACTACGTAGCCGGACTAGTATAGCAACTGGATACCTTGGGTAGCTTAACTCACGAAGTGGTGGTCAGTTCTTTATCTACGAACTAGGTATCGCAGCCACACCTAAATAAAGTCAGTACCTACCTAGGCAGTCTACTATGTATCCTTCACATTATGCAATTACAACGGCGACGTTTCATCAGTCGTCTATCTTCTCCACAGCCATGTCCTATCCCGGCCCCTGTCCCCGGCCTCCCTCGCCCAGCTCCTGCTGGATCGGGCCATCGTGACGGTTGGATGGCCCCTCACACATGGAAGGATCGCGAGCTACGATTCGCCCGTCCGAGAAAGTGAGCCGCCGTACCGTGCCGGCATCCCAGCCCCGAATCCTGCCAGCGTCGATCCATAATTAATTAGCCCGGTACCGCCTTATATTCCATAGCCGGCCTGTTCCTACGCATACGTAACCTAGTCAGTATAAAAATAGCCAGAAATGTGTAAAAACAAATGTTTCCATCGGTTAACCCTTCGCTTATTGCTGTCCTCGGTTGGCTACCGAGGTATAACTACGCACTTAGATGTTCATCCAATTACCTAAACACACGACCTACCACACTAAGCTTACGCAGTAGACAGGTACTGGGATGATTTGCCCACTTTGACAGCTACTAGCTCTAATGCTAAATGCCTCCTATCCACCATAAAGTAAGGTTGGGATACACACAATAACCTCTGACAGATACTGTATGTTAATTTTAATGGCGGACAACGGACGAAGACACGTCTCGGTAAATTTGTCACAGCCTCTGCTGCTGGAGATACCACAAAAGACTATTATCATCGCGCAGAAGAGGGAGTTTCATCTATGATACCCAGAAGAACTTGCATTGCTAGCTTGCCATATGATTGATTATCGGTCGGCGCGATAGCTCGTGCAGCTTGGTAATTAGAACGGCCGAGAAAAAGCACATAACGCATAAATCAAGGAAATGGGAGTAGTTAGTAGGTATTATAGGCTCATCCTTCTCAACCAATAATTTTGGGGGAACTTTACTAAGTCTTTGATCGACAGGGCTATGCTTATTGCTATGCGGTAGCTAACGTATACAATTCTACCGGTATTATTTCAGACTTAACGGAAGGTAACGGCCAACGAGGGTCTTCAACATCACCAGCTACCTCGCCCTCACCCACAGTGACAGTGAAATGAAATAGCAGAGACAATTCTCCCTGGTATCAGAGAGGTCCATTCCTTCTCCCCTAAGACCTCGTGATCAGGAGGAAAACCGAGCGTGTCTGCTCCAAAAACTTTCGTCATGAAACTCACGGTTAATTTTCGCAGTCAGATGAGCAACCATGGACTTCATGTCTTCGAGCCTTGAAGCGCATTCCCAAATCTGGAAACCACCGATGCCGATCGAGGAGTGCTTTTTCAAGCATTGCAGGATATAATTCAGAAATGTGAACTGGCATTCCGCCACGGATATCTCGCCCATCAGTTCATCGTATTCGTCATGGTTGTCGTCCAGTTTGAGTGGTGCGATTACCAAAGTCCGACGCATTCTGTAGAGCTCGATCGATACGTTCCACAATCCCTTGTTGAACTTCTCAAGATACGGCTCTATATCTTTGTCGATGTCGACGAGCAGTGGAATACGTATCTCGTTTTCATGGCTGCCTATGACCACATCGGTTTCGGACACGAACTCTTGCGCGTCCAGCGCAATGGATAGGGCGCTGCGGTGTTTCGTGGGCTGACCACCCTCCAGAATGTCTAGCAGGAGCTCTACTCCGTGGCGCCCAGTCTCCATCAATTTCTTCAGAGCACTGACGTCGATGAGCTGAGCGCCCACCGCCACAGGCTTGTTGCTGACTTTGGGGTATCCGATCAAAGAATCAAAGTTCCCTGCAGTGCAGTCCGGTCAGTCAACCCAACCACATCCAAGAAGGGAGCTCTAGCATACACGCATGCCTCGCCGAGTCTATCATGGTTCGGTAGGCGAGGTATTGGGGTGCTATGAGAATTTCATATGTTAGAAACCATGGCTTATAGCTAAGATTTGCCAAAAAAAAGAAGAAGAAGAAGTATAAGAAGAAGATCAATGACCTAAAAAGGCGTACTGAGAAGTTTGGCATCTATCCTCTGCAGTATTCTTTCGAGTGCAGGGGACATGCCCTCAAGTATCTGATTAAAGTGGTGTTGGTGAACTCCATCACGAATAACCTTCCAAAAGGCCAGAAACTCTGCATTTGGGTTTTCCATTAGAGATGCTGTGATACGAATGCGGTCTGATCGTGAAATGCCGCAGAATCATATATATGAGACGATTTTTTGAATGTGAAATGGACGCGGAGTTGCTGGCTGGCGGGGAACGCTGGTTGATGGTCAGTCAGGTTGGCATCCTTCTAGTGGTACCTATCAGCCTTCATGGGCGCCTACCAGACGTATCGGCCGTGGAGACAACTACCTACCTAATAGATCTAAGTACATCGTTTTAGAGAAGGTGTGCCGACCCATCAATTGTCTTATCACGCAGGTGCAACGACGCTTGGGTACCCCGAAGCTTGCAAGTAGGCTTGGCCCTACGTTCTCGCGTGGGTGAGCTACTCGATATATAGGGAAACCGATAGTTAGGCGGGGAAAGAATGAACTCCCTCATGACGTATACTTGTTGAATGCGCTGTTCAGGTTCGTGCTGAGGGTTCAAACAGGTTAAGTTAAGTAAGAAGGTACGATAGTCTTGTCATAGCTTAGCACGGACTGTTGCAGTGGATGAAGGTTTAATTTAATAGAGAGTTTTTTTTATCCAATGCAGGATTAAACGACCAATTCGTTTCCAGAAAAGGCTTGACACAGTCAACACTTGAATTCGTCTCGGCTAGTGATTATTTTAGGGGCCTAGCTCTAGGTATCACTATTTATATACCCTAAGAGAATTATTGATACAATATAAGGTAAATAAATCGATCATAGAGTAAAGAAATGCTACTGGGAGAACATGGCTATTAGTCCCTTGCGGGAATTAGCGATATTATATAAGGCGCTAGGGGACAAGAAATCAATCTACGTAGACACAAGTCGGAACATTTGGTAGTAGCCGAATGGTTAAGTAGTTGGAATGTGGGATGTGTGAAGAATAAAATCTAAAGCATGATGTTAGAATCACTAAAAAGGTCACCCCCTATTTGAGACGGATGGTTATTGACATCTGCACTATCTCAACGCCAACCTTGCTGGTGACTGCTGCAAAAGCTCCATGCCTCTCAAATACTGTTACGAAGCAAAACGAGACGATTCTTTTTAAGAGGTTTCAATCAAAGCTTAAACGATGCTGTGGTTAAAAAGGAACAAGAGCTGCCCATAGAACGGGAAGTGTAAGCCAAGAAGCAACATGTCCTTTGTGAAAATCCACCTGTGAACTCACGAGTGTAGTTGGAGATTTGAATTGCCTGAGCTGAAACGTGCGGGTATACTCACAAGTCACCATGAATTAGAACATCGCGATGCAAATATAAACATAGTCCTAATTCTGTCTGGGGTGTTAACATTCCATAGGTTTGAAACCTACCTGATTTGGCAGCATGAAGTCTAGTTAGGATTAAAATAAAAGTTAGAAGAACAAAAAGAAGAAAGACAAGATACGGGTTTAGTTCAGTTAATAGTACACTTTTGAGTTAACATAGCAGATACACAATATAATAAAACTCATAACATGATCTCTTTGGTTACTTTAAAATGATCCTTGAGAGGTTATATACACTGCAAAATGAAATATTCATTAACCTAGGTAGTTTTTATTCTTTACTTTTTACTTATACTTACCTCAGGCATAATAATTTACACTGCACGGGCTGTATGGGCTGCTGCATGGGCTCTATTGTATGGCTGTGTTGTATAAGTTGTATGGGCTCTGCCATAGGTACATAGGCTGTTGTTGCGATCAGTGCAACAATGCGCGTACCCCACTCCTACGCAACAGTTTGTATAGGGTTTAAAATGGTCTTAGAATTGCTATTGTGTCTGGTTCTCAAACCCATATTGAAAAAACATTATTTTTGAAAATATATAGTTACCCAATAGTCACTAACTTTGTGATAACCATCACTATGATCGTCTTGAATAGCCCCGCCTCGCGTTATATGGAGTGTACTGCGTATGTACCTTGGTACCTACTATGTAGGGTACCTACATGTACAATGTACATACACCTACCGTCACAAAGATCGCTAAGGCCCACGGGCCAGCCAATGAAAGCTGGTCGGGCTTGGCAGCAGTGAAGCTAGGTAGGTGGTGAAAAGTTCCTACTCACCGCCCCGATGCTTCTTGATTCTGCCCGTTTTATTATTTCCCACCTTTTTGTCGCCTCGCTCTTCGCCGATGCTCAGGCGCCGGGGCCAGCAGCAACATGGGTCGCCGGCCCAATCCCCTGATCCTCGAGTTCTTCGAGCGAGGCGCGAAGTTGAACGACAACAGCAACCGCTACCACCATCGCTGCAAGGCCTGCGGCGAGGACTTCCCCAAGGGCCGCATCGACAGCCTCACGAACCACCTCACCAAGAAGTGTCCTGCCATCTCCGAGGCTGAGCGCATCAATGCCTGCCTGGCTCTTCACGGCATCAACAATGCATCCGGCCGGCCCAAGTACGATGGGCTGCTGCACTCGGGCCCTAACATGGGGCCCAACACCGCTCACGCCACCGACCCCAATGCTGCCTTTTCTGTCGGCCAAGCAGCCAGCCACGTCCAGGACCTATCGCACGGTCACGCCCCATCTCAGGCTCAGAACCAGATCTGGACGCCCTTGGAAACCCTAGCCGAGGTGTCTCGTCAGATCGAAGCGCATGAGAAGCACGATGATCACGGCCCTGCCAGCACCCACGATGCTGCATCCGAGGCTGTCCAGACCACCTTGGCTGCGGCCATTCCCAACATATCGTCCGCGGGGACCAATGCTTTCGAGCTGCAAGAACAATTCACTCTGGAGAACCCGCCTATGAGCTACAGCAATCAGCCTCAATCCGAGAAGAAAGGTGCGTAGTTTAATTCCATCTCCGCCATCTCCTTCCCCAGCCTGCGACGTGGGCAACACTAACAGCATCTATTTCATAGACGCATCGCCACAGAAAACATCCGAGTTTGTTCACCATGAGCTCTCTACCGAGGAACAGCGACTCCAGCAGTTTTTGCAATCGGCGGGGTCTCCTTCGCAAACTGCCCTCTCAGTTGCCGCCGCCGCCGCAACAGCTCGACTTACCTCGTCCTTGCTTGATCCCCAATTGCTTAGCGATGCCGCAATAGCCGAGCAGATTGCCCAGGCGGCGCCGTCCACCGATATGATGATTGACTATCCAGAGCCCGAAAGAGACCAGCCTGCCCAGGTTAGCCGGGTCGCCCAAGTCACTCCACCTCCTTCCGCGAGTGCTGCCGACTCGTCAGCATCGTGGGGTGGCATGGCATACATGGCCGAGGATATCCACGGTCCCGCCACCGTCACTGACCATGCCCATCAATTGGGTCCTAATCTCAAAGGCGGCTACCGTATGGACACCACCACTAGCCCCGACGGTCGCCAGAAACACAGTCGGGCAAAATTTGATAAGGAGCGTCGGATCGAAGTGCAAGAGGTACGCCGCATTGGTGCATGCATTCGGTGTCGCATTTTGCGAAAGGTTTGCTCAAAAGGTACACCGTGCGATACTTGCAAAAAGGTGTTGTCACCTCGTGTCTGGCGAACTGGTTGTGTTCGAACCAAACTCTCGGAATTTATCGATCTGTATTCTGCGGGAGTACAGGTGGTCATGGCCCAGAAGCGGATCAATGGGTATAAGACATCCTACCACCTAGAGAATACCGGCGTCGTGGTAGAGGCTTCACACTTCCCGGAATCAGGACATACGGTCACATTTCAAGTATTCCAGGGTTACCCCAAGGAAGGATACGACGACACGCTAAAGCTGGACCCTCGCCCCCCGGTCATCCTTCTTGATAATGACAAGGAGGATATTCCAGGAAAAGTCGAAGCCTACATGCGTAACATGTTGCCAGAATACATCACACATGAACCATCGCCGCATGTTCGAGTTACTTTGGAGATCGCAGATCAAATTGCCAAGGGAACCAATGATGAACTCTTGAAGCGATCACTTGAGCTTTGGGGTATTGTAGAGATGATGGATCGTGAGCGGCAATGGACAATGCTGGCTAAATCTCCCCAACCTGAAATTGAGGATCACTGGATTAAAGACAATACGGAAAGTGAGGCATATAGCAATATCTGCATGCAGCTCACCGCTGCTGCTGAGCGTAAAGCATCCCTGGCTAGCAGAAACTTGTTAAACGGCATCCAGCGGAGTTTGCAAGACGGCAAGACAAGGCTCGGGTTTCCCATGTTTCTCACAGTCATGCTCTTTCTTAATTGCTTGGAAAAGACTACATGGGCTTTCAAAGCCTGGGACCAAGAAAATTTACGCCCAAAGTGGCCCCTGGAGCGGCCACCTCGCAGCTATACTAATCAAGGGCATGGCCTTACGGAACTCTTGAGAATGCTGCTTGTTATCCGCCATGTTCTTCCGAAAACAGTTCAATCCGATCCTAACGTGCCTATCGTAGCCGAAGGGGAGGGACCTGAGGTTAAGAAGTACTTCCATGATCTTAATGTTACTCGTAAGTTGTTCTCCTCTCATGGAGATTGATATTTCCTTGGCATCACTTACTGATGTTCTTTAGCTCGTTATCTGCGAATGCGGTATCATGAAAACAATTTCCAGCCTACGGACTCTCGATCTTTAGAATTTTTGTTTTGCGCTCAACTTCTGCTTCATGCCCCACCTCCTCATACCGAGTTTCATTCTTTGCCCCGAGGAACGCTTCAGGAAATTCACCAGCAGGCAGCTCAAGTCGCTTCTCAAGATATATCTGAGGCGGTTCCTCAAGAGATTTCTCAAGACGCCTAGTCATCGTCAGTTGCTCAAGAGGAACTTCAAGTGCCCCCAATAATATCCCAGGGGGGTGAAGAGGTACTTCCCACGTTGACGTCTGACGTCGACGAAGATATATGCCTTTTCCCAACGGCTCCGATGGACGATGCGACTCTTACGGAGTGGTTGTTCACCTATTAGGATTCCCTGTTCCTGGTCTAACTTGAAATCGCGGTTCCTGTATCAGCTACGGGTTCTCATGAGCCTCGGTGTAGCTTCGATCAATGTTTGACAAAATCTCTCGACTGTTCAGCGCACATTTCGATTATGAACTTGCTGTATGATGTCACGACAACTTGTACTTGTCTCGCCTAGTACTATACGAACATGAGCCATGATTGCTCAACGCAGCGGAAATGAATTGAGGGAGGGACATAGATAACGGATAGAAAAAAGTTTGCACGAATGGAATGGATAGGTAGGTAACGAATAGGAGATTACGCTACATTGGTTTGTCTCGCGACGCTTGTCGGCCGGTATATAAGGATGGATGGGGAAAGTCTCCCCATTGGACTAAGGCGTTCCTGATAGATGGAAGGATAGTACGGCGACTTCTTACTCTCTTGTGTCTCGCGATATAGGATTTTCAAGACCCACTTAAGATTTCTCGCGCTGGGAGTCATGATTTCTTTTCTCCCTCTTTCCTTAAAGATGCATGCGAACCTAAATTACAGACACTATCTTATTCTATTCCCTTTCATTTCTTGCTTGCTTCTATACCTAGGTAATGGGATGGAAACTTGGTTTAACTTGCTTGTAAAGGCACCTAGCTCTCTAGCAATGGATAGATGATAGCTACCTGCAGGTACTGTATGTATATCGCATCTAGACCAAATTACTCACATTCTTTTTCGCTCCTATAAGCCGCAGGCCTTTTGAAAAGCATATTCGTAACATGCAAATTACCTAAGGTAGGTGCTATATGTTATTGGCCTGCTGAAGCGACATAAATGACTTGCATTAGAAGTTATTCTGTTGTCTACCACGCGCTTTTTCTTGTTTGGTTTCTTTTTCTTTTTTTTTGAAATTTGTTTATTATTTCATTGTTGTTGTGTTTCGTGCATACGTACCCCTTCGCTGGTTCCTGTTGTACAAATCTATCCACCTAACCTATGTCTAGCCTTAGGTTTTTGTAGTTGCTTGTTTGCCCACGCCACGCCTTTCCAGTTTCATGTCTAACAAAATAGGATTCGAGGGGTTTATGCAAATTACTGAAGATGCGGATGTGATGACTGAGGGCGGGTATAAGGAGGGGTTGAGGGAGAGGGAGTAAGTGAGGTTAAGGTATGAGTTGGTATCTACAGTTTCGAGATGATAGCAGCAGCGTATTCCGCGGTCTTGGCCTTGCCACCCAGATCACCGGTCAGAGCTTTGCCTTCGGCCAGGGTGTCGAAAGTTGCGCGTTCGATGCGGTTGGCGTAATCGGTCAGGCCCATGTGACGCAACATCATCATAGAGCTGAGTAGCAGAGCGGTGGGGTTGGCCAGACCCTTGCCGGCAATGTCGGGGGCGGAACCGTGGACCGCCTCAAAGATAGAGCATTCATCACCGATGTTGCCCGAAGGGGTCAGACCCAGACCACCTATCAGACCGGCGCACATGTCGGAGAGAATGTCACCGTACAGGTTGGGCATGACAAGGACCTTGTCGTTGTAAGGTAGAGGGTCGGTGACCATCTTCAGGCAGGTGTTGTCGAGGAGCTCGGCGTCGAACTCGATCTCGGGGAAATCCTTGGCGACCTCACGAGCGACGCGTAGGAAGAGACCGTCGGACATCTTCATGATAGTGGCCTTGTGTACAACACGGACCTTCTTGCGGCCAATCTCCTGGGCATGCTGGAAGGCGAATCGCAGCACACGCTCACTGGCCTCGCGGGTAATGAGCTTGATGCTCTGAACGACGCCATCGACAACGACGTGCTCGATACCAGAGTACTCGCCCTCGGTGTTCTCTCGGATCAAGACGGTATCGACGTTATCGTAAGGGGTCTTGTAGCCAGCAACGGAGCGGCAAGGTCGCAGGTTGGCGAAGAGGTTGAAGGTTCTTCGGAGGGTGAGGTTGAGAGAGACATGGCCCTTGCCGACGGGGGTCTGTGATTCGTTAGCAGCCGTTCTCCATGCATGAAGGGGTCGACTTCTCCTCATGACGTACGGCCAAAGGTCCCTTCAGTGCAACCTTATTTCTCTCGATGCTCTCAATGGTGGCATCTGGGATGGCGGTCTTTCCGTCCTTGAGGATGGGGGTAACATCAACGGGCTCCCATGCAATCGGTGTCTACGCAGAATGGGTAAGCTTTCATGTGGTGCGCAGAGGGCACCTGGAAACTGTAAATCGCACCTTGGCGGCCTCGAAGATGTCCTTCACGGCCTGGGAGATCTCGGGACCGATGCCATCACCCTCCATGATACTAACTGTGTAGCGGCCCTGTCACGCGGCGTGTTAGTTAATTCTGGTGGTGGCACAACGGCCATACGCTGCTTGTAAACGGTTGCGGGCGTGAGTTATTTTCGTAATCATGTCGCAAGGCGTGTCTTGGGAGTCGAGGGAACGGAAGCGGCTGGTGCACGTACATCGGCGTTCTTGGTGCCTTGGAACTTGGCGACCTTGTCTGAGTAAAACCTCCTGTTCTGAAGGATGAAGTAGTGGTTAGCGACCAGCACAACTTCACGAGTTTTGCTAGTTCAAGAGCCTGGTTCACCTGGAAGGACAGAGTGGCTGTGGCTCTGGGAACGGCAGCAAAGCATTGGCGCCGCGCAGGGGCGGCAATAGCACGAAGAGATAGCATCGTGGAGGAGGAGTTCAGGGCGCAGCCAAAGTGAGGTTTACTTTATTTTTTAAAGGGTGTTGGAGACGCAAAAAGCGCTGGCGCCGCAAGAAAGACGTGGGAATGTGTTGCGGCTGCGTGGGGAATTTTCTAAGAGCGCTTTTCCTTCGATAACCTCGGGTGGTGTCGGACAAGCCAGTCTCTGGCTGTAGGAAGAAAATAATCGACCAACGGGACCAGCTCAATAAACTGGGCCGCCCAGGTATGTGCAGCCTCAAAACGCAACGTTGACATCTGATAATAACAAAAACCCCACTAAATCATGGGAGCTACGTAACTCGCTATAAAGTAGGTGTAACAAGAACAACGTAAAGACAAAGTTACTACACGCCACTTGAACTCTACCACTTGAAAGAAAAAATAGTTAAATAAATAGAAATAGATAAGTAAGTAGAAAGGTAAATTAATAATCCAATTATCATATCATGATTAGTTCATTTACTTTTTCTACTCTACCTAGGTATTTACTTGTATGCTTGCCTTTGAAGTGGTACATTAGATATGTAGGTATCCGCAGTCCGACTAGGTACTTACTTAGGCACCCCCTGCAATGCACAGACCAGGCACTGCAGCTGTGCCGACCCGCTGTATACCTTCAAATCGGTACCTACCCACATACGTTCGGCTCTAAGCCACGGCGCATTGAAGATACCCGGTTTCAAGCACCTTCAAACGGCTTTCGTGCTTGGGGGCTGGCGAGACACCTTGGCTCGCTGTGCCATGGTACAACGATACAACAACAATATACGATCAACCAATCTACTCACTTTGTCTCGAACCCACGCTTCCAGCTCTGGATCAGCATGATACTCGACCTCGAGAACCCTGAGACCCCCGAGAAGCCGTCCGAATTATAAGCCAAGGCAGCATCTCTGTATCTCTATCTCTGTATGGAACAAGCCATAGACGCCCAACCGTAACAACCATGGCCGACTTCGACCGCAACGTCCTCGACTTCTATGGCATCTCCACCTTGATGCCCTCGACCTGGCCGGCCGAGAAGAACGACAAGCTAGACGACGACTCGGATAGCGACCGCGAGCAGCAGAAGAAGAAGAAGCTCAATCGCCGCAAGTCTCGCTATGACGCCCTCGAACGCGCCGTCAGTAACAGGGCCAGTATCGTTGCAGGGTCCGAGACCTCGTCGAGCGGCGTGAGCAACTTGGTTCAGCGCGACGAGCCTGACCCGCTTGGGTCTTCGGACAGCGTTGTGAGGGCTCTCAATGACCTGGGAGTGCCTATCCAAGATGATACTCGATTGCGTAAGTGCCACCACCATCCCCAACCCACCTGGTTCAAACGACAGTATAAAGGCTCAATGCTACCAACCCAGGCAATCGTTTCCTGTTATCGTCGACGAGCTTCTCGCCTGCCTTGTTCCTCTCTCAGATGCACGCCAATGCCGACACACAGTCTTTACTCCACGGCCTCGATGTCCTCTCGCGATCAATCGACCAGAAGTCTGCTTCGTTGAAGGTACTGGTAGAATCCAACTTCGAGCGATTTGTTCGCGCCAAGGCGACGATCGACAATGTTTACAGGGAGATGAAATACCGCGGTGCCGAGCCGCCCACGACACCTACCAGTCGAGTGCGTGCGCATTCCCGTCATGCTAGTAGGGGTAGCTTCATGGGCGGCAATAGTGGTGGTGGTGGTGCGCCTGCGCTTGGGGCTAGTCCTCTCGGATCTCCTGGTCTGGGAGAAAACAAGAAGAAGAATGCGCTTGTCAAAGAAAGCGACTACGGCGTGTCGGGTATCAAGGGCCCTCTTTTGGACGTCTCGGCAAAGGCAGAAGATGTTTGGGGCCCGGCACTAGGCGGGCGTGAGAAGGAGGAGAATCTCAAAACTATATCTACCAGTCTGGACCGCTATAAGGAGCACGTCGAAACGAGCTCCAATATTGCGGATAGCATAAGACGAAAAGATTATGATGCACTGGTAGAAGAATATGGCCGAGCTAGGAAGTTCGCTGATGAAGCGAAAAAACTTGTCCAGGATCTGGGCTCAACACCACCAAGCGAGACTCAAACATACCAACTTCTCATCGCTGCTCGGATGTGGTACGATGTCGACGAACAGATCCAGCTCTTTAAACGTGAGGTCTGGAGGAAATTAACATTACTTCATAGCGTGTCCAAGACGGATACCAGGGGTCCGGCTCAAGACCAACACATGGAACTCATAGGCCTGTTGCTGGAGCTGGGTGTGGAAGATAACCCGATATGGGTTTGGCTCCTGAGTAGGTATGATTACTTAAAGGGCAAGATTTCGCTTGTGGGAGATCGAGCCAAGGTTGAGATCGAAGTACTAAGACGCCGACTCGCCAACGCTGACAAGCCTTCATCACAAATTCTCGCCTCGCACCTACGCAATCTCGGCCGACATTCCGTAGGAGGCAAACCCAACGGGTTGGACACTCCAGATGTCATCGAATTATGGGAGAAGATGGTATCTTTCTTGTCTAGTCTTTTATCTTCTCAGGGTGTTCTGGGAGAAGTCTTGGAATTTTGGCAGACTGTTGAAAGTTTCATTGACGGAAAAGCGCAGAAATCTTTACCCACGGGTTTTAATGGCGAGTCGCGTGAACATCACCGGCTCTCACAACAGGGCACGCTCGACCTTCGGAAAGCCACCATCGAGCTTGTTGATATGATCCGTGCTCATGTGTATGAATTCTTTGCTAGTGCTCCCCCTGAGGATATCTCGCTCCTATTTTCCCCTCTTCCCCCTTCACCGGGGTCACCCATGTCAGCACAGTTATCGCCTACAAATGCTCGAGACCCCCGGTTTCATCTTGATGCGAACAACCTTCCACCGCCATCTCCCAAACGAGGTGAATCCTGGGAGAAGTTTGCGTTTTGGCCACCGGCGTCGAACTCCATCAGCGGTGTTCATTACTTGTCAAAGATGCTTGGCTTAGTTGGCACCGGAGCAGCAGAGATGGCCAGTGTCGCTCCTGTTAGTCAAGATGACGCAAAACAAATGGAATTGTTGAGAACGTTGATTGGATCTGCACGGGACAGATGTGTTGCTGCTCTTTGCGGTGCATGGAATAAAGATGCTGAGAACATCAAGCTGGTAGAGGATTGGCAACGATCGAAAGAGACAGGAGACGTTACTTGTATGCCAGCAACCTTCGCCGCGTTTGAAGGAGCCCTTCTCGGTGGAATACAGAAGATATTATATGTCTCCGAGGCAATCGCTAAGCCCGGCCCTGGGGACATTATTCTGCCCCCACCAGCAAAACTGTTGCAGATGGTTCGAAGTCAATACGTTACAACATTATATAAAGCACTTAGCGGTATGGTTGAGAATGCTGAGAGGACGGTTAAGAAAGCCGAGGACGAATGGACCACGGATCTGGACAGCTCAATAGGTTCCAATCGTGAGAGAGCGTCTGTAATTTCTGGGAAGGGAACAATTGATGCTGGTGATAGAGTAAGTGACAATAGCAGGAACACTGGGGCCGAATGCTAACAAGCAACTAACATAGAATGTTCGCATGCTATTGACTCTCAGCAACCTACAAGCCCTCCGTTCTCAAGTTGTACCAAAGTTGAACTCCCAGTTTGAAGCCGCTTTCTCCGTCAAACTTACAGAAGAATCAAAAACGATCAAGGACGTTCTCGGTCAAATCGATGCTCGATTATTCCAGACTTACACCCGGCCGGCGGTGGATTCTCTACGCAAGATTATTCGCTTAGGCTTGAACGATCCAAACTGGGTGCCGGCTGGTAAGCCTACAGAAGTTAAGCCTTACGTGTATCAGGCTCTACTGTCACTGGTCCTTGTGCATACACAGGTTTCAACCACAGCCCTCTCTTTGACAAGCCAAGTTCTTTCATTTCTCCTCGAGCAAATTAGTCGCGAGCTTCTCGAGGCTCTCAAATCTCGACCAACATACGACCTAAGCGCATTGATCCAAGCCACGCTAGATGTAGAATTCATCGCGCAGACACTAAGTCAATACACAACGGAAAAAGCGTCGACTCTCCAGAGTGAGATTTATGCAATGCTCGACGGGAAGACAGACAACCAGGCCCGAAATCAGCTCCAGGATGAGTTGCCGGGCATGCGTGAGCTCCTCAAGAGATTACGGGATCAATCCAAGACTGAGTTTGCATGCTTTAAAAAACCAAGGCGAAACCAGACTCTGGAGCGCACCGTAACGGGCTAGGCGTCCGCAAGTGACCGTCCAGATCGACAAACGCAAGAGCAGCAGACGGTGATCTGGGCACCGAATCTGAAAGGTCGCACATTCTCCATCCAGCACTTGCCTGATTTTTTTCGGCAATATGACCCGTTCTCTCCGATTACGAGATTGTGGTCTGCGTAATATCGGTTGTTTAGGGGTATCTTAGCGAAGCCCCCAGTTCACCGCCGGTTGGTTGCTTGGATGTTGAAGCTGGGTGGTTTTGAGCGAATGATACGTTAAGACTACTGCCAACTAGTAGCAGAATTCTCCATGTGTATATTTGTGCTGCAGAAGTTGATGTAATCTGGAGCTAGGGTGGCAGGAGGAAAAGCTATCCAGCAGTTGAACGCTTGAAGCAGTTAGTGAATACAGTATATGAAGACAAACCATGCTGGGATCCAATATTATTGTAACTTTTCTCAGCTTTCCTCTCCTTTTCACCCCCTAACCTAGAATACAGTTACCCATTCAAACCCAACACCATCTTAGCCTTCCTTACTCACTCGTCTACTTGAATTGATTGATTGGAATCCTACTACTCTCCTAATCGTCTACAGCAAATTCAGGGTGAATACGTTCAACTGCAAAGACTATGGAGCAGTGCGAAAATAATTCTCAAGCAGCCTATCCATCTAGCTAGCTGAACTTAGTTACTCAGATAAGCGTCGAAACGTCACAGCGTGAACCCATCCAACTCTTGACAAAGTTCCTTAGAGAAACGATGGCCAACTTCTGCTAGTCTAGATAACTCACACACAGAGACCGAGGTATGGAGAGGAAGCAACCAAAGAGAGGAAAACACCGCCACTGCTTATTAATAGCAGATTGATGTAGTTATAAATATTCGCCTATAAAGGCCATGTGCTTGCTGGCTTACTGCAGTTGTCTATACACCTTACGTTATTTTCAACTATTACGGCATGGATCTGTCTATCTACTTAATTAAGTCTGAGGAAGACTCTTAATAACAGAGAAATCAGTCAGGCTTTATCGAGAATGTCGGGGGTTGAAGCTGTAGAGAATTAGGTTCGTAATGAGGAGGAGATGTAAATATCGTCTTTTTATTCGATCCTCAGATAAATAGGTAGATAGATACCTACTTAGGATAAATAGATGGTAGGACAAGCAATGGGGTGAGGATCTCATGGGACGTCACCAGACTTATCGCATGATGTGCAAGACGAGGTCTCAATGTACCAGCTAATAGATAAGAATGTGAGAGCTCTGAGATTAATATCCAGTAACAAAAAGCCAGCGTCTCAAATGTCCACACGTTTCTTACCCCGAAGATCACACACGCATGAGACGAAAATCCCAGAATCGCAGAATCACAACAGTCGCGGAATGCGGGTAAGGCATCTCCGCTATCTATTCCCCCTACTGATCGCGAGTGAGCGACAGCAGCCTCGCATTAAGCCCACGACGAACCTCTGCGCTATAGATAGCTAGGTAGGATGCTGTATACAAGGTCTTTAGCATTGGCACATCCGCTACCGCCGCCGCCACCACCACCGTATATAATGCAACGCCAACCGTGAAGTGAATAGTAAGTTTTGCTACCCCCCTCCCTCACCCGGCACGTCTTCATTTATTCCTAGGCGACCTACTCCGCCTTTCTGTCTCTCTATACCATTACAGGATGCGAGGTGAGGGGAGGAGAGGTGAGATGGGCTAGCTCTCAATCGAGTTCCATTTCGCGCATCGAATCATGGGACATAACGCAACTCATAGATGATGTTTACTGCCCTAGCAACTCGCGTGCCAGGACAGCTTTTTCCTCATCACTAAGCGTCTCCCCTTTGGCCTTGGCAGCTTTGGTGGCGTCGAACCGCCATAAGCCACCTGTCCTATCCGCATCTCCATTCGAGTCCAGGCCCACGAATGATGCAAGGACCCGAAGTGTGTCATCGCCGTCTGTACGGGACGTGAAGTATCTGCGCTCCCACTGCCTACCCTCCGCCTGCTCCTTCTTACGCATCGCGCGCTGGGCCTGCTCGATCTTCGTCTTCTCCCTGCCGACGTAGTCCATATCGCCCTTAGCGATACCCTCCGCTACGCCGGCCCAGGCACGACGCGACTCGAGAGGGTGTTGCTTATCTAAAGGTAGGATAATAAGTTCGCTCGTGGGCGTTGTGTCGGGATCCCACGTCCCAATGAGGGTCTTCGAGGAATTGTGCTTTATGGGGCCGCTGTGCATTTCGAAGGCCTTGGTCCACTGGCCGGAGCAATTGTACAAAACATCCTTCTCGTTCCCTGACGGATATAGCGTTGCCGTGAACGAGTTCTTCTTGCCGCTGACCCAACCTTTGCCCAAGTACGAGATCTTGGCTGTAAAGCCTGTCGAGGACGTGATGTATGTTGTGCCTTCAAGCTCCACGAAGGGGGCGCCGAATATGAGGCCTTCTACGTGCATAGCGGGTAGCGTGAAGAGATAGGTGTCGCGCTCGTCTGGTTTGTTAGGCACGGGGACGGTAAGCATGCCATGACCGATCTGCTTAATGTTGATGGTCTTGGAGAAACTCGCCTTCTGCGCGTTATAACCTTGCAGGTGGACGCCAGAGGCTTCGTTGGTAATGCTGTATGCCGTAGCAGGTGGGTGATGGCTGTCCAATAATACGTCAACATGACAGGTATTCTTCGGTGCGCGCAAGCTGATTCCCGGCCATTCCC
Organism: Xylaria sp. FL1777; assembly: GCA_022578965.1. NCBI lineage: Eukaryota > Fungi > Ascomycota > Sordariomycetes > Xylariales > Xylariaceae > Xylaria > Xylaria sp. FL1777. Next base: position 171,142 of record MU400538.1, on the reverse strand, counting down.
GGCACTTACCTGACTTGCTCGCTGATCAAGTCGGTGGTGCCAGCATCGTCCTCCCATTTTCCCAAGTACAGCTCGCCCAGAAAGGGATTGAGGGGCTTCTTCTCATTTCCGTATTGCTCGGTCCGACTTGCGTATGACTGCTTGAGGGTGGTCAAGAACCACTTGAGCACCAGCAAGGCTCTCTTGGCAGGGTCTTCCTCCTTGGCCGGGGCGGCAAAGACGCTGGGATGTTCGCACCAGTACGAACTAAACTCGGTGAGACTCTTTGCGGAGAGGATGAAAGGCGGCGCGGTCAGAGAGGCAAGGTCGCCATTAAAGGAGGCAATGGACTATATAACAGAGAAAGAGAGAGATGAACCATGTTAGCCATGTAAGAGTCGAGACGAGTCGAGACGAGACAAGACAAAGGTAGGCAAGATGAGTCAACTGTGATATGACGGTCGGAGTCACGGAGCACCAACCTTGAGGAATGTAGTCCAACTGGATCCGCTCGCTTGAGGGTTCGGCGTTGGATCCGACATAGTCGTGACGTCTCAACTCGACGAAATAAAAAAAGGTACTGGGACCGGGACTGGTACTGGTACTGTGTGTGCAGGAGAGAAAAAGGGAGATAGTAGTAGGTAGGTAGGTAGGTAGGTAGGTACAGTAGCACTGGAAGCCGAAGCAAGGCAAAGATCCACGGTACTGTCGAGGGCGATAAGTGGTGATGATGTCAGCAAGTATGGCCGACGCAATGAACAAGAATAATACAATACAAGACATACGTACAGTAAGTCGAGTCGTTAGTGTCGGAAGATCGGGAGGGGTGTCGGGAGGGGCACCAAGGAAAAGCCAACGCCAAGCTAATCACAGCCTAGTCTAGGTATAAGGATTATAAGGATTTACCGCCGGGTGGGACCCAACAGTTCAGCGTTGAGCGTTGAGCGTTCAGCGTTCAGCGTTCAGCTCGATCGCCGAGATGTGCAGACGAGACGAGAAAGACAGATGAAACAACTGGTGACGTTTGCGTTGTTGTAGATGGTGTGTTGCGTTGTGTTGGTGTGTTTACGCGCTTTGTTTCGATCTCCTAAGTAGGTACGTAGAGACGGCAAAGTTGAGAGGACGAAAGTCGAGTTTGGATCGGCTAGATCTAGATCGGGATTAAATATATAATTAAAGTGAGTAGCAGTATACAGGTAGGTAGTCCTAGGGGCTTAGGTGTGATTTGATTTCGTTATTATTCTCTCGTCCAGTATTCTATCTGGTGTGTTTAGTCTAGTTACCTAGGACTTAGAGACTTGGACCAACCGGTATAGTGGTGAAAAAAATAGTGTAGGTAGGAGGTAGGTAGGCTGACGTCAAAAGTCAATAGGTATACCTACCCCTCCATTAAAGAGTAAGTATTATGCCCCACACGTCATCAACCTCCAAGCTACTACCTAACCTACCTCATATCGTATTCGTAGCTTATATGCAGGTAGACTCGTACAGATGATAGTGGCTCGTGGTTATGCTACACAAATTGTCTATGAAAATAAATTCTCCCCGTCTCACCATGAACAACGTATAATAAGATAAAACACTCCAAACTTTGTACTAGTTGTGTTGTCGGAGGTGAAACTATAGGTAAGATCGTGACCGTCTAGGTATTGTCTTAAAACCAGTGGCATCTATCAAACGTGTGTTACCACACCAGGTGACATTAATGTATGACCACAGCCGCGCGGCGTAGCATTTTGTTTGAAACAAGAACTTACATAGATGGCATGCCACAGATCTTAAGCAGATTAATTGATATTGCTATCCTAGTTTCTGGTTAATTATCTACCTATCTATCCTGAACTTGTCATGGGACTTTTCTCCGTGGTCTATGGCCTCTTTACAATTGTTTGGACATAGTCGCATATCAGTCACATGTTATCGTCATTACCATCGTCGTCAATATCCCGTTATCATAAGTCATATCATAAGTCATCCAATATGTGCGTCCATTAGGATTACACTATCCGGGTGTGTTGCAGTCTATTACCATTACAGCACCAAAGGCAACTCCCCCCGGGTATCATTTCAATTCGTCAAAACCCTTCCAGATTCCAGCCAAGGTCTGAGCATCGTGAGTAGGTTAGCCTGCCTGTTCCAAGCTGCTCGCCCCATGCACCGATACCAAAATATGCCCGTATAAGTCTATATAATTATATATACACACATATATCTAAACAAAAAAAAAAGGAAGAAAAGAAAAAGAAAAAACCAAGGGAGAAACGAGGATGCACTAGGTAAGCCTGAGAAGCTTCAAGAGGGCGTATGACACCGACTGACTAGTTTCTTGCCCAACTTCCCATTAACACCTGAGAACCGTCCATCAGCCATGTCACCTAGGATCGCCCACGGGGCGTGGTCACATCGTTTGCTATTAGGATCGTAGGTCCACGCCAAACATGTCGTCGACTCTTTATTACAGATCTCGAGGCAGTCCTCCACCTTGGCCACATTCTCGACCGTTGTGCTCAGCTCGTCAAGTCGTCCAACGTAGTTCATATTTGGTCGGATAGGTACGTCAATGAACGTCTGGTAGTCAGGCACTCCGTATATCTTAGCGACTGAGCTCCATAATACCGGTCCTTGCTGGTCTTTAAAGATTTCTCCGACTTGTTCCATACTTTGTTTGTTGCCCAGGCCGTGGAAACCCACGATTGGTAAGCATAGTCGATCTATCCACAATCTCGTCATCCAAGGGTGTTCTCCGTTGAACAAGCGGCGATAGGACTCGTCCAGGTATATGGCGACTTTCATCAATGTAGTCGCTAGCAGCTTGTCGCCCCAAATCGCAAATGGGGATTCTAGATGGGCTTTCGCTACAATTTCGGGGTGCCACTCGAAAAGGTTTCGCATGGTGGCGCCGGAGAGGATAACAGACGATCCACCGTGAGGGAATCGGCCCTTGTAATCTCCTACCGGGTTCCCTAGATAATGGGGCTGGCCGAAGTTCAAGTGACCCAGTAGCAGACTGAGGGTACTCTTAATCACGTAGGTATCATCATCCAACATGATATACCACTTCTTCTTGGGTAATGTGTGCCAGGCATATTCCAGCGCAGGTAAAAACTAACAAGACATTGTTAATGACGCCAGCCGGTGCGGTTTAGGGGGGTAGTACAGGATAGCCCATACCTTCATAGCGTCGAGTTCCCATCCGATAGCCCTGCCTAGGCCTTCCGACAGAACCCACTCTTCGGCCTCGACAGCATCAGCAAGGTTTTTGTATTTGTAGATGCGCTCCAAGTGCTCTCTTCCCTTGAGAGCGCCCCTTTTCAAATTCCAGCCAAGAATGTCAACAACCTCCACGCCTTTGCCATTTGTCAGATTGTAGCGCTCCTGCTCGGGTATGACAGGAAAATCCTGAACGACGAGAATGTCGGGGAAGAAAGATTCGTTGCTCAAAGCCCGTAGAGCGAGAGGCATGCGGTGCTTGGTACCGTAGCCTGTTTTTATTATGATACCAATATCATTATCAGGATCGACTGGGTAGCGTTGTCTTCTATATAGCCATCCGTCACTGGGGTGTTGACTCTGATAATAGTCTATGGCCACACTCTGTTGGAATCGGAAGAAGGCTCGCAAGCCACCGTCATACGGGGCCGTGGTGTAGATGACGAAGAAAGAAACGGCGAGGCCAATGGCGATCTTCTGCCAACGCGAGAGACGGGCGCTGAGAGAGCGAAGCTTGTATCGCTCGACCAACCCCATCATTGAAGCTATTCCTTTCGTCTCGGTTCGAAAGGGCGTGAAAGGCGAAGTTGGGTTGGGTTCAGGAAACGATGGACGTCTAGTATCGATTTATTCGTGTCACAGATGTCTCCAGGGGGCGACGAGACGGGTTTGCGGCGCATGCGAAAAAAAAACGAGTGTGGGTTCGGAGTAGGCTAATAAGGCGAAATTGGCACCATGAGAGATGGAGGATCAAAAACAGGTAAAATAAATACAAGCCGCTCGAAATTTACACGGAAGACAACCCACACCGCATTGAACGATAGTCGGTTCGCATCTGCTACTTGACGCCGCAGAAACTGAGCATTGTCCCTTTGCAGAAGGGATGGTGGAATGGTGGAAAAGGAGAAACAAAAGCCTGCTGGTGAACGTTACGCAATCCTTCGTTGCAAGTGGAGAGGAAACAAGCATTGGGAGCAAGAACAAGGATCAGTCCGGCCTTGGCAGTGGGAAGAGGTGGGCCAATCGGCCATCGAATCGAAACCTAGACCTAACCAGAAACCTGACCACAATATGGCCTTGTCTGTCAACTGTGTAAAGTAAGTACCTACACTACCTCACCTACCGGACAATACACAGCAGTAGGTACATGTACGTACAACACAACTCTCGGTATTACTAACCCTACCTACTGTAGGTACCGGTACACTAGGCAGTGTCGCACAACTAGCCTGGCGGAGGTCCGGGCTTGGCCAGATTCTAGTCGCGCCTCCGTCAAGGTTCGTCGCGGGTGCTCAAACCGCTAATGGCGCGCTAGCTTCTGATCTCCATAGCGCCTGTTAGGTATCCGCTGCGGGCGTGTCACTACGACTGAAAGTAGAAACGATTAGCTTTGTACCTACGTTAGGCAAAAAGGAGTACTGAGAGATCTCTGGATGCCGACATGCATGATATAGCATATAGGAAGTTAGAAAGAGCATGGAGATTCTTACATAAATCAGACATGACTACAACACTGGTAGATAACAAAAGATGAATAGATCAATGATACCGCATATCATGACTTAAGCGTTGGGTACCTACCTAGGTAGTGAAATGAATATAACGCTGCCAAGTGCTAGTAACAAAATGGTAGGTAAGTACAGCGGTGTTAGTAGGTGTTAGAAGGGAAGCGTAGTGAGATCATAGGTGCTGTAAGTGGGTTAGTGTGTGTGCATATTGTTTTTACACGAGGGAATTAAGCAGAAATATCTCATACTGGCTCATCTTACCCTAGACTTAATTAATGGTAAGTGTTGACAACTTGTTGCTTTGATTAACTTTACCTTGGGTTGATTAATGTGCATCAATGAAGGTAAAAGCAATTGTGTGTCCACGACGCGGCAAAATTTTGGTGTACCACCGCTGTGTTGTGGCTGGTGTGGTTGTTATGGCTAGTGTGGCTTGGTGTAGCTAGGCAACGGCCGGAATCAACAAAGACACACGGAAAACATGTCCCCGAAACTCGCCAAAATTACGCGTTCATGAGTTACATTTTGAAAAATCCCATACAAATGGTTTATCAGAATGTCACCTCTAGTACAGGAAACCTCTGAGCCGTGTTTTCAACCCGATTAAGGTCAGTAGGTATATGAAAAGGAGGAGTCAAACGAGACGAAGTTCTAGAGAACAAATTCTCCACTAAGTGCGCATATCTAACTGTAAGTACCTAAAGCAGGCATTACAATGTGTGCAGCCCTACTATGGCTCCTCCTTAGTGGGACAAAGGCTTCTGTCAGTGGGATGATCACTTATAAATAAAAAGAGTTATACTTCTGGGGATACCTCTATAGTGGGTTGATGGCTTGTATCAGTAGGAATATCGTGTACAGATTTATGACACACATGATTGGCAATTGCTCCGAGGGATTATATTCAAGTATTGGGCGTGTGCTGGCGGATCACGTAGCTATTCAAGAGGGGTTGTATTCAAGTATAAAGCGCGTAAATTGGCGATGATAGCATCTCTACCCTCTAAGTACCCACCTACCCAAGTACTTGAGATAAGTATTTAATTAAAGGTCAACATACAACTTAGACTCCGTTTGCTGATTAAGGATATTATGAAAGTCCGACGCTAAACTAAACCGCCTTAAGGTTATAAGGTTATAGGAGGCTGATTGTGTCCTTATTATAAGCCATGTGACAACAGCAATAACAACAACAGCAACAACCACAAAACAACAACAACTCCGGGCACGAATCCGTAAACACTTTCTCATATTCTTCAGGTGGACGCCTCAACCACCGCTCACTTTCCTTCCTTATTTTCTTTCTTTCTCTATATTCTTTTGCCGCTCATCTTTCTTGTACCCTATCCTACTTGGCTTCTCATCCTGGTCCCCTCCTGATCCCCGCCGATGCCTACGACCTGCCACCGCATAACGACCCCTTCGAGAAACCGAGACGCCTGTACGAATTATACGAAGATCCCACCAATAATGAAACGAATGCCCCGACCTCCGGCCGCCCAATAATACAACCCAAAAAGATGCTTGACAAAGACGACAACTCGATACAGACTGAGATACTGGGGGTTCAATAGCCAGGGTCTTATTTAGTGGGGGAACTTCGAAAATCCTCGGATGTATGGCAGGCCTCCAAGCTAGTTAACGTATGAGATATGGATATAGGGAGATAGGGTAACTAGAGGAGACTGGGCAATAGGGGGACTATGAGGCAGCAGTAGTTCTCGTAACTACCTATTCGGTATATACAAGATATAGATCGGAGGGGAACTGGGGAAATAACGAGCGGGCACCGGGAACAAGAAGTGGGCAACGCCGGGGGGAGTGTGGGGGACTCGGGGGAACCAAACAATTGGAGGGGGAGACTACCGGGCTCTCGGGTGTGTGTGGGCCAGAAGAAAGAAGAAAAGAGAAAAGCAAAAGGAAAAGCAAAAAAGGAAGAAAAAAAGGAAGAAAAAAAAGGAAGAAAAAAAAGGAAGAAAAAAAAGGAAGAAAAGAGATAAAAAAGGGGGGGGGAAAGAGGTGGGCCAAAAAAAGAGATCTTGAAAAAGGATCTCTAAAACAAAATGGAGCGGAAGACTATCAGGCTTCCGGGTGTGCGGTGGGACTCCATTCAAAAAAGAAAAAAAAAAGACAAAAAAAACAGAAAGAAAAACAGAAAGAAAAGACAGAAAGAAAAGACAGAAAGAAAAGACAGAAAGAAAAGACAGAAAGAAAAGACAGAAAGAAAACACAGAAAGAAAAGACAGAAAGAAAAGACAGAAAGAAAAGACAGAAAGAAAAGACAGAAAGAAAAGACAGAAAGAAAAGACAGAAAGAAAAGACAGAAAGAAAAAACAGAAAGAAAGACGAAATGGGGCGGGAGACTACCGAGCTCCCGGGTGTGTGGCGGGACCCCAGTCTAAACTTCAACAGCATGTAAGTTCTTATACCCCGAGCCTTTGACGCGAGCCTGTTAACGAACTATGGCGGACGGGAAAACTGGGGAGAAGACAAGTCTTGGGGATAAGAAACCTCTAGGGGATATATTGACTAACAGATGTGCAGTTTCAACATGACCAGGTCCGGTCTGACATTGGGGCGGGAGACTTCTGTGCTCTCGGGTGGTGGCGGGACCCCAATGTTCTAACAGTTTTACTCTGTTAAACTGAGAAGGTAAGATCTCCTATTATAAGTGTCCGACTTATATACTAACTGATCACACACACACACGTATATATATAGGGAAATCGGCTAAGGGTCTGTGAGCGGAAGAAATCCTAGCTCAGCCCTGTTATGATCGGTTTGGAATAAAGGATTAGAAATGAGAGGGCCAAGGTAACGAGCCCTCGTGTAGTTTGAAAACTAATAGTTGTATATAGCGAAGCAGTAGAGTATTCGTAAACGAGAAACGGCCGAGTTAGGCAAGTGAATAGTCTCTTATGACTGAATCTCATACAAATGAGGTGAGTTCCAAACATAGACAGCCCCCCCTATGTGGTTCAATAAACCAGTCGACATGTAATGTCAAAATTTCTTACAGGGGGTTTTGGAGGTCTGTTCTCAGGCCAGTAGTAGCAAGATTGAGGCGGATGAAGAAGGAAGAAGCCTTGGGTCATCAGGGCAATCTATGGTTTGATTACCCATAGCTGGATTAGGGGATTAAAAGGGGGAGTGTCGAGATTCTTCTGGTTGTAATTATGGCAACTTGTTGTCAATAGCATAGAGCATGTCTTAATGTGAACAATGCCATTGTAAATGACGAATTTAATTATCGAGTTTTGAAGCCTTTTACCTCTTATGAAATGAGTTTACACTCGATTAAAGAATTCAAGAATGGAACAAGCAGCTCATCTAGTACGTTAAAGAAGTATGTAGTCGACGAGTTAATTACTGGCTGCTTTCCCATAAGCTACGAATAGAGTGATATCCTCTATTTGCTATGAATTATTGACCGAATCTCTCCTGTTCAGTCTTCCCTTCCATATGTACCATTAAGCTTAAATTATATCCTGAAGCTTATTGTAATATAAACACTCGGTTCTTAAACAATACAAGAACCCATAACCAAGATAGAATTAGTATTAACACATAAGAGAATATACCATATACACGTCACTGTCGCTGTAGAGCGTGCCTATTAGTCCAGTTGTTTGTACTCAACCAATTATGTCCCGACATACTCGCACAATGCTCTTACGATGCTCCCACTTTCGCGTCCGCGATGATCATTTCGCTAGCCTTCTGACTCATGGTATAGATAGCCGCAGCGATATAAAAGCCCGGAATCCGAGGGAAGACCGACGCATCGACGACGCGCAGACCTTCGACACCACGAACTTTCAGGTTCGAGTCTAGCACGGCCATGGGATCGTCATCGGCGCCCATCGGGCAGGTACACGAGGCGTGGTGGCCCCAGGCCTCGTCTTGCAGCCACTGCTTTATAACGGCCTCGTCGGTGTAATTCGTGCCCGGCCAGCTTTCCTCGAACGCGCCAAAGGTGGGAATGTAGCTGGCCATCGCGCTGCGGCTCCACTGGAACGCCTCGTACAAGGCCTGGACGTCCTCGTCGCCGCCCTGCGCGAAGCTCTGGAACGTGATGTTCGGCGTGTCGCGCGGGTCCGTGGACACCAGCTTCACGGTGCCTGCGCGGTTACGCGTGTGGCCCTTCAGGATGAGCCACGACCAATGACGTTTGTCGCCGAGCGTGTAGCGGGAGTAGCCCGGGAAGTAACCGGGGAAGGCGCCCGGCGCTCCCAGGATGATGACGTCGGCGTCTTTGTCTGCAACGGATGACTTGAGCACGTAGGCCACCGCACCCCCGTTCGTGGCGTACACGCCTTTTTCCGCCTGATCAGTGCCAGCCTGCCACTTTTCGAGACAGGGGTCGGGGCCGTCGGTTAGCAAGAAAGTGCAGTCTGCGGTCAAGGCGTAGTCCTTGTCAGTCACAGATATCACCGCATTCTCGTATCTGTCTTGCATATTGGTGCCCTATTTGTATTGTTAGTGACTTGTGGTGTTTATGAGAGAGGGGTATTAAGGCGGCAAACATACAACACCGGGAAGATCCGCAACTACCGGGATCCCGAACGACTTAAGCTCGGAGGCGGGCCCGATCCCACTGAGTTTCAGAAGCTGTGGGGTGTTATATGCGCCTCCGGAGACGATGACTTCTCGCGAGGCCCGGACAGATCCTGTGCCGGTGACCTGAGCCGTGGTAGAACGAGCATCAGCGCGGTACAGGCTCTTCCCTTCCATGTACTCGACGCCGACTGCGCGGGGAGTGCCATCCGAGTCCTCAAAATTGATCTTGGTAACCTAGTAAATGTAAGTTTCGTGGGATATATACCTTTTGCTGGGGCCAGTGGGCTTACTAAGGTATTTAGCTTGATATCGAGATGATACTTGCGAGTTCCATTATCGTTGGCGGCGTTGGCAACATCAAGAATGCGCTGCCGCGGAGAGGCTCTGACGCCGTTTTTCATAGCGATGGGAACTTGGTACAACCCAGGCCTGCCAAGTTGGCCTGGAGCGTTGATGTCGATGGCGAGAATGTTAGCCAAGTTTGTTACAGTGCTGACGAGCCCCGTTACAAGGCCCTTGCCAGCTGCCGTGGCGCCTGATAATACTAGATTAAGGAATTTGAAGTCCTCTAGAACGAGGCCTAAATATGTGACCGAAGTTGTCAGCCAGCCGTTGAAGCCATGGCCAATGATACTACTTGGAAGGTACTCGTTCTTCTCTATTTTCTCGAAGTACTGTCTCATGTTCTCTCCCGCCCAGGAGTTGTCACCGGTTAATGTGGCAATGTTATCCCAGTCTTGATCGAATGGATACATTGTGATCATGGCGTTGTGTCGCGAGCAACCACCGAGTGTGCCGGCTCTAGGGTATAGGATACCAACTGGCTCTGCGCCTGCAGGAGGGTAGAGTCCCCTGTACTGAGTGCAATTTGGCAAATTGTAGATCATCTTGGAGTCTTTCCTTTGCTGGCCTATATCGTCATAGTGGTTGACCCAGAAACTCCACGTTGTCTCCTCAAACTCAGAAGCCAAGAAGTGCAAACCGGGAACAACTTCCTTTATTGCTGTTGGCAATTTGTTAATACGGGCAGTAAATATGCATGGGAATTTACTTCACCTTCTCCAGAGTCATCACCGGCATCGATTAGCAAGACCTTGAAGCCGGCAATGGCGAGGTTGGCCGCGACCGGACCACCGCCTGGTCCTGACCCAACGACAACATAGTCATAGTCTATCGTATCATTATTGACACGCTTCCGACTCCGAACGAATGGACTGTGCCTCTGGCTGTGATGAGAGCTATATAAGACTTAGACACGCGCTGACTAAGTTCCCTGGAAGTAGCTAACAGTGAAAAGGCGGCGTCGACTAATAAGGTAGCCGAGATCAAACCCGCGAACCGCATGGTGTTGTCTTGGTAGATACCTAGTACCAACGTGAGTTATGCAAGCCGCCGCCGAGTGAACCGTGTAGTTAGCACCTAGCACGGCATATCTTGTATTTAAACGGCGTGAACTAAAAGATTGTAGTAGGAGTCGGGAGTTCTGTCAGAGGATTCCTGCGAACCCTGTCACAGTTGAAGGGCCATGGACCACGATGGAAGCATTATGCAACACATCGAGATCAGACTACCGGCGCTGCATGTTTACTTAATAGCCCACAGTAGGCTAGAATTGCTCGCGTTGCATGCTTCGGCACATATGTAGCATACATAGTGTATGGTAGTATTTTGGATATCTAGCTGGTATGAGCAGGGGTAGCTAGCTTTTGATGGAGTGGGGTTGACAAGGTTTTCACTTTATACTACACTAGTATAAAGGGGTTGCTAGTAAGCCTTGAAAGTGGTAAGATCAACTCTACTGCATGTACGTAATAGTAGCTAAATGGACCCAAAATGGTTGCTAGTGTTTCGAAAAAGTATAGACCATTATGTGCACACTTGCCATTAGCAAAAAAGGAGGATGTGGCGTTTAAGTTTCTTCTAGTTGTTGATATAGTGTAACTATTATTCCCGAAAAGCTCATGTCGGATACTGTTTACGATAGTCTGTACCCAGCCGGTTGGTTACACTAGTAAAATAGTGTACTGTACGTAAACCAGATCATATCATGGTCTTACATGAATACTGGCTGGGTTATATGCAGATCGTTAAGAGTATCTAAAGGCTGGGATAAAAACAGGACATAGTATGAATGACCTATAGTAGTTTCCTAGTATCTAGGTCAAAAGACTAATAAGCTCAGGAATTAAATTTCTAGTATCCCACTACAATATTAATATATAGCCCAAAAGAGTGTTTAAGAGAACCGTTAAAGTGTAGATAAAGAACCTATTATCGGTAAGTAATATGGCTCGCTTCAATACCAAGATAGTGTACTTGCATGGAAGCTAATGCAATGCTACCTAAATAGACGTATGCGTATGCACTCCTGAGTACGCCCTTCCTGACTTCTTGAATACAGTCTAAGCTAAACTTTTGAGAGACCTAGGTCTAGCATTCAGGCACCGTATATAATTACCAGGTTAGTAGGTCTAGATATTACATGTACACTTTCACAAGAGTTTAGGATTGGAGGTGTCTTTGACCTGACGGCACACTATACCTAGATATATCTTCACTGGGTACTGTTTCGAAGATAGGTAGCTGGTAATCGTATGCAAAAACTGCCGAGCGACGTCGGGAGAAATTACAATTGAGAGATCGTGAGCACACCCGCAGTTTGTATGTAGCTGGTCTTTTATTTCCAATACAACTAGTGTATAACTTCTACCAATTCGTAATCCTTTCGGGTAGCTCTCAATGCAATACGTATTTCTAAGCCGTTGGTGATGGTGCCATTATCTGCGCTGTGATCCCCGCAGTGTGCAATCACTGCGCGCCCTGCATGCTGAAATGATGAACCGGGTACGGAACCGGAGAAAAGGTGCCGAGAGAAATTAACATCACTTCGCTAGAAAAGGCCGTATATCTATATGTTCTGTCGTAAAGCGAAAAAAACCTGCTTACAACACACTATTTACTAAAGGTTTACATCTACCCACCTATGATGCTTTCTGGTACCATTCGGCCACGCTCGTACGTTATCTCGGGGATGTAAAAGATATGGGATGCCGAGTCGACTGGTCTACTACATACATACCGTTTGTACGTGTGGTATAACTAGATGACGCGCCATTGTAACTTACACTGATAAATGCTGACATATACAAAGTATCTAGTGATAAACGATTATATGAACTGCCGGTATCTACCCTACTGTAGCGCATATGCCGTAAGTTGGTGCATAGTGTACACAGCGTATGCGTACAGATTACATATACACATAGACGTGAACGGCCTCTGGAATTCCAAAAGCAGTAAAAAGTATGGTAGGATGCAGCATCGGCGAACTTCGCTTACATACCTAGTCTAGTGTAAGAGGAGGAACCCACCGGTTGGCAACCCATGATCGCACTAAATACTTTCCAGAGTAGCTTGTAACCTGGGACCAAATCCTCCCCGAAACCGTTGTTTGCGAAGCTTTCCATCAGCCAAGAACCAAGCTAATAAAAAGCTAAAAAAACACTTACGGAATTTCCACACTGATCTAGGCTTTCGAAGCCAAGAGAATAACGCGTTCTTCCGGCCTAACGCCTAACAGACAACGGCAGTTGTTGTCGAAAATCTACGTGAGTAGTGGACTTGCACCCGAACCACCCCGGCTCCAACTTGAAATGCCGCCGCCTTTGTTGGAGAGTCACACCCTCCACATATGCGTATACTATTACTAAGTACAGCAGTAGCTTAATACCCCATATCACAACTCCAGCATCTGCGTATAGCATGCAGCTGCATGGCGCAGCCGATATGCAGGTACAAACATAACCGAGTAGATGTAAATTACATGCCTATACATTGACGTTTCTTCCCGAGTCCGGGGTAACAACTACTTGCTATCACAGCATAAAATAACCATCTCCACCGGTATAGTTATCCGATTAATATTTCTAAGCGTAATGAAGTATCTACGCAAGTGGACTGCGCGATATACTGAGTACACTGTACTACCCAGGTAGCAGATCGTGTGGTATAGCAAGGTTATACCTTCACGTCAAAACTTGACAAATTCGTATTAGGGCCAGGGTAAATACACGTGTATGGTGGAATGATCAAACTAAGTGGAGAAAAAGGTTGGTAACTTCCTACTGCGTATAGTAGTCGATGTAGCCAGCCCTCGGAGGAGATCGATGAGTGATACCTAGTATATCTCGGTAAGCTCGTCACAAAAGCTGGAACCTCTCACGCGGTTTTGATATAAGTCATAATCCATGGAGAGGCCGTCGATATAATTTTTATTTTATACGGAGACTTGCGCTCCCTGTTTAACCTTATCGGAATTTACCTGATACTCGCCTCCATCCAGTTCTTCCTCGAGTATCTATGTAGGAGCAGCGAGTATGCTGGGAAGGATACTGGTCGCATGGTCCTTGGCTGTTTTTGCTTCCGTGGCATTCGCTGCGGACCTTTCTGGCTTTAATCCCGATGATGTCCCTCAATGTGGTGTATGTGATCACTTTAGCATTCTTGAAGTCTTGCAAGATTTACTGACAGCATATTATAGCTCTCCTGTATAGTTAATACAGTATTGGAAAAATCATCATGTTTACCGACCGATTTCCCTTGTGTCTGCGCCAATGCCGCTCTGCTTGAAGAGATTGAGGCATGCCTTACATCTCAATGCTCCCCACGAGATGCGTTGAGTAGGGAACCCCTGGTTTATGTTCCTCCTGGTAAAAGTCATTCTAACAACTCTATTAGCGACGGCGAAAATCGCGAAGGACATATGCGGTGTCCCGAAAAGGAACAGTACGACTTTTCGAGTTTACTCCTTCCTATCATGGAGATTTTTTGAATTCTGTTGCCCGTGGCTACCATTGGAATCATGCAGAGCTTCTTCTACATCAAACAATCACTGACTCCTGGTTCCGTATAGTAAAGGTGGCAGTATGGCTGGTTCCACTAGTGGCTATCATCTTGAGCACGATTTTCTACCTCTTGAAGCTGCTGTCTCGGGCCGTGCTACGCCAGCAGGTTGACGCCAGCGACATTACGTTAGGCGCCAGTGTAGTAAGTCCCAATCATGTCATGATTCACACTGACATAGATATCTCTAACTATGGAAGCATAGGCGACGACTTTTCCGGTCCTATGGGTCGCTTTCAAATTGGCATCGTACGGTTTGGGGCAAGATGTCTGGAATATACCCCAAGATAACATCACGAAGATCCTCTATGTATGAGAACCCTGTCATCGATATACGGGTGTACTCTCTGGGAACGAAACTGACTGACAATAGCTGTACTGGTGGGCAGAGATTTTATATCAAATCGGACTGCCACTTACGAGGATGTCAATCCTCTTCTTCTACCTCAGAGTATTCCCGCAAAATCACATTCGCTGGGCAAGTTTCGCGCTCATCGGGCTAAACGGCGCAAATTTGATTGCTTTTGTGGTTGCCACCATCTTCCAATGTATTCCAGTCTACGGTGCTTGGACCTTTTGGGATGGGTCGTTTAAAGGCCATTGTAATGACCTCCATCCCCAGTCGTGGATACAAGCCGGGATCAATATCCTTCTGGGTATGTTATGTTATCATAAGTGAATGTTGCTCCGACAAGGTCATTTAAGAAGCGGAAGCTAGTCATTGGGGTGGCTCTTCATCTTTATCGCTCGTACACTTCCGATTCTCATAAAGCGCTCTTACTGACTCCTATGTTTTATAGATATCTTGGTTATTGTTCTGCCACTGCCGTCGTTAGCGAAGTTATCAGCTTCAAGAGGGAGGAAAATTCGAATTATTATCATGTTCGCTCTTGGATTCTTGTGAGTGATAGTCTACAAACAGGCTCGATCAAAGTACTAACGCGGACATGAAACTAGCATCACCATTATAAGTATACTTCGCCTAAGGACCCTAGTGGTGTTCGCGAACTCCACGAACGTTAGTTACGACTACGTCCAGCCAGGATTATTCTCGATCATCGAAGCCTCAGCTGGCATTATCTGCGGCTGCTTACCTTCGACCAGAGCACTTCTGCTCACCGTCATGCCCAAGTTGAAGAATTTGACGACCAACAGATCGAGATTTTCGAGCGCCCAACACCCCCGGGACGAATCCTCGCGTCAAAAGTTCGACCGGCTTGACGAATCCTACCATTCCTACGAGAGCGCGAAAAGCCATATCAGAGTCGAGCATGAATGGTCAATCCATAGCGACGGCACCCGCCCTGACACGAAGTCAGGGTCAAATGTTGAACTGGTCCCGGTGGAAGCTGCGCAATCACGGACTAGTGTAGAGAGCGAACAACAAGAGGAAGCACAACTAGCAAGAATGGTTAATTGGAGCAGGCCACTGAAGCGTGGTGACGACTTGGGCTAGAAACATGATAGGCTGATGTCGCTGATTTTGTTTACGGCATTGGGTATGGCTAGCGATATATGGCGTTGGCGTTTGTTTTTAAGGCGCTGGGGTAATGGAATGCCGATTCTGGATAGGGGTGGAACGGCTTTACAAGTCAACTGGGCGAAAGACAATGAAGATAGGATTTCGGGCAAGATTACGCCCATGACATGGGCAATTCGAACGAGGCGTAGCCCGACAGCAGATTACTGATCTGGAAAGATGATCTAGACGTCTTATGTGGATTGCGAACCAGCTCGTCACAACCAACTTACACAAGCACAATAACATAACTATGATGTTGGCCTAATGACTATTCTCACAGGGTAGATCGGGTGACGACTGGCTCAATGGGATCGATGAAAGCTTTAGATCCTGACGGTGAAGCCCAGACATGCCTCGACCGAGACTGTGATGAGGACGACCTCAACACCAACGGCGCCGATGCGGATGCTGGCGAAAGCTTAATCAGCTTTTGAATATCACAGTCGCCAAAATTTAGGGCCTGAAATCGGGTGATCAATATGTACTCACCATGCGACGATGGTTTCCTGTTGGGTGGTCTTCCAATGTGATGGCAGGGTATAAGGGCTACATGTGACTTAGGACCACCATCATGCAGATAAACGGGTGCAAATACTTTTCGGGGCGAAGACGATCATGTTTCAATGTTTACGTAGGGCGTCTACAGAATTGAAAATCAGGTCAGCATCTACTGTTCTATCTGTGATGGCAACGCGTCGAATAGTAAGTCTGTTTACGTACCTAAGGCATATCTAACGTGCCATCTGTCTTTAGTGAGGTTGGCGGGCATCAAGGTATCTCGATTAGCATTATGATCTTATGTTACTAATAGTTACCTGCTTGGTTAGGTTGTAGTGATGGTGTTCTGTTGGTATTCCAATTCCTATCTTGTTTATATAGCATCGTGTGTTCGCAGCCTCAAACATATGCAGTAGCACCTGCTAGCCGTTTGATCACCACGAAGCGAGCCTTTCCTAACATTAAACTTAAAGCTGGTTTGCTGGCTATAGGTGTAATGTGACTTACGGTTCGTAAAAAGCAGATAGAAATTTAAACATTCCCTTATATAGTCAATTAATTGGGCAACAATCCATCTCAGAATCTCCTCCGTGCTGTTAAAGCTAGCTAGCTCAGTGGAAGAGCGCCGGGCTCATAACCCGGAGGTCGATTGATCGAAACAATCGCTAGCTATTTTTAGGTATTCTTTTTCTAATTTTTCCCCTTTTCCTTTCCCCTGCCGCACACCCTTTTTTTAATCCCTTTCCATCCCTGTTTCTTCTTCTTCCATCTCTTCTCTTACACCGATTCTATTTCCCCCCTTCTAGTTGCATCTCACAATTGAATATTGTAGTATCGGTACCATATCTTGTAAGTACCTACCTGGGATGCTGTTAGTTGGCGCGTTTAGCGGGTTTACCGCTATAAGACAGGGGTTACTCCCGCTAGACCTACCCTCTCCCTCATGCTCCATTTCTTTCTTCTTCACCTAGTAGAGGTACCTTACCTAACCGAGCTGACTGCATCATTTCTTCATTACCTGGTGAGACAGGCATAACACAACACGCGTTCGCGGGCCGCCCAGGGCTCCATGGACGTGGAAATATGTGCGGCATCCATGCAACTATCACTACGTCTACGGAGTCAGGATTGTCACCCGAGTTAAGGCAATCCTTGATCAACCGTGGACCTGATCATTTTGGTCAGGCGCACCGTGAACTTCCCTGTGCTGATGCAGATCGAAAGCTTCGCCTCTTTTTCACCTCGACTGTTCTGGCTTTACGAGGAGACCATGTTGCGAAGCAGCCTCTCGAGGACAACACGAGCATTGGTTCAGTCTTATGCTGGAACGGGGAGGCTTGGCGGATTGATGGCCAGCCTGTTCGCGGCAACGATGGTGAAGCTATCTTGTCCATGCTTCAGTCTTCCGGTTCATCGTCCCTCCAGGTTCGAGAGACTCACGTACTAGATGTGCTGCGCAGTATCGAGGGTCCCTTTGCCGTTGTTTACTACGATTCTGCTGCTAGCCGAGTGTATTACGGCCGCGATCGCCTCGGAAGGCGATCTCTCTTGATCAAACTTTCGGGTAACGCTGACTCTATCACGCTCTCCAGCATTTCTTCTGTGCCAACAACTGGCTGGGAAGAAGTTAATTCCGATGGGATCTGGTCAATAGATTTGAAATCATTTGATGGAATTTCAAGTGCGCTGTCTCTCCAGCATCGTGTTACCAAGCATGCCTGGTTACCAGTCAGTAATGATGGGATGGTAAGTTGTCGTAGTCCATGACCGAAGACCCAAAACTTAATGATTCAGATCTCAAGTATCGGACTTTTTAACAAAGAATTACCATTCTCGAAGCACGAGCTAGATTTCAGCTCACCCTCCCTTCAGATCCTTAGGCACAGGCTTATTGAATCTCTGAAGCCGCGAGTTTTAGACGTACCCGAGCCACCAAACCTGACATCAGATCTTGATGTTCGCATCGCTATCCTATTCTCTGGTGGCTTAGATTGCACTGTTCTTGCGAGACTTGCTCACGAGCTTGTGCCTACTGGTCAAGGTCTAGACCTGATAAATGTCGCTTTCGAGAATCCACGTCAAGTCGCATTAGAGGCTAAGCAACCGCACCTACGGGCTTCAGATACGTATGAAGGCTGTCCTGACAGAGCTACAGGACGGAAGGCTTTTGCTGAACTACAAACCTCCTGTCCTGGACGATACTGGCGTTTCATTGCTGTATGTGAGACCTTTTCTCTGGCTCTTGCCTCATATGACCGAGCTAACTAACTTGTGTATAGGTCAATGTTCCGTTTGAAGAAGCAATGAAACATAAAGCTAAAGTACTGTCGCTGATCTATCCACATGACACCGAAATGGATTTGTCTATTGCTTTTGCCCTGTATTTTGCGGCAAGGGGTACAGGAGACTGTTATGTCAACCAGATCGAGTGGCAATCTTCGCCACCTGTCACTAGTACTTCAGCGCGAGTACTCCTCTCTGGCCTTGGGGCAGATGAACTGTTTGGAGGGTATTCTCGGCACGAAGCAGCATTCAAGAGGAGCGGCTATAGCGGTCTCATTGACGAGTTGCAGCTGGACGTCAGCCGTATTGGACAACGTAACCTCGGTAGGGATGACCGCATCATGGCGCACTGGGGTAGAGAAGTGCGGTTCCCATATCTTGACGAAGACTTTGTCAAACATGCCATTAGCAGTCCGGTGTGGGAGAAATGTGATTTCGAGAACGTCTTCCATCCTGCAGTTATCGACCCAGCCAAGCGAATTCTGAGGCTGCTGGCTGACCAGTTAGACCTCCCTATCACTGCACGACAAAAGAAGAAAGCAGTAAGACATATTCTTGCACATATTAGACTAATTGCTGACTCGTCCAAAGATACAATTTGGTTCACGGACTGCCAAGATTGAAAGTGCAACAGGTCGTCTTAGGGGTACAGCTCAAGTATCCATATGAGGCTTGTTGAACTACGAGTAAGTTCGACTTGATGTTTCATTTACTGCACCACTTCTAGGGATTATCGATGCAGATCGTTTGGCGATGATGATAACAACAGATACTTCCGAGTTGGCAGTGCTAGTGTCCGAGTTTCCTTCCTAGCTGTGTGTTTCGACTCCTTGTCGTAACCCTCTTGGTCGTGATTCACTTGGCGCACAACAACGATGACGTCGTAAAGGCATTTCTGAGCCAAATTGCATGGTGCTGTTTGCTAAACTGTTAGCGACAACCTGATATTGCTTGACTTTATACCTTCGGTACCGTGACTAACCCTATTCCGTAGATCTTATAACCATGAACATTCAACCACTTATGGCAAGCCATGCTTATCAGCTGGTAGACACAATACTGATGACAGTCTATCCGATGACTACCTTGTGGTAAGTTCTAATTATCATCTAATTCCCATTCAAAAGCTTATTAACCTTACTAGTCTATACGCAAGCGTGGTTCTTCACCTTCACGACTTTAGCGAATGCTGCGTATGGTGCTAGGAGGTCGAGAACGTAACTCAAAGTGCTCCACGAATCTTACAGCTGTCCTCTTCAACACGAGAACTATAACTACATGCTTAGGCATAGTTGCCTCTTGACTATGCTTTGAACAGCAAGGCCGAGGGTTGGGGGGCTCCCCGTGTCGCACACACACACTGCACACCAATTATAAGTAACTACTTGCCCCCAGAGTTCTTGAGTTAGTAAATAGCCAAGTAGCTCCAAAGGATAAGGCAGTCGATATGTAGTTTCATTTAATCTCCGATTATCGCAGACCTACATAGACTAGAGGATCGATCTGGTATTTAGACTGGCCTTGACGGGCTTAAGAACCTCGGCTTTTTCTAATCTAGGCAATATCAGGGGGTGAACCAGTGGTATTAACCTTAGGTCGGTGGGGTTACCCCAGACTGGGATGTGGGGGAATTAACACAGCAGTACCGAGACAAAGCTCCTCATATTATGTCAAAGCGGACCGATTTTGATTTATCATCATGCCATTTAGGAAAAGTTGAGTAAATAATCAATTAGTTATACAATCTATATTGCCATACATTGGTTGGTAGGATTGTCTTTCAAGACTGTTCTGCTCGTCGAGTTTGTGTCACGTTGTCGGATTCGACTTAGCAAGCTCGACTACAAAAGATGGCGTCAAATGTCGAGCGCAAGGCCAATGGCGAAATAACTTACAGGCCTGACAAGGTCCTGGATGTCCCAAACGTTGATTTGATGACATTACTATTTGGTAGCTTTGAGGCCTTGAAACTTTCTTAGCTGTTATCTTGATTTCATGCAGCTGACTTGTGATGTGTAGAGTCAGAAACCTGTCGCGTACCAGCAGACACCATCATCCAGTACGCATTTCAACATCTTTTATCTCTCCACTGGTAATTCTCAGGCCGACAGCTTGAGTAAATCCCCAAGATCATACTCAATGGCCTCAAATCATGACAGTTATTAACTCGATTTCCAACAGTGCCGATGCTGCAGAGCCTTCACATAACCTCACTAAGGCGAGACTTCTACAGTTCTCAAAGAGGGCTGCGCATGTCTTTAGACATCAATATGGGATAGGCATGAATGGACCAGACAAAGACGTGGTTTTCAATATCTCGACAGGTCATTTATTAATCCCTGTCATGTTTTATGCAGCTATTACGGCCGGGGGTGTTTTCTCATCAACGAGTCCGGCCGCCACGCCAGACGAATTCGCCTACCAGCTACGACAGACAGACGCCAAGGTCATTGTATGCACCCCGGATCTAAAAAATACCGCGCTCGCTGCGGCTAGGAAAGTCGGGCTAGCCCCCAGGAATGTCCTCATCTATGGCGGGACGAGGGACTTGGAATTTCAAGAGGCGGAATCGGGCGCCAAGGTGCCGATATCGAACCAAGAGCTTGACTGGAGGCGTATCACAGATCCAGCCGAACTCGATAATAGCGTCATATGCTTGCTATTCTCTAGCGGAACTACGGGGTTACCGAAGGCGATGCGGATATCACACCGGAATAGCGTCGCTCAATGTACACTCAATGTTGAGCCTCAGAAGCAGTATAGGGCAAAGACGAATCCTCAAGGCTATAAGTGGTACGTATGAATTCATGATTCTTGGCTACAAGAGTCCACATTCTCCAAACAGCCTATGTGACCTGAAACTAATTACTTCGCAGTCAGTGCAGTTTTCCCTCTCATGCTTACGAAATCAAGAATACCACAGACTGGGTTGCTCAAGGGAACAATCTTTACCGTTCGAAGCGTTCTGCTAACTCATAGCAGATATAAACCTAGCCCATCTCCCCGCAGCCCATATCGCCGGCGTCCAAAGCTACCTCGTGAACAACTGTTACCTCGGCGGAACCTGCTACTGGATGCAGCGGTTTGACTTCCCTAAGTTTTGCGAATACGCCAAGAAGTACAAGGTCACGAACATGTTCACAGTACCTCCCATCTTCCTACTGATTGCCAAATCGCCTCTCGTAAAGGACCATTTCGACACATGGGATGATGCTGTCTCGGGCGCAGCTCCTATGGGACAGGATCTCCAGGTTGAAGTCGGTCGGAAACTCGGTGGAGGCGCCACATTAGTACGCCAGGTCTGGGGTCTTAGTGAAACGGTATAGATCATCCATTAGTGCATATAGAAGAGTCTTGTCGATGACTAAAGATCTACTCTTGCCTTTCCCAGTTGTCCTTCTAGTCCCGAGCAAGATCTGAAGATAGGGGGTGCTGACTTTATTGTCTTATAGACCGGTGCTATTACTACCACTCCGACCGAGCTAGCTCATGTAGCGCCTGCGGGGTCAGTAGGTCCCCTGATACCTAGCTGCTACGCGCGTATCGTAGACGATAACGAGAAGGACGTCGAGCCTGGCGAGCCGGGCGAGATCTGGGTGAAGGGTCCGGTGGTGACGAAGGGATATTGGAAGAACGAGAAAGCGAACAAGGATTCGTTCAAAGACGGCTGGTTCTGCACCGGCGACATCGCTGTGTTTAGAGACGGGTTTTTCTTCATCGTAGACCGAAAAAAGGTATGTGTTCCCTGTGTTCTACTTAGATTAGAACTCGCAATAGAAGAGGTAAAGGGCTAACGCCGACACTTGCTTGTCACTAGGAGCTTATCAAATATAAGGGAACTCAAGTTGCTCCCGCAGAGCTCGAGTCCGTGCTTCTCTCGCACCCTAAGATCCTTGACGCCGCCGTTATCGGCGTTCCGGGCGAAGGCACCGAGGTTCCTCGGTAAGCAGACGCATTCACTTTTCACAGTGCGTTCAAACTAATGCTGCGATAGCGCTTACGTAGTCGCGAATCAAAAGGAGATCAGCGGGAAGGAGATCGTCGAGTGGTTTAGCAAACAGGGACTGTCGGGATATAAAAACCTGAGGGGAGGCGTGGTCTTCCTCGACGTGATCCCGAAGAGCCCTTCTGGCAAGATCCTGAGAAAGAACCTCACAGAAATGGCAAAGAAGGAGACGCTTACCGCTAAGCTCTGATTTGATGGTACTGTTCTACGTGACTTATTGATGTATCTAGCGGAGCGAGTATATATCGAGAATAAATCTTCATCATTCCAGCGTCTTCATAATTATTGAAAGGAAGTCAGTCATTACTCATAAGCCAGTTTATAGACAGCCTCGTGGCTTGGGCGGCAACGTATACTTTGAGCATGACCTAGTAGTATTGAGAGCCGGAGCGACACACACAAAAAACGATGAATAACGAAGAGTTTAGTGAGATAGGAGAGTCTCTTTTTCAGGTATCTAACTGTAGTAGTTCCTGGTCACTCGTTGAACATCGTCAACACGCAACGTAGAAGAACGCGCGTAAGTGAAAACCAGGCTGAATAGCTTCAGAGGTCTATCTAGACTGATCTAGTATATGAAGCTCTATCTTACAAGGGGAAAGCAGCCGTATAATGATACGGGCATGTGGTCGTAGGTAGCCCGACAATTCATTCGTATGGGCCTACTCCTCTACGACTACACCGAAAAGCCGAAGCCGGTTCGAAGTAAAGTAGGTTCCCTTCAGCTTGCAGACCTCAGAATGCGTCGTGCAGCGCGCGAGACCGGTCATTTCCACCATGGCGGCGTAGTTGACCTGGAAATAGAGGAGGAGCCAGTTAGCCAGATATCCATAAACTAATAAGTGTTCTGTCACGGAAGAAAGATGACGTGTTTAATCCCGTAAAGGAAGCGTGTGTATAGGGTACTCCGCGACATATCATCTCGTGTTGGGGAAGCGTAGTTTACCATTGGGACTTCAATGATGCAGGCGACCACATCCATGAGGATTTCCAGATCTTCGCCCCGGGGCACCACCACCTCGGTGCGGTTGCCAGCTTTCAATCCGTATCTCTTCTTGAGACGGCTCCACTATAACACGCGAAGTCAGTGACTGTCACTAGAACGTAGCCTAGAGCTTCGGATCATAAGAAGACTTTAAGTTAGGATAGAGTCCCAGCGAGAAAGGACTCTTATGCTCTGCTTTCCAGTCGCTAAAATAGGGAAGATAGTATTCGATGAACGACTTACGAGAAACTTAGCATCAATGGGGTTAGTTCCGCGAAGTGCAGCAAGGCGCTCATAATCGATCTGAACAAAGATTGGGTTGTTAGTAAGGTCTTCGTTCCTCCCAACTCCCCCTCCCTTTGACTTCTGGACACTGCTTACCGGAGCTCCATCCTCGAAACATTTCATCATTACGAGGATGTGTTCGAGCTTTTTGCCTTTGGCGATCAGTGTAGGCACTGGTTGGTTGGTTGGTTGGTTGGTCAGGTTAACGCCGTGTGGTGTAGACACTGGGAACATACGATTAGCACAACTCGACTAGGCCATTACCTAGGTACTATGTCTGGAAACCAGAGATAGCATGAAGAAATTGAAAACAGGGAACTGTAAGATGATAGCCTACTTGTCACGAGAGTGAAGGTCGAAGAGTGCTGGCAGAAAAGGGATGAGAGAGACGTAGATGGTTGTTGGTTTTTAGATGTAGAGAGGACGAGGGCTGCTGCTCTGTGGGAGATTAAATATGGGAGAGATTTGTGGGCGAGGGACAAAATCAGACATAAACCACATTCACTATCACCCCGTACAACCACATTCAAGTGAACAGGCCCTTTCCTGGCCTCAGCTCTTGGTTTGCTTAGTGTGTCGAGCATTCTTCTTAAGCAATCAGCCCCATATCAGTGAATTCAACTTTGAAACTAGCTAGAGCAGTACA
This sequence comes from Xylaria sp. FL1777, assembly GCA_022578965.1. Lineage (NCBI taxonomy): Eukaryota > Fungi > Ascomycota > Sordariomycetes > Xylariales > Xylariaceae > Xylaria > Xylaria sp. FL1777. Next base: position 146,758 of record MU400538.1, on the reverse strand, counting down.
TCGAAGGTACTTGAAAGTAGACTTCTTCTATTGACAGACGAGTGACATATACTCATGTATTGTGTACTATTGTGTACTGTAAAAAACCAGGGATCCTAGGTTCTCCAAGTAGATTCTGTTATCTAGATCTAGAATTTCAGTCTTGATTGTTTAGGGACTTGGTTCACTAGCAGTAGCAGTAGCTGGGAGGCTCGCAAGTGACAGCTTTATTGTTTACCGGCCAGCCTATTTTCCAGGTACTAGGAAGCCAAAGATACTGTCATAAAGTCGAGAGAGTTCTTCCCTTATGGAAGTACTTTGAAGTTTTAACCCACACAAGATCTCTGAGGGTTCTAGATTAGCCCTCAAGATAAGAGTTAGAGCACGAAGAGACAGGCACATATTAATTAGAATTTTATTCCAGGTGATACCAAGCAAGAAGAGAGATAACCAAATACCTTGTCAGATATAGGAGGATACTGGGGTCTGGGATACAAAGTAGTGTCTTGTCAACGAAACCACATACAATAAAGGTACAACATAGAGTACAAAAGTACTCCTAGGTATTGTATTCACTATCTTGTATACCACAAGTATCCGTACCGCGAAGCGGATCTAGTTTGCCTCATTCAATGTACACGATATTGGCCACTGGTAAAAAGGCAGGAGCTGAAATTCCCTTGCGGCCTTGAGTCCCACAATCCCGGCCTGTACCCCGGTATCATGCTGTTACTCTGAGGCAACCCATAGGTCCTGCGGGCTCTCATGCTTCTAATGCTAAGAGATTTAGTGTAATAGTATTTGTTGTGTGCTCTAATGTATTCATTGTCTAGGAGATCTGGTGGGCTTTTAATGGATGAAGGTAGTACAGTAGTTCGGTTTTCCAAGCCGGTCGTGTGGCGGTCACCGGCCGGCGGCCTGTGATTCCGGTGTTAGCTTCGGGGCTCTAGGCCGGACTCTGTCGTCGGAATTCGGGGCCGTTTGTTTGCTAAAATCGGACCTATGCCGGAGTGTGTGGGGACACAACATATTCAGTAGCGTACTTTTTCGGTGAATTTGTTGAAAGTGAAGTACCAAGGTACCTAGGTACGTAAAGAAGTCACTTCATGTACTGTACCATAGTAGGGGCTACAAAGGGCACTGATGTCCTGTCCATGTATATAACGAGATCTTCCCACCTTACTCACGAAGTGGTTCAGTTGAATGCAACGCTCGTATACCTACCATTTCACTAAGGTTAACCCTGAAAATTAGATTACTATAAAGCTAATGATAATATATGTACTGTTCCTGTGATCAAATAATAAGGGAGTAAATTGTAGGAGAAGGACTAGTAATGCTTATAATGGATTGTTGCCCTTAAGATGTACAGCAAAAATACTTGAGGTGTGTTTATACAGTACAAAATTTTGTTGAAAATTATTGGACACCATGTACAAATGTGTCTGTGGCCTTATTATTGCTGTGGGGCAGCCCTCCAGCTGATCTCTCGTCCCAGTGATCACAAAAGCCAGATCGAGATTATTTAAATTCTTTATATGAGAGTGATTTCACTTCTTCTGCCACATATCTTTGACCAGTTTCGTCCTCATATGCAGCACTGTTGTTTGAGATCATTACAAAGTACCCTGCTCTCTCACACGTGATCTAGTTCTCTACGTCCTTTGTTCTAACACAGGCTCTTCTGCGCGGAAGCGTAGAGTCTGGTTATAGAGGCTGTTAAATCATTAGTCTTAAGACGTTACGGCCCTAGAAGATTATCTCTGTCAAGCCCTCGATATATTGAAGCACACCAATCAGAATCACTAGTTTGTAGCAGCAATCTAATTTGTCAAGCTCCCTGTAGCTCATTGTAACAAAAAGGTTGTGAAGATATTCTATCATTCACCTCAATGGTGTTGAAATACTATTTGACTGGCCATTGGTAGAGCTATACTTTCTGTCTTCATCGGATATAGGTTTCCGCTGTCTAGGAGGATCCTCAACGCTTCATTCTTTGGATACCCCAACCAGGTGACTGAAGTCCTTAGAGAGTCGCAACGGCAGGTCCAGGCATAACGTAGGCACCCTTGCCACCCCAGAAGTTGAATGTAAGACCTGGGTCAGTCTTACTGTAAATTCCGGGGATCTTAGAAACTGGAGATGGGTTGGCCGTGCCGGTGCCTCCAGTGATGCGGATTTGTGCGCACTCCATGTCTGCATATGACGGTCAGTATGAGTCCATTTTAAGGGATATTGATGGGATAGTATTACTTACATAGCTGTTTCATGAAAAGGCATTAGTAATTAACTATATAAATAAATATTTTGTGTGGAATCATCTTACCTGTGGCTTTCCAACATCTGCGATATCAATCAGTAAAGACTCATTAAGAATACATACGCAAAGAAACTTACGATTCTCATGGATACCAATGTGCTCTCCTCGAAGCAGGTACTCGCCGTCCTCTAGGGTCGTCGGCAGCGTGAACTCCATTGTGTATTTGCCGTAGGTGGGCCATCCACCCGTGGAGGTTGGGCTTCCAGTCGGGCCGGACTCCCAGCTAAATGATTCATCAGTCCATATCCCTGAAGCAAGAGCGCAAAATCTCCGGCTTGAATGAACATTCTACTAACACTTTGAACCAGTCTCCAGATCCATCGTAGTCGCTCACATTGCCGGGGGCTTTGGACAAGTAGAAGAAACCAGGACCAGGGTGCTCAATGAATTCATTGTTAAACAATTTGAGACCGATCTTATCGCCGGCTTTGACATCCATGTAGGTCTTCGTTCCGGCGCTCGTGGCACCCTTGTTGCATCTCAAGTCGTTTCTATCTCTAGGTCAGTTTCTCCTATTATGACTTCAGCAGAAAGCTGCCGGAAGGGAGACAGACGAGTCGATGATCTCCATGAAAGAGGGCATGTAAGAATTAGAGTTCCGTCGAACGTAAGTATACTCCCCTCCGACTTGCTTGCCATTGTGCATAACTATTACGAGGCTCAATATTAATATTAACATGTCTTAGTAATAGCAGATAAGACTTACGGATGTTTAGAATATAGTGGCAACTTGCAAGGGGAGCAGATAGCAGAGCTACTGCGGCCACGAAAGAGAAAGACTTGACCATGTTGGGCGATTGAACGAAACCAAAATAAAATGCAGTGGAGGAAACAAGGAGTAATACGCCAGGCGCTCACATAAACCCAGGTCAAGGCTTATCTTTATAGTTGTTTTGACCGTATTAAGCATATTTCCTCATAATACCCCTACCTGTTTTACCCCACGAGCAAGTCTGCCGCGGTCGGCATAAATTCTACTCCCGTGATAATTCCTGGAAAAAGGGAAGCTTGATGATATTGGCTGTCCAAATGGCTTTGATGATGGGTCGAGCATAGCCAGGTGACTCGTATTATGATTTTGTGTATTTGTTAAGCATTGCCAAGGAGAGGCCAAGGAGAGAGTACTCTCCGTGACTGGACCACGAAAATCTGGGGAAATGGCCGATTCTGCTTGGCACCTATTCATCCAGAGTGTAGATAGTGGGAATTACAAAAAGGTGTAGCCCAAAAGAGGAACGCGGACGGTCCCTGTGAATGTAATTATAGGATTATGATATTGGCGACCGATCCTTCCGAATGGTAGCCACTGATCATCCTACCAATTATCTTTAAGGGTTTATGTTACGGCCGGCATTGAATAGGTAGTGTAGGGTAGTATGATCAGAGTATATGTAGCTGGATTTCTTTGAAATATGACAGAGGTTCAACAATAGCTTATTGGTTGCTTGCGGTAGTACTAGACTATCTAGTACGAATTGTTAAAAAGACCGTTGGCTTTGATCGTTAGCTATGAATACATTGAGCAGTAAATATATAGAAACAAAGCCAATCTAATAGTTTTAATAGTGATGCCGCTTAAATAGAGCGAATTGGTGACGCTGGTATCAACTCCAGGTAACGGTGCAAAGGTGCGCATCCTCGACAGTCGTGAACTCGCGGTATTCAGCGCTCTCGGGGTCGAAATCAGACAGTACGGTGACCTCGACCTGGTCAAAGTTGGCTTATGTTGCTAATGTAGTTGTACATCTCGTAGTGTTGCTGCCATAATTATCGGATCTCTATTTCCGACTACCCAAGAGAAGCGGTAGTAAAGTGCGCGTAATAAGCAGATGGCGCTGGGAACGGCTAATGTAAAACTCCAAAGTCCATCTTCATTTCTTTTAAAACTTTCTTTAATACTTCATATAGTCATAGGTAGTATGGTTTTAGTTCTCTAGTTTAACAAGTCCTTGCTTACTAAAGCTTTTTCCCTTTCTAATTATTACAGGGAAAAAAAGGGGTGAGGGGGGGAAGGAATAGGGGAAGGGACAACAAAAACTAAAAAGAACGTAGTTAGCCTCTTATGAACAGGTACCAATCTACCATCTGTGTTAATGATTTATTGAGATGCTTAGTGCATAGTCCTATAGTTCTTTCTATTAAAACTTTCGAAATCGAATGGAATTCAGGACCGTAGGGATCTTACTAAGGCAAGCCATTAGCTAGAATACCTCCAGGAAGAAATGAATGAACTGAGCCGTATTCTTTGTGATATAGCCGTAGGTACAAGCAAATAGAAGGGCATTCCACTCGAGCCCTAAGTTCAATCCACCAGATACTGCGACCTGCTTTGCGATACCAGAGATATAACAACAAAAGTGCAACAGGGTCTTTTCCCCTGAGTAAGGATTTGAAAGGGCCCTGTATGCTGCGTGTAAAGAGCTGGGTGTGACCTGTTGTGACCTTGCTATCTGGAAGACCTTGGATCTGAGATACCGCGTGAGCGGCATTAAAATACGGGTTGTTTTCTGCCGTAGATGAGTCTTTAAGATGGCACACCATAGCCAAGGCCCTTGGCATTCCCTCTATGCCTTTTTCTGGGAAGGACGAGTGCATTTGAGCGAAGGTGGGAGCCATGATACGGAAAAGACTGTCCGATCGTAGTGGGTTAACTATGCGCCACAAAGACATTTTGCCTTTGACCATCCGTAACCACTCCAAGTCGGAGGTGTCGGAGGTCTTTAGCGGCCACGATTCTTCCGCTGTACACGCATCAGGGGACGAGAAGGACAATACTGCTAAAGCGGCCGCAGTACCCCATATCGGATCCTTGTCTTTCGTTTCAATAGGCTCTTTTAATTTCCTATTAAAGAGTACTGTGCTTTGAGACCAATGATAGCACTCTTCTAGAGTACGACGGGTTCCCAGCGAGCTGTTCTGATAGCGATCATACGCGAGCGCTACCGCTAAAGACGCGTGCATCAAGAAAGGGTGCTGTAGTCGTGTGTCAGTTCATGTGAAGGTCCGTAATGCGTAATAGTTGTAACCTAAGCTTTAGTGAGGAAAATATGCGATGAACGTACCGTGAAGCATAGTCCAAGGAGCTTGTGGTTCACCTCTACTATACTAGGGTCATCTGGAGTAATGAGACTTCGTCCTAGATACCGGGTGACGAAGTCTTGACATTTGGCGTCCAACTGATAGAATGTCGATGCATCAGATGTCCAGACAGCACCGTCGAGGGGAGGTTGAGGCTCTACACCTCCTTGGTCAACCGATGATCTTATTAAGTCATCGGCAACGGGCTGCAGGTCGGGAACACCAGGCACAAAGCTGCATACTAGCCCGAATGAACTACATTTCTTGCACTTTGGTTTGCCTTCGTCGCACTAAAAGGCCGGGGAATTTTATTCAGTTGAGCACCGTTTTAAGGAAGGGAGATGGCCATCTACCTTGAGTTTTCTAAGTTTGCAATTCCGACAGCCGAACCTAGACCTTCGCGTAGTCCTTCGGCTCCGACCCTCCTTTGGGCAGACTGAAGCCATCTTTCGTTTTTATTCCTTCTGGAGGGAGCTAGACAGCCGGACTATGTGAAAATTTCCAAACTCAGAAGCACTTGGACACCGAAGAGATAGGTAGACACAATGGGAACTTCGGATTTCAACTAGGCTCTCATACGCTAACTCTCTTTCGGCTATTGAAGCCTCACACTTGTCCGGAAGAAGTGGGGTGTAATAAGTAGAACGTGTGGAGTTCTTGAGTTTCCATGATAGCACTAGCTATTCCTCGGGTGCTGAAAGCTCTGATTGGCTCATGGTTCAACTTCTCCTGAAGTGCCCAGCATAGAAATCGTATCAGATGGGCCGCGAGATCAACAGATATAATAGCATTACGTAGATTTTGTAGAATTAGTAAGTCATGTAGTCTTATAGTCTTAAAGCATTGCTGGGCTAGCGAGTAAGCGAATACGTATTTAAGGGAAACTTGATCCTCATAGAAAGTACGGGACAGCTTCCTCTCAATCCTAAGTCCTTCATTAGCGCAACTCAAGCCCGATATTCTCAATCTCTTCTTGGATTCCAGTCCTAATCAGCTAGGACGTCTACCATCATGAAAGTTTTCGTTACCGGTGCGAGTGGCATCATTGGCAAGGCGGTTACGAAAGAGTTGCTGTCTCATGGGCATCAGGTTCTCGGCCTTATCCGTAGCGATGCCGGCGCTGATGAGCTCAAGAGCCTCGGTGCTGAGGTCCAGCGTGGCACGTTAACTGATCTGGACATGCTCAAGAAAGCTGCTTCCCAGTGCGACGGCGTTGCGCACTTGGCATTCGTACATAATCTTAATGACTACAGCGGTTGCTGCGCTATCGACCGAGCCGCCATCGAGGCCATGGGGTCTGCCTTGGCAGAAGCAGGCGGAAACCGTCCTTTTGTGATCAGCTCCGGAATGATGCTTCTTACGAAAGGTCAGATCGGAACCGAAGATCAGAAATACGATGAAGGTGATGCTTTCGGCGCAGTCCGAGGCCCTTCTGAGACGGTCGCATTAGCATTCGCCGAAAAAGGGGTGCGCGTGTCGATAATGCGACTTCCTAGTGTATACGGCGAAGGCGGCCTTGGCTTTGTTGCGCTCATGTTGGCAGTTTTGCAGTCAAAGGGAGCCGCCACGTACTTGGATGCCGGGAAAAATCGCTGGCCCGCTACACACACTCTTGATGTTGCGCAAGCTTATCGCCTTGCGCTGGAGAATGGCAAGGCCGGATCTGTATACCACCCAGTAGCTCAGGAAGGTGTGTATACCAAAGATATCGCGGAAGTGCTTGGGAAGAAGCTCGGTGTTCCTGTCGCTAAAATATCATCGAGGGAAGCACTGGAGATTCTTGGGCCGATGGCCGTTGCGATGGAAGCCGATAACCCTTCGTCGAGTGCAAAGACGAGAGAGCAGCTTGGGTGGACTCCAGTACAGCCTTTACTGCTCGAAGATTTGGAGTCCGGAGCTTGCCTGGAGGGCCTGACTGCCCTTCCATCCTGGTCTCACCGGGCCCAGAGCACGACTACCTGAATCTATAGGTAGCATCTTAGATACCTTTGAAAAGTTCAACATGGAGGGGACGCGATTGCTGCCACTATCCTATTAACGCGCAGCCAACAAGTATGTTCTAGTTCTTTATCGCAGAGTCATGCCTACCGCTAGCCTAATACCTGCTCCAAGACACGTTGGCTTAAGTGCAATGAGATTAGCCGGTGCGTAGGAGATGCTTAAATGCAGACAGGACATGCGATAATGTGCGTCATAACAGAGCTGAGTGCTGATGGCGAAGACGAGAGAGCGGTCAGAGTAGGCAGAACCCCTATACAATTGGCTCGGCAGAGGCATTTTTGGGGGGCTTTAATCTAGCATTAGCTGATCTGCGAAATAATGCATAGAGTAAAGTTTATTTAACTTATCGGATTTCCTTTTTGAGCTTTCTGAAAGGTTTATAACTCGAGAATACCCGAAAGAGAAATCACCTCGGCCCCCCTTTTCTAGCATAATATGTAACGAATGAGGTAGGTAATACATGGTAATAGCTAGGAACAGGTCCAATTTAAATGAGAAAGAGAAGGTGTAACAGGCATTTGTCTAGTCCAAACAGACCACAAGAACAACCTCCGATGCTAAGGACTTTAAACCACTTATCTTTATATCCCTCTCTGCCCATTGTCGTCATTAAGGTACCATGGACTTAGGGGATGGCTTTAGTTTGCCCTAAAGACTGACATGAAGCTTTATATAATATAAACTATCGAAAGAACGCTTGCAGCAAGGAAACGGTTATGATAGAAGCAAGTAAGAGCTAGCTAGGGCGCTCGTAGGTCTGTCAGAGTCTCTTCCACACCGACAATAACCCGTTATTAGTAGAGTCTTTTTGCACTTAGTATCATTCACCATGTACATATTTCTCAGGTTTTACCACTCTTGTCCTAGGCGGGTAGTTAGATCTCCAGTCTCCAAGGTATGGGCTACCCCTTTTAGTTATATTTGGGCTTTTGCTACTATCGAGGCTTTTGTTCATTTACCTTTATCCTTGCTGTATTACAATGTTTAATCATGGACAGATAACTTTAGGCTCATTCAATTCTCAGTAGCCTACATGGCCTTGCCGATGCCATTGTAGAATGGCCATCATAGTATGGTTGGTTAAGCTAATTGAGCTCCTGGTATTCAATGAAAGCACTCTTCTACTCAATCATGGAAATAATTGTTATATCTTATCATCAATGATATAGAACTCAATTTTGGAGAGCTATCCCTATTGATTATTCAAGGGACCTAGGTGTCGGGGCCATCGTTAAGAATACTGAGTCGTAAAACCCACCCGAGAACCGTCATGACATCCCAAACATAGCCATCCTATGCCGAGCTACTATGTCTCGAAAATCCTCGTTGCTATCGTAACGTCGCCATTCCAAAATCGTCCTATTCAAATTACCCCTATTCCGGAAAATACAAACTGCCTTGTTTATCATGTTTCCATCTTATGCCTTCTCAGTTACAACGCCTTTCAAAGATCCCTTCAAATTCTCCCGATCATCCCAAATGGCTCTCTCAAGCGACGGGTAGATAATATCAGCAGCCTCGTTCTGGGGTCCGTCAATATCGGCTAATTGCCATTTGGCGCGCTCAAACCGCTTCAGAAGACCCGAAGCCAAGTTCACCATGCGGATCTCAACGAAATTGCCGAGCTGCCGGTGGATGTCGTCCTTCAGCTCCGCAAGGGCCGTAATGCCCGTCGTGTCGATGAAGGGTACCATCGTGAAATCCCAGACAACGACTGATAAGGGCATATCCTTCAAGACAATGTTGCGCTCCTTGCGAAGTCGCTCTAGCCGTCGCTCTCCAGCCACGCTCCACGAACGCGCGGCGTCAGCGCTGTAGTGAGGATTCTGCACTGATGGGTAGACCAGCTGGATGGACTCGAGAATTTGGGTTTTGTTGCGTTGGGCATTGGGGTAGAATAGCGAGTCCTGGAAGGTGACGACGACGGTGTCCTCGGGGATGGTAATTCCGACGTTCTCGGAGCCTGCACCGGCCACGCGTGGGATGGAATGGGAGTTGTTGATGCGGCCTCCCTGGCCACTGTGGACCGAGATGCGCGCTTTGACGAATGCGGAGCGGAGAAGAGTCCAGACGACGGCCCAGCCGGCGGCTGATCCGATGCCGTACTCTGAGCCTACGAAGATGGTGACGAACTACGTTTCAATTGTTAGTATGCCGTCTTCGCTAACTGTGGTGTTTGCCTAAATAACTCCTTGCGAGGAAACTGAGACAAGTGGGAAAGTTTCTTACAAATGCAACGTTGAAGGCGATATAATCCGCGATGGAGACTCTGTAGTATTTATAGATAATAGAGAAGGGACCAAACAAATGAATGACGGCCATAATCTAACTCGACATCAGCAATTGGACCTCGGAATAGCTCCGACTAAGCTGGTTAGTCGAATGACTTACAATGATGGCAGCAAGGGTAGCTTTTGGAAGCCAATAGAGAGCCGGGGAGAAGAAATAGATTGTCAATAGGATCCAAGCGGCTGTAATGACTCCGTTCAGGGGGCTGCGGACACCACATTCAGAATTGACTGCAGTACGAGACATGGCTCCTCCAACGGGCATGGCACCGAAGAAGCTGTTGATCAAGTTCGTGAGGCCGAGGTAGTTGAACTCTTGCGTCTGGTCGACGGTGTAGTGATTCCTTCTGCCGAAGGCCTTGGCCACAGCCTGGTGTTCCAGCGAAGCGGCGATAAACGGTGCAATAGACCGAGCAGCAACCTTGGAAATAAGAGCGTGATCTTGGGCTTTCGGATGAGCGATACCGTTCGTGTCGACCTTGCTGATGGCCCAAAGGAGATCATCTCTGTCCTTATTGACGAGATAGGAGACCAGAGTGAAGATGATGAGGACGATGATGGCTCGGCTACTCGAGAGATATTGGATTAGGAAGTGCTTTTTACCCCATTTCTTTCCTACTCTCTCGAGCAGGTAGAGAATTACGATAGTGCCGAAGCCAATTCCGGAGGTCGGACCGTCCCATTTCGGGAGTCGCCTGAGAACGTCTCCAATTATACTGAAGACGGTAGAGGGAGTGTTGTCAAGCCCTACAAGCGAGCCGACCTGTCCAAATCCGATCGTGAGGGCTGTCGCTGAGATGAAGCCGGTGAGAATGGGGATTGAGATGTAATCGAGGAGAAAACCGAGGCCGAGAAGACCGATAACTAGACCGTAAATACCGACCATGAAGGCAACCGCTGCGGCGATGTCAGCGGGAGCGTATTCAGACTTCAGGTCCGCTACGATTTCCGCAGTGAGAAGGCCCATGAGCGAAGTTGGGCCGGTAGATAAGTCTGTTTTGCAGTAAAGTTAGCTCTTCCCGCCTTTTTAGAGCTGTATGCAATCAACACTTACCCTTTGAAGTCCCGAGAAACACAGCGACGGCAGCCGGTATCCAACTGCTGTAGAGTCCATGCTCAATCGGTATCGTTGCAATCTTGGCGTACGACAAGCCTTGAGGGATGAGCATCACTCCAATAGTCAAGCCGCCCACTACACGAAAAAATAATTAGTCACATATCTCTACTTCTAATGATCTCTTTGATCTTTGCGGCAATTCTTGCGATTATATTCGCCTCATGATTTTGAAAATATGACAGGGCCGGTAGATCTACTTACTGAAATCCGAAACAAGCCATGATGGAGAGTATCGTGGTAGCCACTGAACAATAGGTAGTTTGTCAAGGAGGTACTGTTTTGTTGCGGATGGGAGCTTTTCAGGAACGACTTTAGCATAGTGCTTCACCCTGTTCAAGTTATGATCCGTTCGAATCTCTTCTCGAAGAGCTTCGAGGTTCTCCTCGAACTTGAACGACTTGATCACCATAGTGACAGGGGGACGTGGGTGGTTGCCGATTAGGACTGTCTGCTAAGCTGTCTCGTAGGCTCTTTCACTGAAATTCTCTTTGTTTCTTGGCTGCAGAATGACCATAACTATTATACAAACACAATTCAAAGAGTGTTTACACCATAAAGAGAAGGTCTGGCAAGACAGGTTAGAGCCAGATCTTCCCGTCACACCGAGATAAACAGAATCGTCGAATCGGCACACAAGCCTGCGTACATCGTATCGCGATAGCAACCCCTCCTTCGGTGCATTCTCGCAATCTGTCGGTATCCTCTGCGAATAGATGGTTGCTACCTGAAGACCGAGTCGGTTCCCTGTGCAGAATCAAGCTGGGGGGGCTCTACCTTCACAAAAGGGGGGAAGCCAGGGTGTAGGTCTTGACCAATTGGTCGTTTTCCTGCACTTTGGAGGCATAACGCGTCCCTTATGGTCTGCACAATCTATCTATAGCACTCAGCTACTAGTTATGTTTAGGTTCAAGCCGGTTTCATGTCGGTTGAAGTGTGCTCGTGCGTGCTATTCTACATAGTTTGTCTACGAAATTGTTGCCACTGTAAGCCTGAGGCGAAAGGCAAACTAGAGCGCGGGGTTATGCCTACAATACCCGGAACGGGACTCAGTATATAACTAGGAAAATGATCACCATGGCGTCATAAGTGAGGGGACGTTGTTGGCTGTTGTCACACTTGGGCGTCTTATGCGTTACTTAGAGTTGCTTGCTAATAGTTCCTGGGATCCTGTCTGTAGTCCTCCACGCTTTCCTAGAAAACTCAACGAATGGGTTTACTCCTTATCTGAGCGTTCATCTTCTTCTCATAGGACATCATTCATACTAATCATATAAATAATCTCGCAAACTCAAAGTCAAAGTACATAATACTATCTATTTACTACTATGCCGCGAACATGGTTTTTGATAGGCCAAGGCCAGCCATAGCAAGGACCCTGGATGTGTGCTTATACTCACAGCCAGTAGAAACTAACAAGTCTGCTTACAGATGAGGACTTGAGGAACGAACTCACAGATGATTCGACCACTTTTAACCGTGGGATCCTTAGCGAGCTCCGGGAGCCTGGTCCGAGAAGCCAAATATGGGGCACACAGCCGTGACCAGTGTCAACCTAGATTGAATTGGTGTGGCTGCAGTTGATTTACCGCCTCCAATAGTCACACCTGATTTTGTTACCTGAAATTCAATAGCGACAGTTGCGCATCGCGACATTTCTCCGTGAAGCCAACGCGGCCGCAACATCGATAACATCGTGGTGGGATGACGTTGTTGCAAATATATGGACGTATTTCCTATTTAGATAATTCCAAGCGACGTTGTGGTAAGCTTCCGTTGCATGGCCAAGGTGCATGGCAAAAGCTTGTGGCTTGCTCGCCTGGGCGTGTGGTCGTTTCATTGCAGCGACCCAGCTCTTGGCCGCCTAGTATTTTTGCTGGGCGCCGAGAATTCTCGGAGATATTGTCTTCCTAAAGCGTGTTGATAATTCAAATTGCGTCGAGGCGGGTTTTGCAGCTGGGTTTATTAGTCAAACAATGCTGTCTTACGCAGTATTCTCATCCTCCAAGTCAATGCGATCAACCAACCCGACGACAAAAGTCGCATCATTGGAGAGGGGTCTTGTGATGGCAACGTGGATCCAAAAGGAGTAGTTTGCTGTGTTACAACGCATATAGTGCCGAAAGCAAGGTGTGAATAATCAAAGATAGAAGACTGTGATGTTTCCGTTGCGCAATCCCATGTCTACTTTCCTAAATAGGCGAGCGTCCTACCTTGGCGCCAGTCCACTCGATAGTTCGAATACAACCCAACGTCTCATTGTTGTCTAGACGAACTTATATAGCTACTAACGTTCTCGGCTGGTACGCCTGTGGCTATCTCTGGATAGCCTATCACTGTTCTCGACCTGCCGCGCGGTCTTGTCTCCACAATGCTGGAACTTCATGACTGACGACTTCAGTTGTTGACCTTGTTCCACAGTTATAATTTGTCCTCTCGTCATTGGATCGCACATTGATAGGTAGACAATCACCACTATTCTTGGAGGCTCCAATGCCACCATGGTAATAAATATCTCGGTCTATTCTCATTTCCAAGGTTAGTATACCTTGCGAGCATCAACGGTGGAGTTCCAGGATGTTAACCTGACCTAGCGCGGGAATCAATTTAGTGCCCGTTGCAGGTGGGCACAGTGGGTTTGGCTACTGGTGGATTTGTGGTGGACATTGGTTGTGATGGAGATAGAGAGTCGAGAGTTGGAGATGTTCTATAACTCCTATCTACACTACGCGAGCCACCCACCTTTCCACGTAGTAGATGCCCAAACCGACCCATCTGACTACGTCCAAAACCTGCGACAATATTTCCAAGACATTCCCGTTATTGGACACAACGGTAGTTAGTCGCAAGAGTGGGCAAGCCACCGATTTTGCGGTGAGAGATTGGGCCCGGCTAGCCAGTGTAAGCTGATAGAACATGGCGAGTGACCATACTTATGGCTTGGCGATTAGCCTACCTTCTTTAGTGTACAAACAGAGAAAAAGATAGCTAAAATCTTTGAAACTAGAGTCTGGGGTGCATGTGGTTTCTTACTAGAGTAGTGTAGTATAGTGTGATGGGGTAATTAGTGCTATAGTGCCAAGTGGCTAGATATTCCCTACCCGCGCCCGTGTTGTCTCCCTATGGTAGAAACATGGAGAGGGAATGGTGTTTAACACTGGATGAGGTTAGATAAGGCCGAAGGAGGGGGATCGAAGACAACGTTACTGTTCATGGCTGGCATGAATCGCACACTATTGTACACTGCCACGATGCTGCAGCATGCCAAAAGCGTCCCGTGACAAATTCATGGGATCACAGACTCTCAAGCCGTCGCGGATCTTCTGTTCCCGAGAAAGCTAGGAGTTGGATCGGTATACCTTCATTATTCCCAGCAATGGTATGGATAGAATATTGCTAGATCTTTCTAAATGTAACTCGAACAATTTCTACCGAGCGAACCAACCGTCCTCTTTGTTGCCTTGCCCCGCATTTATTTTGTTGGGCGCTATTCGCTCCATGATATGATATTATCTTTCCACGTACAAGGGCCCTGTGTTGACGCTATACTAGTCTATAAGGGGGCGTAATGCAAAGAGCGAGCCTGGTAGAAAATCGTGTTGGATTGCAGAACACATACCCCGCGCCATCGAGACATACAACCTATACAAATAGGGGATGAGGGTATAGAATGTAGTATAGTACCAACAACCTGGGTAGGGAATAGCAACCGGCAGTAACGGGTTGGAGAAGTAAATATGCACTGCATGAGGAGGCGTAGATCACCCATTGTGTGTGTATATATCAGGCCATTCAGCTGCCAAGAGCCACAAAGCATATTACTTTTATTCGTTTTAGTGATTATGTTATGAAACTAATTGAAACCATCATACATGGTGACCGTATTCAAATCATATCATACATTCCTGAGCATATCCTTAGATACTATATTCGAGAGACCTCTTGTTCAAGAGAGTAGATACCTACTTAGGATGAGCTACAACTCGTCACCATTTCCAGGTGCAATCGCTTCCGCTGAGTCTGGCAACGTTACTTCATCCTTCTCTGCGTTCTTGACCTTCTCCCAGAAAAGTTCACCATTCTTTGGGTCATCCTGGAAGAGGTGGTCGACAACAAGCTTCTTTGGTGTCTCGCCCATCCACTGGAAGAGAGAGAAATCTCTGAACTCGTCGGCTTTGAATACCTCGAGCATCTCGATCGGCTCGTCTCCGATATTCTCTACGAAGTGGCCCATATTTCGCGGTACGATACCCACGTCTCCGGGAACATAGTCGAACGTTCGCGCGGTGCCCTCGGCCGCGAAAATCGTGACACGACCTCGACCCTTGAGGAAGAAGTTCCACTCGTCCGCGTTCGGATGCCAGTGCATCTCTCGTATAGCACCGGGCTGGATGGTGACGTGTGCTGCCGCTACAGTTTTTGAGATAGGAAAGTTCTTGGAATCCGTAATTCGAACCTCACCGCCGCTGGTGACTTTGGGCTCCTGCTCTAACATACGGTGACTGAAGTTATACTTTGACTTCTTTACATTCTTGCCGGTTGGCTTCTCGTCTTCAAGAGAGCCTGGGTATGAGCCTTGGAAGATATACTTCTCGCCTTTAGGAATATGGTCAAAGACTTCAGGGGCTAGATTGAAATTCTTCGAAATAACCGATTTAGGTGTGTGCGCTGGGTTTTGTTAGTCAAATCAAGCATCGAAGACTCAATCTTAAATACGAACCTAGCCAATCAGAGAGAATGAATGTCGACTCTTCTGAGAAATTGCCATCATCGAAAATGAGCAGAAATTCCGTGCCGTTGTCGCCCAGGCCTTGGAGGGAGTGAGGGACACCACTAGGAAAGTACCATAGGTCTCCTTTCTTCAAGTCATCCATGAAATTACCTCCTTCATAATCAATCGCAGTGATTCGGACCTCTCCATCCAACACATATGCCCATTCAGCCTCCTTGTGCCAATGCAGCTCTCGAATAACGCCCTTGTCAAGTCGCATGTTTACGCTGGCAAGGTCGACGCTAGTGCCTAGCTCCCGAACTGTTGTTTGACGGGTCCATCCGCCCTCCTGCTACAGTCAGCCAAATAGCCAAAATAGGTTCAGGAAATTTGGAAGGATTCTAACCTCAATTCGGACGTGGGAGTCGGCAAAACTCCAACGCATGTTATTCATGTTACCATGATCGGTGCTGGGTGGGCGCACGAGATCCGGGCTCTGACGAGAGCGTTCCCAATTCCATGGACCCAAGACAGAAGCACCCAGGCCGTTGCGGTAGGGTAAAGGGTCCAATTCCTTGCCAATTGCATCTACGGCGCTATCAAGAGGGTCTCTGTAATCAGGATTATATGGCGACTTAGTCTTCTTGGTATATTTAGGAGGTAAATCTAGACCAGCTAGAAGATATTGGCGTGGGCTGTCTTGGACAGGAACAGCGAGCCCCGAGTTACTCAAAGCAAGCGCCGCGAGCAAAAGTCGCGACATGGAGCTGTCGCGAGAGCTATGGAGCTGCATCGTTGTTGGGGAAGATGATCTGATTGAATAGAGCTGGGGAGAGCTTGGGGTCAAACAAATGCACTACACCATCAATTGATCAAAGGTGGTGGTAGATGATTGATCGTTTTAAAGGCGTGGGACGAGAAAAAGGAAGAGAGGATGAGCAAAAAAGATGAAAAGCATGCGATGGTGAAAGGCATGATACGGAGCTATGTCGTAAACGACTCTCCGAGCTCCCCCCTGCATAGTGATAATGATTAACTCGACCAGGTACTCTTTACATCGAGAAGCCAATGTACCTACACTAGCTAGAATAGTGACCAGTGACAAGTTTTGGGGGCGTTCCGTCGCTCGATCCAGAGATTCACCGGTCCAACCATCCTGCTGCTAGCTGCTGGGCATGGGGCACGCTCGATACCGAAGCAAACCCGAGCATTCTCCAGTTGCTGTTGGCGCCTGTGAAACAGGACGCTTTCACTCCTTGACGCAACATGGGTATGCCGTGGTAACCGTCTCCAACCTTTACCAGGTAGACTTGTGTTATGCCATGCGGCATCTTTGTTCGAACCGGTAGGCTGGAACCCCTGTCAGAACTCTATGTCTCGGCCACTTTTGTGACCGATATTTATGTAAGCTGCTTGGGACTTGCTATTCGTTGTACGTGTATGTCTATCTTCTTAACGTATTAGAAGCTGAGAAGGAGAGTTTTCTGAAAGTCTATCGACCATTAAAGTAGTTTACAATCTTGCCCCTCATGATGTCCGTGCTGCTTGCGCGAATTGGAGATGGAGAGAACTTGCTCCAGACCATCACACCTACACAGGTTAAACTACTTACGAGCTAGTAACTTTCATGTGATGTGTAACAATTCCTGGCCTAAATGTTACTAGCTAAACTGCTTTAGTTGCGAACAAGACGCTGGTCCGTTGTAAGCGCTGTTGCAAATGCGAGCAACGCCGAAATCAGAAAGGACCATTTAAGCTTTAGGGCCAAGAAATATAGCGTAGAATAATATAGTGGTAATCATGATGTTTTTATTTAGAAATAAATATCGCCCGTGCTCTAGTGTAAGTGTAGTAGTGCCGCGGGGTTTTAGATAGGGTAACACAGCCAAGATTTAAGTTTCAGCTCATTGTTAATGGGGGACCCTCGTCGACGTCACACACAGAGTACAGATACATTGGCGTATCCCTATAAGTAGTTAGTATCTCCGAAGCGAATCCGGAGGCTTATTGAGAGGCTTGTACCATGAACTTCCTCCACCTCGATATCCTCCGACGATATCACCTACCACGATAGTCAGGCAGGGCAAATTAGTGTAGTCTTGGCCCATTGATTATTGGTTTGATACACCGGCAAAACGGAAAATATCGGTTCTCTTCTGAAATCCTCTTTACAGTCCACTTTTTCATCAGTTCGTCATTGTTCTTCCATACATAAGTTTTTGCTGCCGGCATCCTCTTTCACCTCCCCCTTCGCGACAGAGACACCAAAAGAGTTGCACTGCCATCTTCAATCGTCCAATGCCACCTTCAACTTCGCCTAATGGATATGGAGCCGTCAATGGCTCGGGGCGGAACGCGACCGCCCCGAGCGACGAAGAGCAGCCATTGTTGGGAGGCGGCCGGCCACGCAAGTCAGGATGGCGTAAGAGCATGATGACGGACATCCGTCGAGATTGGACTGATCTGGTGCTGCTCGTCTGCTATATCGTGACCGGCCTGCTTGACAGCGCATCTATTTCGACCTGGGGCTCTTTCGTTTCGATGCAGACCGGTTTGTTCTTCCCAATTACCACTTTGTGAGTCTAGAGGCCAGAGCTGACAGGTTGTAGGCAACACGGTATATTTCGGCTTAGGGATCGCTGCGCCCCACGAGTCCACCAGATGGATCAAGTCAGGGACCTCTCTTGCTTGCTTTTGCGTTGGTTCGGTCTTCTTTAGCTCTTTCCATCGCTTCTTCTCGCCAAAACGACGATGGGTTCTATGCGCGTCATTTATCATCCAGATAGTATTGATTGTTGTGGCGGCGGTAATCCTCACTTATGGGCCGAAATCCGCAGACCTGAAGGAAGCAATTGGATGGGCGGAACTTGTCCCCATTGCCCTGATAGCATTCCAAAGCTGTGGGCAAGCTGTGGCAAGCAGAGCGCTCAAGCATAACGCTCTCACGAGTGTCGTTCTTACAAGTATCTACTGCGATCTGTTCTCAGATGCCAATTTGCTGGCCGCCCAAAATGTGGAGAGAAATAGAAGGGTGGCTGCGCCGCTTCTACTCCTTGCAGGGGCTGTCGTTGGCGGCATCCTGTCTCACAGCTGGGCTGGCTGCGCAGGCGCCTTATGGGTTTCTGCGGCACTTAAGTTTGTCGTCGTCGTGGCGTGGTTTTTCTGGCCTGAGGAAACGGAATGAGGCAATAGCAATTTCATAACTTTATAACCCAAACATCCCAACGAGCACTTCATTCCGCGCTGTGCGCGAAGTGCAAGGTTATGAGGTCTTACATCAATAGTCTGGCACAAATGGCCGGTGTATTAGTTCAGTACTCTCTGTGCATAACGGAGAAGAGTTGATAGACAGGGATAGATAGAGCAAAAATATAGAGCCCCTCGGTGTATAGAATCTCATATTGGACCGATAGAGAACTTGTGCACCGACCCCTCTGAGTCCACTCGTTACCTACTCATTATAGCTAGGTGTCGGAGAATAAGTACCACGAGTTGAAGTAAGGCTCGGTAGAGTATTAATGCAATTGGTCCCTGAACTCGTTCCATAATTCTGTCACCCGCATATTCAGCAGTACAGTCCAACGCCTGTATTTGAGTAATAGATACACTATGTGCATATCTTGAACTAGGTACTTCTTCTCTTGTAGCGATAGATGAAATTATGCAGTATGCAGCCAGTTTTTACGCGTTGTGACGTCTTCATTCTACCTAGTTCGAACCTCTACACGAGGTAGCATAAATAAGGGCACATTTTAACTTCCTACGTTGAGGATACGAGTCAATCCCACGCTCAATAATAGCAATATCGAAGGCCTACCTTGAAAATGCGATGTGATGCCTATAGCCTACCTTAGGGGGCTATAAAGGAGCCTTGGGGGGCTACAAAGGGGCCTTGCCTCTTAGAAGATCTCTCGCAAGTCCTTCGCGGGCCGAAGCCGTAGCCTACCCACGGTTTGGAGGCGGAGAGGCCTCACCCATCCAATCACATAATGTCCTCTCCTCTCTACCTACAATTATCCTCTTAATTGGTCAGCAATCATCGTAACTTTCCTGATGCGTACATATTTTCAGCTCTCAAGATGCTTGTGTACGTGTCTGACCGAATTTCAAAGCCTTACCAATAAGACCCCAAATAGCCAGAAAATCCTTAATTCCGATTTTAGATAGTATGTTAATCCGAGAGTATTCAACCTTCTTCATACCTCTTGTTTTATGTCCTATATCCGGAACCGAAGTCAGCATAGAATCATCAGTCGACGACTCTGTATTATCCAGACCGTCTGTATTCACCAGCGGCGTTAAGTCTTGAGCCGACCCGCGGTGAGGACCCGACGAAACGGGACTGCCAAGCACAGAGATGGAAAGCAGGAAGAACGTATCCGCGGCATAATGGGGGCGGCATATAGCCGGTTCTGTCATTCCAGTCTTGGTCGACGCAATTGGCAAAAGGCCCCGGATGGGAGCCCGCTCTCGGCCTCGCTAAGGCCTCTCTTCGACTTGGCGCCCCCATCCTTCGCCTATCGTACAATACCTTAGCTCCGGGTGATGTGCCGATCTAGATAGATATATAATACGGGTGAATATTTTCTTCCCCGTCAGTCCTCATGTACTGCGAACGAGCTTCTTAGCCAACTGTGAAATCGGCGTCAGATGATCTTTTCTTCTCACCGAGGACCATGGCGACAGTAGTGGGTCCTGCGATTGACAAGCCAAGCGATGTTGACAAAACTGGAGATGAGAAAATCGTTCGAGCTTCATGCGAACCGACATCCGACGTCTCCGAGTCGGGGAAAGAGGATGAACCACCTCTGCCGTTTTCCAAAGTGCGGTGTATAGCTCTTGTGGCTACAGTCACCGGTGCCAGCTTTCTAAACGTAGGGTCTACCTGAAACAAAATGACTTATTTAGGAAAAATAAGACTCTCGCTAATGCCTAAGTAGACACTTTCTAGTCAAGCCGTTGTTATCGTTCTGCCGACGATCGGTAGGGACCTTAACATCCCCGATAGCAGGCTTCAATGGATCGTTTCCGCCTATGCTCTGACCTTTGGAACGTTTTTGCTTCTTTGGGGCCGTATCGCCGACAGTAAGTGATCTCTCAGCATGCTTTTCAAGAGTGTAAATTCTTCTATTGGAGCTTAGACAATGTGTTACGAGCTTTACAAGTTCCTGGATGCTTACATATCGCTCTCGAGATGGCACTTATTGACGTCAAGTGTTGCAGTATATGGCAAACGAGATATCTTTATTTGGGGCAGCGCTTTCGTAGCAGCAACACTAATAGCCAATCCTTTCCTGCCAAATGAGATTGCATTCGACCTCTTCAGGGGGCTGCAAGGCCTGGTAAGACACAACGCTAAGATCCACTGACTATTTTCTATATCTAACTATTTTCCCCAGGGAGCTGCGGCAAATGTGCCAACGGCAATTGGCATCTTAGGCGTGACCTTTCCCCCGGGAAAGGCTAAAAACTACGCATTTAGCGCTTATGGTATGTTTAACCCTAGTTTCTTTTATTTTATGGTGGTCACCCTGCTGATCCGCCGCTAGCTTCCGGAGCGCCCCTGGGGAGCGTCTTTGGCAACCTCATTGGCGGTGGCATCGCCTCGGCCACGAGCTGGAAATGGGTTTTCGGCACGCTGGGAGCCCTTGGTGTTGTGGTCACTGTTGCAGGTTTCTTCTTTATACCCTCGCCGCCGCCCTCCCTGGGTCCAGAAAAGAAAGGGCTTGTCCTTCTTAAATCTGTAGACTGGTTGGGAGGATTCCTCGTCACAACAGGTCTCCTTGCTCTTCTGTTTGCGTTGACAGAGGGTAACGTCGTGGGCTGGGGTACTCCCTGGGTTCCCGTCCTGATTGTAGTCGCACTCATTCTTTTAGGCATTTTCTACGCCTGGCAGTGGTACCAGGAAAATCGCACTACGAGGAGACCACTCATCAAGGTTTCTATATTCAAGAACAGGAGGTTTTGTGCCGGCCTCGGTATTATGGCGCTTTTCTTCTCCAGCTTTAACAACTTTATAGTCTATGCGACATACTTCTTCCAGGATTATCAAGGTCTTGGTCCCCTAGACACGACCTTGCGTTTCATCCCAACGGGTGTTACAGGCACCCTTGTCGCTTTCATTGTCAGCCGCCTAATTTCACGAGTCCCGACATGGATTTTACTCGTATGCGCAAACACGGCAATGTCTGTTTCATGTCTATTATTCGCCGTGCCGCTGCCTCGAAGCACCTCTTATTTTGCCTTTGGGTTGCCGGCTTTCATCCTGTCCGTGATTGGCGCTGATATTACATGGCCTTGCTTAACACTTTTCACGTCAAAGTCTCTGTCACAAGAAGATCAAGCATTAGGAGGTGGCCTCATCAATGCCTCAGCCGGGGTCGGGCGAGCTATTGGTCTTGCTATTGATACGGCTATTCAGACGGCCGTCCTCGCCCGAGAAAGAGGTGTCTCGGTGGAACAGGCCGGGAAGCTTACGAAATGGGACGGACCTTCGATAGTGAGCATCAGGGCAGCGGAGTGGTTCAATTTCGCACTCAGCGTCTTTTGTGTAGGAGTTGTCTGTGTCGCTTTTCGCGGAACGGGAATTGTAGGGAAAAGGGAGGCGCCTAGAAGGGCACCCTCTGGAGTCCTGGGGAACGCCGGCCCGTCGAATAGCACCGAGAAAGAAGTGGTATAGAATATGGTATAGATCTCGAAACCTTCCGATCCGTTTCTTGGTTAATACAATAGTACAATCCCATAGCATTAGGAGCTACAGCCCAGACTTATTTGCATGCATAGAATTAAAGAGAAGTCAATCAATACATAAGAATTCAAGACTATAAATTTTTTTGGGAAACAAGACGACTTCAAATCAAAATACCCATTTTATTGAATTCCAAAGCGTATTATCGTGATTGTAATGCACTAATCATCCAATTACGCTGATATCTACGAAATTATTCTTCTCTCATCGGTGAAGCCCGAAACTATTAGTGTCATCTGGGTAGAATCTTAACCTTCTCCATCTTCTGAACAACAATTCAATTATTCCGCGTTAAATTCTACAGAGATATATATAGAGTCCCGTAGAGTTGCGTTTCTATTGAACTTTATATTCCTTCAAATCTTTTCTAGAGATACTAAGGACGCAGAGTTGTTCTAAGTGGTACTTGACGGGATGAAGTAGAACCTCCTTCATCCTCGCACAGCTTCCATCACTGCACCTAATCTTCGTCAGGCAAAGGGCCCATGGGGCGCCCCCAAGCTGTATAGAATTGGGGTGCGTTGGGGTCCCGTGTCTTAGCAAAAGCTTCCTCCGAGAGCTTGGCAGCTCGTCCACCTCTCTCCAGCATCTCGACTTGGTATGGACCAAGGACCTCCTTGATATTCTCAATATTATCCTTGTCCATCTTACCAATGGCCCTGGCAAGGTTTAGGGCATCCGTGATAGCGTGGAATCCGCCTTCGCCACGGACTGTTGCAAACTGTAAGCATCCGCTTTCGTTCTAATGGTGAACTATACTTACAAGGGGTCATGGCGTGAGCGGCATCGCCCAGAAGCGTGACTCGTCCCGTTGGCAGCGAGTCCAGGATCAGGGTATACTATCATGGATTCGAGAAAAATTAGCTGTAACTCTTACTAGAGATTAATGAGCAGCTGGGACTTTCGCTTACGAGTCTGAGTGCCGGGACAGTTGTCTGCGGGTCTGATCTCTTGATAGTGGTGAGATACTTGGCCGGTAGATTTTTAGTCTTCTGAACTACAAAATCGTACTGCTCCTGACCAGTAGCATTATAAACCCAGAAGTCCTCTCTGGTAGCACCTCTGCGAAGAATAGCGGATTAGTTCAAGAAAGGGGAGGAGTTTCAGCATCATTGAGAGAAATGGGCAACGGAGAGATATCGGAAGCTATTAATTGGAGAAAATAGTAGACTTTGGGGTGCATACTCATCAGGCCAGATCAAAGCCCAGCCAATCTTTCCCGACTTGCCATCGGGATTCATCTCCACCAAGGTGACCAGCAAAATCATCGGCGAGCCATTGATAGAGTTCATATCTACGATATAGAGGGAGTGGCCTATGCGAAGCTGCTCTTCTATCTCTTCGCCTTCAAGAGTGCAGTAGCCATTAATGATCGCCATTGGTGGTGGCTTAATAGGGTCTTTGCCTAGAATGTGCTTCCGAGCTTCTCGAAAATTAGTTGTGTATAATCCCCTAATGTAAAAATTAAAGTGAGGCTATACGTACTGGGGCTTCGACATCCCTCGGCACCCACGAGAATGTCGCCTTCAGCAGATGTCCCATCCTGGAAGTAGATCTTCACTTTGTCATTGCTTTCATCAATCTTGACAATCTGTTTGTTATACTGCACTGGGATATGCGTTTCAAACCACTGGACGATTCTGTAACGAGCGGCTCGAACAACCCAGCCGGACTCGTCACCACGCACACCGATCTTGTGTGGACTCGGCTTTTCGGGGTTGTAGTAAACGCACTCAGGCTGATACTTGGTCAAAGGAAGTAGGTTACTCAAGGAGGAAAGTGGCGGTAAGTCGTCCGGGATGGATGCTTTAAGGTCATCGAGCATACTATCACCTAGTCAATATGGCCGGCTGCCGGGGTTTTGGACGAGATAATAGTTTATCTTACTGGTGCAGCCCAATAACCCATCCTGGACGTCTCTCACGCTCGGTTTGAGCCCTCTCGAATATTTCGTAGGAAATCCCTTGCTTTCGTAGCGCTTGTGCCAATGCCAGGCCACCTAAGCCCGCACCGGCAATCAGGACATCTATTGCTGAGTTAGTTTCGACATACGAATGTGATAATTGGATACACAGAGTAAATGAGCGTTAGAGAATTGAGGTGATAGGAAACCAGAAGTTGTTCGTAGAGCCGTAGAGCATGTATTGCGCTACATAAGACATAGGGTAATACGTACGGGGAGCGGATGACGATGTCATTATATTGAGACTGTCGAATTGTTTGGCTCTATGCTGAGTGCTTCCGATAAAAAACAAGATGGGTGTTTGTTGTCCTCCATGATTTCGAGATTTCTCGCATTTTATATCTGGACA
The DNA here is from genome assembly GCA_022578965.1 of Xylaria sp. FL1777. Classification (NCBI taxonomy): domain Eukaryota; kingdom Fungi; phylum Ascomycota; class Sordariomycetes; order Xylariales; family Xylariaceae; genus Xylaria; species Xylaria sp. FL1777. Next base: position 122,207 of record MU400538.1, on the reverse strand, counting down.
AGCTTACCGAAGAGGCTATTGGTTTGTCGATGTCGCTGTCATCATCGGCGAGGGCTTCTGGGCAAATCGCATTTACGATTCGTACGAGAGGTAGGGCATCGGTATACCAGATGTTCCGCAGTATAATATTTCGGTGTTCGCTACTCATGGATTGTCCGAGCAGAAGCGATGCTTATTTACATAGATTGTGTTACTCTTCCTTTCAATGGTCATAAGCACTGGCGCACGAACTTGGCGATATAATGCTCATTCATTTGTCAGAGGGATTCGTCTATTATGCCTTGTCTCATGATTTCTGCGGAATGCGTTGTTTTCGTAAACGCCATGTCCGTTTAGTCGGAAGCCGGAGAGATAAGAATTCCGAGATGCTGGACACAGAGAAAACACTGGAGCTCTGAGCAACCAAAGGTCGCCAAAAGACAGACGAGTATCACTTCGATTTGCTATTCTCAGCTTCTACTTGTATGCGCACTTGGGGGACTAGTGAGGGTCCCAAAACTCACCAATGGGCGTGGTCTGCTATTGACGTACTAGAAAAGCGGCGTCATGACGGAAGTTATTCCCTTTAAGCTAGGGTATAATATGCGTCCTGGATCTCATTTTGTAGCTAAGTTTATTGATCAACTTGACTTGTTACCGAGTATCCCGTTCGAACTGTCTCTCTATTCTTCGTGCCATCTAACGAAATCACAAGCGCAAACAACAGCCGTCTTATACTATGAGACTGAGCGAGAGCTAGCTACTACGCAACGCTATCGGCGCTCACATCATTGGCCATGCCATCATCGATTTCCAACTCCACGGCTTCAGACACTACGAGTGCCCCCCAATTTCATCCCCCACGCACTCCGCACGATGACTCCAAACCCCTCATTCCCCGCGATCTCGCGATATTGAGCCCCGGACGGTTCATTTTTGGAGCTTGAACATCTTTGAAGTTTTCTATTTTCATCCTTTCTTATGCTCCTATATGTAATATTTCTCTGAGCGTGCAGAATACGAATAGGAATAGCGATCACATTACGCCCTGCGAAAGAAAGAGAGAGAGAGCGAGTGTGTAAGAGAAAGGAAGCAATCTAAAAAAGGGGGGGAAACGAACAGACATACTCTATCCCTTTTCCACGATGTCGAAAACCATCCTCATCACCGGCGCCGGCGGGCTCGTCGGCCCTCTTATAGCAAGGCGCCTACTGAACGAACCAGAGTACAACGTGGTGCTGACAGACCTGGTCGACCCCGTAGTGCCATCTGACGTGAAGTACCCGCAGAACGCGCGGTGTATAAAGGGCGACATAACAGACGTGTCGTTCATCAAGACACTGCTCGCTGCGGCGCAGCCGCTACACGCCGTATTCCTCTTCCACGGGATCATGTCGGCAGGGTCGGAAGCGAACTTCGACCTGTCGCTCGCGGTGAACGTGAACAGCGTGCGAGACGTCCTGCTCGCGCTTCGCGCCACGAACCCCGGGGTGCGCGTCATCTACTCGTCGTCGCAGGCTGTTTACGGACAGCCGCTGCCCGCAATAGTCACCGACGACGTCACGCCGACGCCCGAGGGCACGTACGGGGCGCACAAGCTAGCGAGCGAGGTCTTCATCAACGACATGCACCGCAAGGGCTTCATTAACGCCTTCATCCTGCGGTTCCCGAGCGTCGTGGTGCGGCCAGGGAGGCCAACGAATGCTGCCTCATCCTTCCTGTCAGGGATGATTCGTGAGCCTATGAACGGCGAGGAATGCGTTATCCCGCTCTGCGACCGCTCGTTCCGCTCGTTCCTCTGCTCCCCGAGCAGTCTGCAGGAGAACCTGTTCCGCGTGCTGCATATGGACTCCGACAAGTTACCCAGGCATATCCGACACATCAACATCCCCGGCGTCTCCGTCTCTATACAGGAGCTCATGGATGCGCTGGCGAAGCACGGGGGCGAAGATAAGCTGAAGTTGTTGAAGGAGGAGACGAACCCGGATCTGGAGCGCATTTTGAGGAGCTGGTCGCCGGATTTTGATACCACTACCCCGATGAGACTAGGATTGACGAAGGACGAGAGCGCTGACGATATCGTTAAGGAGTACGTTGATTCATTGAAGAAATAATTATGTAGTATCTATACATGCAATCTATTGGTAATTCCTAATTGTTCTTTTATCTACCACTATGCCAGCTAGCTAATATCGCGTGGGATGATTGTATTAAGCATTCTAGGCGCACAGGAGCTAGAGCCACAAAACCACATCAGAGTAGGTCCGGAATCAATGCTATTGAGCACCCAAAATGTCCTAGGTTTCCTCATGAGCAGCCCTAACCGACGCTACAGCACCTAATCATCGTCGGTGTATGCGCCGCTAGTAGCTGCGATTTTCGCATAGAAGAGCTCCGTCTCCGCACAGATGACCATGCCGTCGTCTCCGGCGAAGTTGAAGTTCGCCGAAGTTTGACCAAGGAATATTTTGCCGATTAAGGTTCCAGAGGGATTAAAGACGTGAACGCCATCGCCACAGCCAGCGTAGAGACGACCCTTTGTGTCAACATGGATGCCTAGTATTATGGAATTACAGTCAGCCTAACAAGTAATCTAGAGGAATGCTGAGGGCTCTTCATACCATCTGGGACCCCTGCGTGGACATGTGCGAAGACTTTCCGGTTCGAAAATGTCCCATCACCTTCGACGTCATATCGGTAACTGGGCTCTGAATTAGCGGTCTGTATCTCGAGGACGATGCATAAAGAGCAGCACAGCGCCAACTCACATCGTAGCCGGAAAAGTCGCATTTACTCCCCAGAAGACGCGTTGAGCCCCGGTGTCGGCGATGTACGCATGCGAACCGTTAGGAGAGAATACTATCCCTATGGGATGGAATCAGCACTCAAATGACGTAGGTGTCGTATAGGCTCTCAGGAACAAACCGTTCGGTTGGCTAAGTTCATCAGCCACGACTGTGACAGCACCGGTCCTATCATTGTACCGATACGCTTGGTGTGGGAGCCCTTCCTTTGGTCTGAAATCCTGGAGTCGCCCATATATGGGGTCTGTAAAATACACATCTTTATTCCGTGGGTTGATGGCTATGTCATTCAGGGAACTGAACTGGCGCCCAAAATAATTGTTTAGGAGAACTTTGTCTCTTGTTAGAAATTTTCAAATAGAATATTTCGCTCAGTGATAGTTATCGCTTACCCGTGGTATTGTATGGTTCTCTGGGGTTCATTATCACAAGCTCGGCCTGTTTGTATGCCCCCTGACCCTCGGATGCGAATAGAATACTGTCCTTGTAGCGGATCGCCCCTACGCCACCAATTAGCCCAATTCGCCAAAAAAGAAACGATTTCAAAGTTTACCATTGGGATTTAGAATTGTAGGATTTGAGTCGACAACATGGACTTTGACCTGACCCGTCGCGTTACGCGTAGCAGAAACAGCCTCGGCCTCGGCAAGACTGATCTTTTGGATGATGGCCGATTTATTCAGACCTTTAAATCAGAGTTTAGCAATAAGTTATTGAACAGAACTAGGGAGATAAAATTTATTAGCAAATCCCCTCGTACCTGTGCCAGTAGCCGGTGCCCCAGCGCTTTGCACGAAGAACACCTCGTTAGTTGGGGGGTACCTGAATGCGACTCGGTCAAAATTGGATCTCCACGATAATATATTGGCCCCGCATCATACCACACAACAGCTTCATGGAATATAGGATCTGTATCGCTCTGGGCAATGAGCGTCAAGGTGGGATTTGACCCAATTACATCGTAAAATTCGCTATCGTAGACATGGAACGGCTTTTCTTTCAGAGCGGCAAGGTCATAGCCAGGAGGAACAAAGATCTGAGCAAATGATCAATTGTTATTCCTGCTCATAAGATGCTATGGACAACAACTTACGTTCGTCAGGTTGAACTCGCTTGGGGGTAGAACGGAGGGCAGAACACTGAATGCTTTCTGATCGATGAACTGAGCCTGAGCTGGAATTTCGAATCCGCGACCAAAAATTCCGTCGGCGCCATCGCTATAAGCAGCAATGGCCACACCGACCGACACAGCAGCTAGTGCCAGAGAAGTGAACGTCGTCATATTCCAGCTTGGATTACCCTTGACGCTTCTGTTGAGCCCAGCTGCTGGTGTTTTCTGACTGTCTGGAGAAGACAGCGTATGATGGTTCCCTTGCATCATCAATCACGGCATATGCTATCGTATTTATACCAGGTTCCCCGACGTTTCTTCGGCAAAAGAAATTTTGGTAGAGTGGGCGTTCTGGAAGTGTCGCAAATGACGTACACTGCATCCCGGAACCATAATCGACCGGGCACGACCGCGGGCCGTAACCTACGGCCGGCTTCAGTATAGCGAATGGAAGTTGTTACCCGGGATAATTAGGATGTATCTGAGCGCTTTCTCCACCTCAATTAACATATAGAGTCGTTCGGTGTGCGCAGCGCGGCTTCGGGGAATGTAACATTCATTATGATATAGGCAGGGGTGATGACATCTCGATGTTCTGATCAAAATCACCAAATCAAGAATCAAACCATACACAATATCATTCATCTACGATTGAATGCTACTATATTGATAACAAGTGGACATTGAGGTAGGAGAACAATTGCTATTCAGCCACTGCTAGCAGTCTCAAATAAAGCTTCTATAAAGAGCACAAAGAACCCTCAACAATAACATCTGCAGAAGCTCAAACGCCATGTCTCAACGATCATATACCCAATTGTCTCCTAAAAAGAAACCCCCGGATCTAGATTCACAATGATTTATACCTAAGAGAAGCTCAACGAGGTTATAAAGTCCTTCCAATCTCCGCCCATCAATTCCCTCAAATCCAGATAGAAACAAAACAAAACACAAGACACAAGCACCAACTTCAACCCTAGTCCAACTCCAACCCCCATCTTCAAACATAACCCCAGAAAATGTCTCCCGCAACGACTCCCACTTCCCCATACTTCCCACCTTGTCCACCTAGCACACCCACTTCCCCCTCCCCTCCCCAATACCCCGCGATTCCAGAGACCCTACCTCGCCTAGTCGAAGCGCAAGTTTAATCTCAGCGAGGTTAGCGCACATGCAAGTGCGTCGCGAGGCGGCCTCTGATCGTCATGCTGTCGTTTTTCTAGAGTAGGTAGAGGCCGAGGTTGGTTTCACGTAACTTATAGGGACAATACCTAAACATACTTCGACTTCGAGCCCATGCTAATCCTTGTATATATGTCTCATGTATGATTTAGATAGTAAACACTTGAATTTACTTACCTCTCAGTCATCATGTTTCTTAAATGTGAGCTTCGGTATAAAGGTGGATCAGGTGGTAACTCTACATACCTACCTACCTATGTATATGTAAACATGTTAAAAGGGGAAGGGGTTGCAAAATTGTCTGAAAATAAAGAATGATTCAATTGCAAGTCGAGACAGTATCAATCAAAATTTCCAAATTTCATATGTCCCAAGTGATCAAACTAAATATCCAGAAAGCGCAGTATTCCTATATACAAAATCTAGAGTTGTCTATATCCAAGAACAGTAGTATGTGCAGTGCTGTCTATCGTGCTAAGATACAGGGTATCTGCGTAACAATCGACCAAAAAATGGTGACCAAAAATATGACTAACCAAATAATGAAGCCGCAAGATCTATCGGATGCTTCGCTCAAGTGTCGCATAGTCATAAATGCGTATTACCGAAAACGCCATTGCAAATGCCGTTATATGCCGTTCTATATGCTTCAAGCCCCGCCCTCTAAATTCACCTCATCTCCAGCCATCTCCATAGTCCTAGGTCGACCTTGCTGTTCGTCCAGAAGGATTTGTCGGAGTTGCTCTCTGATTACCGGATCCTGCTCTAGCTCCTGCCAGAGCTGACGATCCCAATTCTCGCAATTTTCGGGATTCTCGTCCGCATCTCTTCTTCGCCATGGTGGCCAACTCCACAGACCGTACTTGATCAGGCTTCGTTTCGCGAATTTGAATGCGATGTCGACGGCGATAAGTACAAACAGGACACCGACGAGTAAAGCCCACCATAAAACGTCTTTGCCAAATGTGTTTACGAAGGCGCCCCGGCCAGCGTATGGACTTGGCTGAGGAGTGTAAACACCTGAAAGGAAACCTTGCCAAGCAAACCAACCAGAGACGGTAATACCGAATGCCCCCAGGATAATGGCCGATTTATAATGTGTTTCCATGATACTGGTTGGCTATTAGTAGACTGTTTTCATGAGCTGATGCCGGAGACAACTTACAAGAGTTTCCAATTAGTCCACAAAATGCCAACGGAAAATGCTAGGTCACCGAAGGCGAAGAGGCCATTGTCGCGAGGTCGGCCAAGCACGTTGTACCCGAGCCAAAGGAGAATCCATACGAGCGTGCCGTCGATGACGGCCGCAATTATCCAGGTTATGAATCTAAAGAAATTCAGCTCACGATTCCGCTGACCATGGACATATAGCTCTGGAACAGCGAGGAGCGTCTCGGCACGAAGATCCTGCTCCCAGATGCCCATGCAGAGAACACATAAGCTCGTGAACAAAATGTTGAGAACTGTCAAACTGTAACTCTCGTACAAGCTTGTCCCTGTATAACCATTATACCGTTGGTACATGGCGGTAGGCAGGTAGAAGAACATCTCCTTCCAGAACGTCGCCAAAATGAATTTTCCCGTTCTCACATAGTTCCACCGGCCATGGACAAGAAGAAGCCGTTGCAAGAAGCGGAACTGTGCAATTGAATAGTCGGCAACACGAGCAGCTTGCAAGCCTTCCTTACCGGATATTCCTACACCCACATGGGAGGCTGAAATCATGGCTAAGTCGTTCGCTCCATCTCCGATGGCCAGTGTCAGGGCTTTCGGGACTCGTTGCCGGATAGCTTTGACAATCGTAGATTTTTGAGCCGGCGATGCACGGCAGCATATAACGGAGTCGATTGTTGGAATGAGAGTATAGAAGAGGTCGGCAAGGATCGGCGATTTCTCCACGGCAGCAAGGGTCTGTCCATCTATCACGACGACGCTATGAATGGTTCCGCTCTGCAGGTCTTCTACAATGTCTCGGATCTGGCTCTCTAAGCCCCCTTTCGAGGAATCGAGAATAAAGATATCAGAACTAGGACGGCAAATCCGTGCCGAATGCGCTATGTTAATAGCGGTCTCACGCTTATCCCCCGTCAGCATCCAAATTTTGATATTGGCGCGTCGAAGCTTGTCAATGGTTTCAGACACGCCGACTTGAAGCTTGTCTTCGATGGCAGTTGCACCAACAAGATCCAACGTCTGCTCAATTTGTTCACCCGCATCCTCGATCTTGTCTTGGCGATCTATTAAACTGGTTGTAGCTTTGTGATAAATCTCTTTCCATGCCACATACTCCGCTTCAGGAATGAATTTGCGAGTAACAAGAAGTGTGCGAAGTCCTTCCGTGGCAAACTCATCTAGGTGCCTAAAACACCGATCGAAAACGGTAGCCTCATCCATTATCGAGGGTTCCTCGAGGAAACTGAATTTGTTTTGAGCTGGCGATACGGGAGTTAAGGGACCTGTTCGTGATAGTCTTTTCACGACATCCAGAGATGTGGTGCGAATGTTAAGGGAAGGTCGACTCTTATCTTCGGATACGCGAGACCTTGAAGGCTCTACTGACCTACTACGCTCAAGAACTGGCCGTTTTGCTAGTTGAGTTGCATCAAGACTGTCTCGATTTGTTGCAAAGCTACGACGCAACGTGAAGCTTGGGCGTCCACCAAAGCTATTCCGGACTTCTAACTGCTCGCTCCGGCGCACCATCTCGCGTTCGAGATCAACACTTTTGCGCACCTCTGAAGCTTTTTCTTTGGCCAGCTGGGCTAAATTCAACCTCGGCATGATCGCTGAGTCGGCACCCTTGCAAATGAGACAGATCCGCCCGTCCGGGTAACGCACGAGAATGGACATACGCTTTCGTTTACTACTGAACTCAATAACATCGAGAATCTGGTAGGTATCAATTCGATCATTCCCACTTTCTGAACTGACTCGAAGTGTCACAGACTGAGAAGACCTGTGAGTAACGAAGTACCCAAGTTCACGAGCTGCTTGTACAAGAGCCAGTTCATCAGGGGACGAAGATTGATACTCAAGTCGTCCATCTTTCATTTCCGGGAGACACGTATGACAGAGTGCTAGACACAATATATAGTCTCTAGCCCGTGTTGCGAAGTACGATGCTGGGCGCAACCTAATGTACTCTAAGAGCTCTGAAGTAGTAAGCTCCGGCTGCACATTGTTAGGCCGACCGGTAGACCTCCATTGTGAAGATCTCCTCCTCGGGGGGAAGGTGGCTGTATTCGGGGAGGCAATGGAGAATAACTCGATATCTTCATATAGAGCACTACTGGTGTCAAGAGACTTGCTTGGCGAGAGTGTGTGAGAATTGGTAGTTTGTCTATTTATTTCCTGATCCTCGGACAGATCCGTCTCGTGAAGCCAAGACGTCCCAGCGATACTCATTTTTCGAAATTTCATAATGTTGTCTGTTAATGTGCCCGTCTTATCGGAGAACACATAGCTGACTTGGCCAAGATTCTCAAGAATGGTGTTGGTATTGCATCGCGCTGGTGTATCGGTTACCTCATCGTACATGTCGATGTCACCATTCAGCAAAAGTAGCTGGCCAATTCTCGTGAGCTCCAGCGTCACATACATGGACAGAGGAACGATGTTGTTATACTGAATTGCATAGCCAATGATAATCTGTTTGAGCTCAACAGTAGCGTTGGCAATGTACCAGGATTTACGTTCCGTCGCCGCTCGCCATATGACATAGCCAACAGAAGAGCCAGCAGTGAGAACAATGACATAGAAAACGAGTGTAATAACTATCTTATTCGCCATCGCTTCGAGTGCCGGTTTCTTCGCATCTGGGTGTTGATTTGCGTTCATGCGAATCTTGCACTCTTCTCCAGTATTAATGACAATGCCAATAACGCAATTCGTGTTTCTAATGGTGCTCCCGCGATAAATTACTTGATTCGAAGTGAGAGGTAAAGTTTTTCCGTTTATGGCAACTCGCCCGTCAAAGTGATATAAATCCGGGTTAGGGTCTTCGACTACAAATTCGGCAGCGGTCGACCGAAGCCCAGCTATCGTATCGCATTCCTTGAAGTCTTGAAGGGATTCCCTACTCTTAAGATTGGTTTCACCGTCTAGGTCCATGGTGTCGATATAAGCTATGCCGTTCTCGCCGGTTGCATGAAGGAGAACAAGGTCGGCGGGAACCGCCTCATCTCGGCGAAGCTTGACAATATCCCCAACCTTGACCTCTCTCCATTCGACCCGGGTCCAACAGTAATCGTCATCCTTGCCATCGCCATCGGGTTCAGCATCGTAGGTTATGATTGGAGGCTTTTTACTAGACCATAGCCGTCTTATCGCACTCGGATTCGCGCCTAACGCACGTGGTCTCAAGACGGTTGTAGCATTTGCATTCTCAAGCGTGTCTAGACGATGTCGTTTATAGTCGTCGTAACCCTCTTTCAGTATAGTCAGGAAGACGAAAAAGAGCAGAGGGATAATGGTCGTGTAGTTGCCGGTGGTGCTCAATCCCGGAATCGTCTGAGGAATGCCGATTGCCAAAAAGTAGGCATTGGACAGCCTCGTAAACTGGAAGATCAGCTGCTTCGGCACGAAGTCGTATACGGTGTAGCGGGAAGTACGGATGGCGTTGGATATGTAAGGATGGCCGCGTCTCTGGTCGACGAGAGACTGGCGATCATGGCCGACTTGTAGAGGGACATGGCGACCGTCTTTGGAGGGTTTGAGGGGCTTCTGTCGAAGGATAGCCTCGAGGAAAAAGGCCCGGTACCACTGGGCGGCGTGGTCGTACACCGTCGTTCGCAAGACACGGGACGTTCTGCGTGGCCACGTCTTCCACGACCGACCAGGACTTGTGCCGTCTGTTCCTATGCCATGGCCGGAAGGTTGGCCCATCGGAGACATAACGAGTGAGGAGGTATTAAAGAGGTGATTGTGTCGAACCGCAAGGCGGCGGGCGTGACAACATCGCTAGTCGGCGGGGGAGCGCAACAAACTCGGGCGATGGGTGTCCTCGCAAGGCGCAAGACGATGCAAGGCCGGAATATGTCGAAGCGCGAGTACGAACCGACGCGATGGGTTCGACGGCGCGAAGAGAAAACGAGTGGATGGCGCAAAGAATCAAGTTCGTCGGTGGCCAGCGGCAGCTTCGGATATATTTTCTGGGGCGCAATTATACTATAACTAACAATATGGAGTTTGCTCTCAACAATAAAACGAGTGACACCCCCGCGCCAGGGATCAATTGCTATGGCGTGGACAAGTTCCCGCGTCGGCAAAACACAAGAAACGAAAAGTCAAGGCAAGGAATGAATGAATGAATGGATGGATGGTTGGTCACACCAGCTTCATGCTTTCATGGTACGGATACAAGAGGTATGTAGGTGTTAGACCACTGCAGTATACACGTGGAAATTCAATTGGCTTACTAGGTAGGTACCGTACCGACTTACACTTCACTCGCTTACTATGTTAGGTATTTGGGGCCGGGAGAGCGCTTGCATTATGTACTTAGATTGACCGCGAATTACCGAATAGGTAAGTCAGTACATGTACGAAGAATGCGGGTAGATTAACAGCCCGGGGCCATGCATTAATTTCATCACTTTCCGACACACTATATCAAATCAACACCTGACTTCTAAACATGTACTGGTAGGTATTAATCCTAGTTGAAAGCAAGGTAATGCCTAACGTGAGGCGGGTATGTATCTATATTTCAAGATTATCTTTCGTAAATTCAAGAATTAGCAACATTAGAATCCTGGCCAGCAAACCTTACCCAGCTCTTATCGCCCATAGCATGTTCCACTCTCTCTCTCTCTGTATGAGAGCTAACGGACTAGAGAAAAAGAAAAAGAAAAGAACGGGAAAGAGAGAAAAAAGAAATAAAAGTACTACGGCCAATACTCATCGCCATGAGATCAGGACGATATATGTTCCTTCAAGTATTAACTTAAAGCATTGCTGGAACCAATAGTAAACGCATTGTCACATTTTATTCTACTAGTTCTTGAGAGGAACTAGTAACTTTCCCGCGAACACAAGAAGCATGTCTCACAAGATCCCTGATATTGAAGCATATAAACTAAGTAACTACCTAACTAGTATAATATTAAATGAGAATAAAAAGGACAAAAGTTGTAACAACGTCACTCGCGTTAGCAAGAGCTACCAGAGATAATAAGGTCACGAAGGTGTCACGCTCTCGAAAGGGAGACCTACTGCATAAACGCCGTGTGCATATGACCTGTATCCAGGTTGGCAGCAGGCCTGACGTGCTGCATGTGTAAGTACGTAGTAGTCAGTGTCCACTTTTTTAGGTGCTGTAGCCTGTAGGTACTCGGAACCGCCTCACAATGGAGGGGTAAATGTGGCTCATGTATGGCCAGCCTCTCCCCAGGGGTCTTATTTGGTGCTTAAGACATGCGGTATGCTGTATGGTAGTATGCTGTACTACCTAGAACCTTACAACCCCAGCTAATGATAACGATAACAACCATTAAAACTCACAGTACCATCCAAGTAGTATGCCCTCTATCCAATCCCAGCATCAATAAATCCCCCAAGCTAGTCAACTTGGGCCGTACAACATACCTCCTTATTATTACGATCTATTGCCTCCCTCTCTCACCACTACATCCCTCTGCATCTGTCCTTTTCTTCTACCAAATTATATGACGACGACGAACAATAAGGAAAGTGCCACATCCTATGTATGCCTCCTCCTGAACAGCCGCTCTACGAGCCATCTACGAGCCGCACCGTTACCTCCGACCATGACCCCGCGATGAGCCATCCTAAGACGTTGGAAGAGGGCTCGCCAGATAAAACCCCTCCCATCGCTGTTACCTCTGCGTCCAACCCTTCTCTGCCCGATACTGCGGTTGGAGGCAGCGAGCAGGCCGACGAAAATGGCGCGAAAGGTCCCCCTCTCATGCCTGGAGATGTGCCCGGACTCGACGTGACACGCCTAGCTCCCGAACCCATCCCCGAAGCACAAGATGCTATTGACGGCGACCATCTTAACGGGCCCGATGTCGCTGGTGAGGCCATGGAGTCCTCCGTCTCTACGCTTAAGCCCTCCAAGCCCCAATTTCTAACCATCAATACGGCTCCTTACGTGGATCCGACACCTCCTACGCCCACCTCTCAAACCCCGTCGAGAACGAATTCAGCGCACAGGTCTAAGGGACAAAGCTCGGGTTCTTCACCGACCCCATCCGATGCCGGCTACGATGAAACCCGCTTTGCCAGCGAGGATGAGCGGGAAGGCGTCTCGCGCTCTGAGATCCAGAGTATTATGGAGCAATTTCCAGAAGATGGAGGCGGGCCGGGAGAAGAGGAGGTCATGAGCCCCAGGCTCGAGATCACGTCGCCCCATCTGGCCAGCCCTCCGCTACAGCATCCTCCAAGGAAGTCTAGTCTCGAACCGCTAGCTCCGAGCATCGCACAGCAGCTTCAAGAAATGCAGGGCCTAAGGATTTCAAACACTTCACCAACAAACGCGCGGTCCAAGGGCAAGCTCCATGCCCATACCCATGACCAAGGTCCTCCGGTACCCCCAAAGGATGGACCTCCGGATGAAAGGTTCGGGGCTATAGAGTCCCCTCTCTCATCCACGACGACCCTTCATCGTCCCCCGCCTCCAGAACCCGAACCAGAACCAGCCTTGCCCTTCGACTTTCACCGTTTCTTAGAGCAGTTGAAGCACAAGAAGGCGGACCCTGTAGCACGGTACCTAAAGTCATTTTTGAATGAGTTTGGGAAGCGGCAATGGATGGTCCACGAACAGGTCAAGATTATTGGCGACTTTCTCACATTCATCGCCAATAAAATGGCTCAATGCGAGGTTTGGAGGGAAGTGTCGGACGCCGAATTCGATAATGCTCGCGAAGGCATGGAAAAGCTCGTTATGAATCGACTATACACCCAAACCTTTTCACCAGCTATCCCTGCGCCACAACCCATTCCAGGTGCGAAACCAAAAAAACGCGGAGGAGACCCGCCGATGGGGCCTGGTCGAAAGGGCCAGCATCAGGAAGATGTCGAAAGAGATGATATCTTGGCACAGAAAATAAGCATTTACGGATGGGTGAGGGAAGAACATTTGGATATACCACCCGTCACCGATAGCGGGAAGAGGTTTCTCACCCTAGCTCAGCAAGGTCAGCCTCGTAAACATGAAGATATTACAGCTAGCGCTAACCGTAATAGAGCTCCTGAAGATCAGGTCTTACAGAGCACCTCGAGATAAGATTATCTGTGTGCTTAACTGTTGCAAGGTTATATTTGGTATGTGTTCCCATAGGTGGTAAGAAACATCGTCAAGCTTATATATAGAGCAGGTCTTCTCAAGCATAATAAATCAGATTCATCGGCTGATAGTTTCATGCCCCTCCTCATCTACGTTGTGCTTCGGGCCAATCCGGATCACCTAGTATCTAATGTCCAGTATATTCTACGCTTTCGCAATCAAGAGAAATTAGGTGGTGAAGCTGGCTACTATCTTTCCTCTCTGGTAAGAATCATTGTATCGGAATGTCTAGTAGCCTGCGTCTTACTGTGTATTTTTAGATGGGCGCTGTGCAGTTTGTCGAGAACATGGACCGCACCACTTTGACGATATCAGATGAAGACTTCGAGCAGAATGTGGAGGCGGCCGTCTCCGCCATCGCTGAAAAACATCGCGCAGAAGAGTCTGCCACTCGAACACCTGTGACATTATCCGAAAAGAGCGGATTGTATCCAAGAGAGTCGTCCTCAACGCGGCCATCTTTTGAGCAAGATGGTTCTAGAACGCCGCGGCGATCCACTTCTCGCGACGACCAAGACTCAGGCGACGAGACCCCAGCAATTTCCGGGTTACTCCGTACCATTCAAAAGCCGTTGTCCTCGATTGGCAGGATATTCTCGGAGGAATCCGGCGTTGCCGGGCCAAGCACACCCGCTCACGCTCCGCAGCCAAATTCAACTTTGCCGCGCTCAAGCACGCGGCCTACCGCACAGCCGAATTCTGATGCTCAAACCCCGACGACAGCCTTGCGACAGCAGTTATCAGCCCAGGAAGCAGCCGCCAGACAAGCAAGCGCCGAGGCGGCAGAAGCATACCGACTGCAAAGGGCAGAACACAATAATGTTGTCGAAACATTGGCGGGTATGTTCCCAGACCTAGATCGGGAAATCATTAGTGATGTTGTCCACCAGAAGGAAGGAAGGTTAGTAGCTTATGGAATCCCCCACATCATTTTCAACTTACTGAAATGAATACAGAGTTGGCCTTGCAGTCGATGCCTGTTTAGCATTAAGCGCCTAATTTAAAGATCTCTCTTATCAAGCATGGCGTCGTAATAAACTGACTCTGGGCGCCATAGGCCTGGACATGTTCATTGAAGGGGTTAATCTAACAAACTGGGCCCTCGAGGGTCCAGTTTACTCTTATACTACATTACTATATGACCGAGGTTCCCATCGCATCTAGACATGGACGTTAATAATACCCCACCACAATCTATTCAACTCACCGCTGAGCCCTACCTGATCATACACCTGGCAGAAGCTCGACTCCAATCGTGAGCCTAGTGACAGAAACATAAGAAAAATTGCCGAATGTGAAGATTTGGCCAATATTTGTCGAATGTCGGTGCAATTCAGAACTAGTGTTTTCCCCTTCTCTAGGAAGGAGAGCACCCCTAAACTGACTGAAGATTTAAGGACAAGGGAGAATCACTCGCACTTAGGATTCTAGACAGAAACACGATACACCAAGAAAGAATATAATCAGTTTTTACATCAGTCGCGTTCAGCTACATATGCCGCTCTACTGAGCTCAATATATCTACAGTGTAGCTAGATCCTCAAGCAGACAGGCAGTAGGAAAACGTGAGATGATGGTCGGGGCTGCTATTAGTCCTATCATTATGCGAGAAGTATTTTAATGAAGTCATCCCTCCGTCTTACAAATACTAGCGGGCAGCGAATTCCGAAATCACGTAACCGGAACACGTAACCGGAACCCCGTGGAGATGACCCGCACGTTGAACCGGCCCTACCTGACCAATCCGATCTCTATGCTACTTCCCAAAAAGGAAATGGACGGACCCCTTAGTGTTATTTTTCAACGACAACAGAGCAAACAATACCTAGTCAAAGGAATTATCTGAGAACCTACTACAGTACAACAGGAGAGTAATTGGATACCAGTTATCGCAATCTTGCCGAGCCGCAATGCGGGTCGAAAGCAATAACGAATATTCACCATGCTTAGTAATACTGGCTCGCGACTTCGTGGAGGTATAAGAGGAACGGATGCCTCGTGTCTCGATGTCATGATACCACGGCTCAGATCGTCAGGATCAGATAGTTACCTACCAAGTTGATCAAGAGACGATAACCGCAATGCATCGAAACGTCCTTCCTCTCGCCTTGTGCCTGGGAGCGACATTAGCCCAGGGACAGACGGGTAACACCGGGCTCCAATCAGCAGGGTTCAACTCGACGTTCACCCTCTCTCAAGCACAGATCTCAGCGGCCAACCTCTCTGAAGGCGAGGCCTCAGACGTGGAGAATGCAGTGCGCTTCGCAGAGTCGCTGCTCGCGAATGGCGGCCCGGCTGCTGATGACTTCTACACACTCCCAGAACTCGACAACGCCTCGTCGACACTGAAACCAGGCGTCCTGCTCAAGGTCCAGGACTACACGGACCCCACGTCTTTCACGCTGGCCCCGAACACAGCACTCTCGCGCATCCTGTACACCACGACGAATCTCAACGGAACCGTCGTGCCAGCCTCAGCATTCGTGCTCTGGCCTTTCCAACCCCGGGTGTTCACTTCTTCTTCATCCTCTACTGACGCAAGCGATGATGGACAAGCGGAACAGAAAAAGGCTCCCGTGGTCCTCTGGTACCACGGCACATCAGGCTTCTTCGCCCCGCAGGCCCCCTCGACACACCGCGCTCTCTATTACGGTCACGAGGCGCCGTTCACGCTGGCGCTAGACGGCTACGCCGTCGTAGCACCCGATTACGCGGGGCTAGGCGTGCAGGCGTCGTGGGACGGCAGCGCCGTCCCGCACCAATACCTGATGTCGCGCATCAGCGCCGCCGACGGCCTATACGCACTGCGCGCCGCGCGGGCTGCCTTCCCGGACCAACTGGCTGATGAATTCGTCGCCTTCGGACAGAGCCAGGGCGGCGGCGTGGCGTGGGGCACGGCAGAGGTGTTGGCGGGGGCAAACGAATCAGACACGGACTTCGACTTCGCCGACCTCCTCCTCGCATACCGCGGCGCCATAGCCACCAGCCCTGTGACGAAGATGTTCACAGGCGACCCCCATCTCATCCTCCCGTGGGTCACCCTGTACCTCCCCGCTGTCTTCCCATCCTTCAACATAGCAGACTGGCTCACGCCCCTCGGGATCGCGCGGACGCAGCTCCTGCGCGAGGTCGAGGGCGACGTAGGCGTGTCTCAGCAGCTCTACCTCGCGGACAAGGTGATCCAGGACTCGTGGAACGAGACGTGGTACGTCGACGCGCTCAACGCGCTCGCGAACGTCGGCAGCAGACCCATCGCCGGCCCGCTGCTCGTCATCCACGGCTCGATCGACACCGTCGTCTCCCCCGAGGTCACGTCGCTTACAGTGAACGAGACGTTCGCGTACTTTGCTTCGGCTGGCATCGCGGACGCAAACCTCGAGTACCTCGTCGTCGACGGCGCCGGACACGTCCCCGCGCTCGACGCTACAAGGCCCCTCTGGTTGCAGTGGATCCGCGACCGCTTCGAGGGCCGCCCCCTCGAGAACCCCGGCTGCGTCACTAGGACCCTCGACAGCTGGCTGCCCATCTCGCGGTACCTTGCTGTTGGGAATTCGTACCCGCAGTGGGCTGGGGCGCCGGAGTATGCGTATGAGACCCCGCTGGGGCCGTGAGGCAGTGGATTTGGGACAGCTGATATCGGGGGCTACGCGAAATATCGTAGCGGTAGAAGTTCTTTTGTTATTTAGATAGAGAGATAGATAAATGGATATATATTATACTATAGAAACATGGTGATAGAACGTTCTTCGTGGCTAGGGTGCATTGGGTTAGGTACCTTACCCTAGAGAGTCAGGGAGTCTTAGCCCAGTGCTATAGAAGATAGCGTGAAGCAAAAGAAGTTGAAGCGCTGAGTAGTCGCCACGTAATAGAGTCATCGATATACAATAGTCCCCATGCTCTTCGGCACGACGATTTATTAATCAAAGGCAATTGGCACCAGTTGAGCCCCATTATCACGTCTTGCAATGCTTTGATGAGAGAGATGAGGTGTACAGTCAGTCAACTTGCATATTGTCGTGTGGTCAGCATCTATCCAAAATACACACCACGCAGTTTAGGGGGTCTTATACTAACCTAGTTGTTCAACATGAAAAGGGCAAGGTTTGTGGCAATCTAGTCTGTCAGCATCTCCGTTTGCTATACAAACGCAGTAGCAATATTGAGTAAAATTTCGAATGCGTGAATGTCATAAGAACATCCATATCTACAAGGTAGATGCGTTGTTCGCTTGGCCCGGCAACAATACATGCTACGATCATGTGATGCACTCCGCAAGAAGATTGATGTCTGCGAAATTGTGCTGTTTGTTACCATGATGACATTTTTAATGATGAAAAATATCGAGTCTGTTATACGATGTCATGACTTTCCTTAGGGCGCTGAGAGGCTTTAATCACGTCCTCCGCAGTCGACATAGATTACATCATATATTTGGGCTAGCATGCGTCAATACGTCTCCTATGATAGCAAATAAACTATCTAGATAACAACATCTGGAAGAAAACATTTATTTGAACTGCCAATTAATACCCTTATTATATTCTTCCCAGAATTGCGAATAAATCATTGCCCTCAGTCACACTCAATTTGACCCCTCTATTTTGCAGATACATAATTCTGCCAATGGCCCATGAGCCCGTCAGCTCTCTGCAACAATTATGTGACCATCATACCGGACAGCGTTTCGGATACCTCCTGTTCCTTTGAATCCCTTCCTCTAGTAAGCTCAACAACGGGAGAAAAGTATAGATCAGCAATGGGTTGAAGGAAGCATTACATATAGGGGTATAACTATGGGAATTAGTAGTTATTTATATAGTTATGACATGATGCCTGTAGAAAATTAGTGGTCATGGCTGAGGAAGAGTGCTACCGGTATTCAAAAAGACAACTGAGGGTGGAAATAAATAAGCAGATTCTTGGACTTGCTTGGTTAGCTAGTCGCATACCTTCACAGTGAGTTTTGTTACTTCTCCTTACTGGTGATACTTAGATTTATTATTGCTGGCTCTATTCGCCGCCTTACATACTTGTTAACCGTTATACTTCAAAGGCCGTTTTTAAGAAATCAATTTCACAAATATAATAAGAGTCAGTTTTTTTGGATCATGACTATACTAAATGAAATTTTGATTCTTAATTGAGCAATTGAGTGGACGGTGGTGGAAAAGGTTGTACATATAATCGACAGAAGAGGTCTCGTTCCGAACCCACCAGTCTTGTAACATATCTAATTAGATATTGGGAAGGAAGAATGTGAATAGTTTATAACGATAGTATAGGGACATAGCCAAAAATGTAATCTTTCTTACCTAGGTAATCCTAGCTGTGAATTGGAGAGGTAGAGATCTGGTCATTCGGCGGGGTATATTGTGACTGTGCTTGTTGCACAGTTGAGAATCTCTACGTGTGACCACATACCATAATAGCCGCTTTATTCTCTTGCTACGGTCTCGCCACATGTAACTGGGCCTCAAAGTTTAAATCTACATAGGATTCCAGAATAAAAAAGGGAATACTGCCGAGAACAAGTGATACCTACATATGTATATTGAAAGCTAGATACAATGTTGATTATGGCACTGTACAAGTACCATGCTGATCAAGTATCAACTAGGTATCTCGCTGCATATAGCTTAAATGTAAGCTCTTCTGCACCTCGACATGTGCTTTGAGCTCTGACAGGAAACGGGTGTGGAAGGAGTTCGCAAGAATCTATTGGCTAAAAGGACAGATCAACTTGGTTAAAGGAGAAAGAGTTCCCGAGACTCCCAGATACCTAATCTATTTCTTGACGTCTTAACCTGACAGGCTCTTAGCGACCCATACTTGTCTTTCTGTTCTCCAACCAGGAAACGCCTCGGCCCATTGCCCAATCGGCTTACACCAAACGCCGCGGGACACGGGTGGGTACAGAGGTCTTTAATCAAGATTGAAGCGCTAAGGGAAACGCCCTCTCTCAACCAAGTGATATTTACTCGTTTCTTAGAATGTATAACTAGGTATATTAGACTATCAGGATAGGTTTATTGCTGCGAGGGGAGTTTAGGGCCAACTTACTACACTAGAGATCTATCCAGCGATATATATATATAGTACGCATACAGAACGAGGTATCTAACACGAAAGTAAAACCGCTACGATGCTGGCTCTAGATTACTAGGTATGCGTACCTAGTCGAGAGCCTATTTTAGTATAATGCATAAATACCGTACCGACGACATCTGACAGATCTCACTCTACCTACATATGTACTAGATAAGTAACCGGGAGCCTCATGCCTAGATGCCCAGACACCCAGGCATGCTGGGTACAACCTTAGGTACTGAGTAGGTACGCATAGGTAGGTACCTCTTACACAGGTACTTGGTGAGCCCGTAGCCAGCCAATCACAGCACGCCAATCGTCCACAAGAGGCAAACCATCAGATCGACCACGTTCCTGAATGGCGCTGCATGATTGGCCACGGCATCACTTTGGCCAATGTCAGAGCTGGATGTGGTCGCGTGCTCGACCCGACAAGCCTGGGTTGCGAGACGACAACTTTCTCCCTCGAAAACCACCCAATATGGACTCGGGCCCCTACCATGTGCCGGTGGTCTCGCTCTGCAAGATAATGCCGATGCGCAACAACCTGGCTCGGATTGCCTCCGCTGGGTAGTCTCTCTATACCTAGTGTCTCTGTGTTATTGTCTCTGTGTTATTATACGAGACCAACGTTACTAGATAGACAGTCTGTACTAGGGCGACTGTACTGGTATTATACTGGACAAGACACGAGGACGAGTGCTGTCGGCGTCTTTCTCTTCCACCTCCCTTCTTCGCTGCCTGACCACAAGCAAGCAAGCAAGCTACCTGCAAAGAAGCTGTAAAGAAATCGGTGCCATAGCTTTCTCTACCACCTCCTCAAGCGATCCTATTATTCAAGGCCGCGTTCGTGGTTCCACAGCTTTGCTACTGCCGCCCTAGCACTTGTCCCTGTCGCGTGACACTGTTGGTAGGCAAAGGCCACATCCCGGGTGGTTCGTGTCTAGCTTCGTGGCCGCCGTGGGAGACAGTGGTGAAGTTCTTCACTGGGTGCAGGCCGAGACATGTAGAGGACCAGACTTGACTGGACCTGACTTAGATATCTTACAATTGGACATCTCACGAGATCAACGAGCAAATACCCCGACTCCCAAGGACAGACCCTCTAACATCCTCACACCAAAATGACACGCCCAAAGATGCCACCCACTCCGGCCTCTTCCACCGAGATCAAAGGCCAGGACCATTCCAACAAGCTGTCTTCGCTCCAGTTGACCTTCGAGCTCCCACCCTCAGCCATAACCCCCCCGGACGTCTCAAAATCTTCGGGCTCCAGCACAAAGATGTCGCCAATATCGCCAACGTCAACACTACCCTATCTCCAGCCCAGCGAGACCGTGAAAGCAAGGAGGCGCTCCACCACGGCCCAGCAGAAGGAGACATTTGCCCTCCCACCACCACCCACGAGATCTCGCAAGATCATTCAAATGAAACCCCGTCCGCAGGAAGAACAAGTGGTGATGCCCTTCCCCGCCAAGGGAAGTAGTAGCACGAGTAGTCATGCCAAGCACGCCTCTGGCAGTGGTGCGACGGCAGGTTCCAAGACTACGGGTACCAAGAAGCAACCCTCAGCAACGAGCGCCGCGGGCCGGAAGATAGCGAGGAAGACGGCGCATAGCCTCATCGAGAGGCGGCGGAGGTCCAAGATGAACGAGGAGTTCGCCGTGCTGAAGGGGCTTATACCTGCCTGCACGGGTGAGATGCACAAGCTAGCGATTCTACAGGTCAGTCACCCAGTGCTCTCCTAGCCAACCTACATAACGATGTTGATGTTGATGTTGATGACGATGATGATGATGATGATCGCTACCACTGGATCACATATGCTAACTTCTAAGGAACCCAGGCTTCAATAGAATATGTCCGGTACCTCGAAGACTGCATCACGAAGGTAAAAGCGCAACACGGCCAAGACTCGGCGGCGGCGACAACACCGACAGAATTCCGGCCCGTGCAGCGCGACGAGGAAGGAGACTGGAATACGAAGCCGGCAATAGACGTAGACGTAGATGATGACGGGCCCGAGGACATCGAGATGACGGATTCAGAAACGCCATCGCCAGCCTTCACACCCGTCGTCGGACCGACAACGACATCGACGCGCTCGAGCCAATCATCCATCTCGCCGGTCCCGCAGCGGCACCCGTCGACCACGTCGGCCGAGTACCAGCTTTACAACCCCGGCACCGTCTCTACGGCGGGGACATCGCCGCACCAGTATCCGTATCCCGCAGGGTCGACCTCGCACTCGGCGCTGACGAGCCCTGCGCTGCGGCCGCAGCTCGAGATCGACCACGAGGTGTCCGCGGCACTACTGATGCTTGGCTCGGGCGGCCGGACGAATCCTAGTTCGGCCCGGGGCATGAGCGTGCGGGATCTGCTCAGCTCGTGATACCGAACACCAATATCCGAACTAGACACACGAAAACGACCCGCATAGGGCGATGATTCGCCCACATTGTAGGATTTCGAGACACTTCAGACACTTGTGTCCATGGCTTCATTCCGTATTTCCGGCGTTCGGCGTCTCATCTATCCATCTACCCAGGTCAGGGGAGGGGAGGGCAGGGCGGCTGTATCAAGCAAAGCCGCAAAAAAGGCTAGGTCAGATACTTTACTTCCTTATCTAAGGACTTATTTGGCGAAGTCCGCGCTGTGCTTTCTACATGTATAAGATCAGCGGAGTCAGGCCAGGTGAGGGTAGGGTAGGTCAGGTTGGGACGGTGTGGTGTGGTGTGGTGTGGTGCGGTGCGGTGTCTATCTGATTAGTAGAACGTGAAGCGGCGCAAATATTCATTTTCCTATGAAAAAAGGATACCTTGCCTGATATGTTGCTCCTACGGCTCATCTATACCGTGTAGGGCGGCCGGACGATGCTTGACTTTATCAGTCAGTACTTACCTGCTTAGTTGTAAATGAAAAGAATCCCTAGTCAAGGTACATACATACGTACAAACATAGATACGTATGTATATAAGCACATACCTCTTAGTAATTACCTAAACAAGCACATATTTTCCGAATCAGTCAACACCAGCGTGCCGGGCCGCCACTCTTCATGATCTTGAGAGGGAGTTAAGATCGCGACATTCGGTGTCTCCAGACAAGTATAATCACAGCAGACGGTAAAACAGCTTGCCACGGTACATTGCCAATACAGAAGATAAATAGATATATATATCTATCTATCTATGACCAGGTACGCCGAAAATGGGTCGTTATCAATCATCGCCCTGAGATAGAATGGTCAATCAATTAATCATCCAGCAGACGACAGCAATTGCTCGATCCATTCAACAACTCCAGACCGCGGGAATAAACACTCTGTGGCATCTGCCCCCGAAATCGTGCATGTAGTCACGTAATCCGTGACTAAGCTATACCGGAGCATCCGTCCATATTTTGTTGTATGTTAGAGCCCACTCGCCGGCTCCGGATGTTCCATTCATGTCCTGCTTTATCGTTCCCAAGGTTTCGTTCAGCCTGTTAGTGGTTTGTCTCCCCAAGCCGTACACGCCGGGCAGTCTTTTGCGAACATGATCTCCTGCGTGATGGGCACGAGCTCGTAGACTAGCCATATGATGGCTGTTCTTTGGGCCAATTCTATCCCATTGTTACCACCCACTTACATATTGCCACATGTAGCCTATTTTTTGATGTGAATCAAGGTCATTGGTAACGGAGTAGTTGCTTGGTGATTTGGGCATCCTAGTCGCTGTCTTCGTCATTATCCACCGCTTCGTCATCGTCATCGCGGCTTTGCCGTTCCTCGAGTCGATCGTGCATTTCATCCTCATTTTCTTCGTCGTCGTCATCATCCTCCTCTTCCTCCTCGGCATTTTCCTGGTCATCCTCGTCCTCGTCTTCATCTTCCTCTTGCTCTGGTTCCGTATCGGGGTCACTGGCGTCGCGCAGTTCCTGGGTCTCGTCACCGTCAACGTCCATGGCTGATTCCTCGTGAGCCGCATTCGGCTTTTGTTTCTTGGACCGCGGCGCTGAGTTGGACTCGGCTGCGGTGCTTGCGGTAGATATAATGGAGGTGTCAGGATCTGCACCACCCGGTCCTGTTTTCTCGGCCTTCTTTTGTGCGGCTACCTTGCGGCGGTAGGTGTTACGTTTTGTGGTCTGTGTGTCGTTGAATTCTAAGGCGCAAAGATGGTTAGAAATAGGTCGCTTCATGCTACCTTAGCAGACTAGGAGTGTAGGCAAACCGACTTTTAAACTCAGCTTCTAGACGCTCGCGAAACAAGGGAAACTCGATATCCTCAAGCGCGGCAAATACATCCCCGGGCATTATAGTTTTTTTGTTGTTATTTAAAGTATGCTCATTTGCCCTGTTCACATAGATTAATTAGCAGGTTGCCATCTCCGTAGGCCATGACCAAGGGCATCAATGGGCGGAGACGCAGACATACGCATTGGCGAGGTGATTGATAAAGACGGTAGCGCTCTTGCTCATGGCTAGTATGGCATTTGCTTGAATCTGAGTGTTTGAAGGTAGGACACCCTTTGCTAATCGCGTTATTATTGATTTAGGCAAGGTAAGGTCCTGCTCGTGGTCATGTGTTAGCCCATACTCTAGAAATCATATAAAGCACAAGGACGGTAAAGGCGCCCACGCCCCAAGGCTCCGAGGCTGGGGATTATAGTCCATACCTCGATGGTAACAGCGTCCTTAGAGCTGTCCTTCTCTTTCTCCTTCTTTTCCTTTTCCTTCTCCTTCTCCTTATCAGGGTGCAGGCTCGACTCGGCGGGGTCGTCCGTTTCCATCTGCGTAGCGGGCGTCGAAGCAGACGGTGTTGTGGTCTTGAACTGCAGTGGCACGGCGGACGCAGGCTCAGCCCGGTCGATATCGCCGTCGTAGACGAATTGCGCCATGGATACGTCGCCGCGTTTTGCGGGATCTATCTTCCTCGGTGGCATGTTGAAGCAGAGGAGCGTCGCGCGCTCTAGGATCGGCGAGACAGGTACTTGTACTGTACTGTACACTGCGGCGCTACAGTCTCCCGGGGGCTTGAGTGTACCGCGCAACAGTCCAATGCTAGCCGAACTAGACTTAGCACAGGCAAGTGTTGAACCACCCCAACGTTGGGATTTCGCGGTCTGAAGCCTCAATTGGCTAGAAGGTAGTGTTGGACTAGCCTGGATCTGGAATATTGCTTGCTACGGTTGTCGATCGAAATCGCTGTATCTAAGTCAATTGTCAATTGGTAGAGTGTTAGGAGTATGTATGTTGCATGAGCTGTACCAATAAATTTGAATTGAGTTGTAAGAGTAGACAGCTGGTTTGAATGAAGCAATCAAGAAAAGTTGTAAATGGTGCTGCTAAGACAGTTGCCAGTGCACACACTACAAAGCCATGTGGATGCCCCACCCAGACGCGCTGTACATGTAGACGCGTAAATGACCTTACCTAATCCACCTATTAGGGTAGAGATTTAGGGTAGAGATACCTAAATACCTACATTCTATCTCTACATACTACGTACTTTAAGTAGGTATGAGAAGTAAAAGAACGCGGTGCGGATTCTGATTTTCACTTTTATGTATAATACGATATAATCATAGGCGCTTGATTAATTCAGAAAAAAAAATTTAAAGGCAAAAATTGAATATCTATGCCTATCAACAAACAAGATAGTGTGGATGGAGATCAACTGTTAGCCTAACCTCTCTCATTGAGTGCTTACTGCGGCCGGGGAAAACATTAAGAATCACTACTCGAGAAAATGAAACGAAATTCTACTTAATTCAACAGATGAGTCGGTTAGGTATTCCGACATCAAGACCATCAAGTGTGTAACGAAGCTACAAGTAATGCCTAAGAAAAATGGGTATAATCGCACGCCAAACTAGCAACACCATGTCACCTATAGACAGACAGGCATCAACCCCGTACGACAAAGGCCCCGTGCGCCCTAGGTTATTCCACGTTTCACTAAATTCCGTCACCCGTTGGCAGCTTGGAATAGTTACACCGCCATTACGCACAAGCCGAAAGGCCCGTCCAATCTGCCGTGCAAACAATGAACGGCCCGCAGCAAGGGGTGATGAGAGACTAGAGACTAGAGCGACAAGGAGCTGCGTGGCGCATAGGTTAGAAATGAAGAGGCACAAGAGGCACAAAAGGCACAAAAGGCACAAAACCTACTCACCTACCTATTCGAGAAAGGCAACATAGAGTAAGTTTAGTGCGAGTTTCAAATGAGACTGCCCACAAGTCAAGTCTTGGTCGGTAGTGAGTATGTAGGTAGGTAAGTATACAACAGAAGATCATACAATCCAACGGCCCACAGGAGACGCGAAGATTCAAGTCATTGTTGAGTTGCAAATTGATTTGATTGATTGATTTTCTTGCTATTGTAGGTATCAGCGGAGTTTGTTCCTCAAAATGCCTTGCTACCAATTCGCGTCGTTGTACAATTGTGAGCATCCAGATAGTATGCCTACATCCTCTATCGCCCGCCAATCGAGGATTGGACTATAGCATGCCATCATCATCACCCATCAACATGGCATCCTCTTCTCATCCCCACGTCTAACCAACTCTATACCACCCAACCATGCTTACTCTAGCAAGCAACTTGTAAGACAAGCCCGCCCCGGCAGGACTATGCCTCTCAGTATCTCGCCCCCCATTCTGTTCGTCAAATAGTCGTGTATAGTTCAAGAAGAAATGTAATGGAGATCAAGACCCATTGGTCTTGAGAAAAGGGCTTATATAAGATAAACCTATTCACGGCTAACCCGCCCCAAAAAAAAAAGATAAAAAGAAAAGGGCCACTCTGTGGGGGGTATATCCTTCACTCACGTCTCGACGGGCATATCTCTAAGGTCCCGGAAACTCCATAAATATATATAACAAAAAGCTTGAAGGAAATAAGAAAGTTCGGAAAGGAAGGACTCTAAATGGTCGAATGTGTGTGTGTTCGCGCGCGCGCCTTCATTGGTCTGACTAAGTTTCAAAGGGGCGCAGCGTCTTATGCGCTGCAACCAGGCGACAAAAAATGGCAGGTATACCATGAAACGGGTAAGATAAATAGAGAAAAGTTCGAAATAATGTTGTTGCTGTTGTTGTTTTTGTTCGTAGGCGGATGGGTAAAATACACGGGACTATCTAGACCCGATCTTGAACGTCGCCCGGAACTCCGGCTGGAGATAGGTATTTAGG
Source organism: Xylaria sp. FL1777 (assembly GCA_022578965.1). Lineage (NCBI taxonomy): Eukaryota > Fungi > Ascomycota > Sordariomycetes > Xylariales > Xylariaceae > Xylaria > Xylaria sp. FL1777. Next base: position 95,568 of record MU400538.1, on the reverse strand, counting down.
TCGACAGACAATAGACGGCCCCGGCCACTCTCGAATGTCGAATCTAGTCCAGCCAGTACCCACCACCACGTCACGGCGTGCGCGGATCAGCGATGATGGAGATAAGACGATGTAGGTCTCACCCGAGAGCCTGGCCGATGACCTCGCCTCTCCGCGAAGGCGGCGGCGACAGGCCCCCAAACATCTCCTTGTCGGCGGCGGTTGAGATCCGCGGCGGGATGGAAGACGACGAGTAGATGCGCGAGTGGCCGGCGGCGCGCGGGTTCCCGTCCCTCGACCCCGTGGGCGAGGAGTCGGTGCTGCTCTGCCAGTTCTCGGGATGGCTCTGGCTGCGGACGGTCCTCGTGCGGCTGCTGGAGCGGCTGATGGGGTGCATCTTCTGCAGGCGCGAGGGCTGGCGCTTGAGCTGGGGCACGAAAGGCTCGTCGCCGGGGACGGTCTCGTCGGTGAGGCCTGTTCGCGCGTTCGGGGCGCGCGCGAAGGCTGCGGCGGCTTCGGGGGCCCGCGGCAGGTCCATGCTGAAGCCGTTGCTGATGAAGGACCGCGGCGAGATGCCCACGGCATCTGTCGAGGGACGGCTGGCGCCCTTCTGGTTCTGGTACTGAATCCGCGCCGAGCTCGTCGAGTCCTTGGATACGTGGCTCGGCCGCGTCGTGTACGCCTCCGTCTCCTTCTCCTCCGCCCGGCTCACCTTCCACGTCGCTATCTCGTCGTCGCCGATGGGCGTCAGCCCCCTGTTGAATAGCTTGTGCCGCCGCCGGCTGCGCAGATACCAGAGCGCTGCGGTTACTATCAGTCCTACGCCGATGAAGCCTAACACGGTGCTGAGGACGATGACGAGCTTCTCGTGGCTCGAGATGCCTGTTTCCCGTTTGTCCATGGTGGATGATATCTGAAGTGTTTCTAAGGCGATATGTAGGTAAGTTAGAGCTCGCCTCGCCTCGGAGCAAGCCAAAGGGTAAAATCTAGTTAAATAGATTTAGGTAATCTGAGGATGGTGGACGTTGAGAGAGGCGTGAGTTTTCATAAAACGGTCGTCAACAGATTCAAGAGTCGTCGAGCCAGCGTTACGAAAATTCGATTTTTTTCTGAGGGAATTGACGTTATATCTCGGACACGATATCCATGAAGCTTGTCAGATGATAGGCCAGGGTCCACAGCTCCTCCCTCTCAGATAAATAGTCGATGGTGTACAAATTCAACCACTGCGAAGCTCGATCCTCCCAGGTCCCAAGTTTGCCTCTAGTATTCGAAAGGTTCTGCGAGTATGAAATGGTCAGTCTCTCTATTCAATCCGAGTCAGTGTCGTATATATGTCCACGCATGAGATCTACTAGTTCGTTTCCTAGTATATTCAAGCTAGGACGGATGACAGATCCTCGACATTATATTCCCAGCTTATAGCCTATAGCTCAATATGGCGACAGCGATATCGATGTCGTAGAGCACCGGGACAACCAAAAGAAATACGCTAGGTTTAACTAACACTTAAAGGTCTAAAGTAACCGGTATGACACACCAGCCATAGGCTCTCGAGGCGAAATGGGTCGATGGGGAAGACGTAACGAGCGACAGGAAGTTTGAATATAGCGTGTCTGCTATGAGAGCCCGCTCATCGAGAGAAGAGCATAGGCTCTACGGGACCAAATGCGTGACAGAGTCCACAAATAAGGCCAATGGACCAGCTCGGCAATGACAGAACGCTATACTCCCCCTCGGCTGGTGTGAGGAAAGGGGAGGATTCGGAGGGGATCAGATGAGTTATGTAGGATAGGGTAGGCACTCGTATAGATAAGTATGTAAGTGAACGGTGTGAGAGAGGGGGTGGGTAAAATGCTACAGTAATAATAAGCTTGGAGGGAAAGCTCCCACTTGCTTCATCAAGACAAGGAACCCAGCAGGCCAGGTATAGTAGCTGTGAGCTAGGTTTATGAGGGGGACGGGCAAACAGGCCCGGACTACAACCGCACTGTACGCAGCTCGACGCAACTGTGTATATGTATACTACGGCTCTGCCCTGCAGCTCTCCCAGCGCCAGCGAGTAGCAAGACGGAGACCTGATGGATCACGGATAGTGTACAGAAGGGAAATGGTGTGGTGGTGCTGGGCTGTTCGGTCAAGTGTGTGGTGGACCTTGCCTGGGCTGGGCATGCAGAGAGATGCAGAGATGTGCAGATGCAGGTTGTCTGTCTGTACACTATTTGTGTTGTAGCGTCGAGAAAGAAGCGCACGCCGCTGCTGATCCCGCGCCACACGTTTCGTTTGACTATGAAATATGCGCACATATGCAGCCAAAAGCGAGCGAGCTACAGATACGTCCTATAAGTCTATAAGTAGCTAACTAGCTGAGCTACATGTTGCTATCGAAGGGAATCGGTCAGGAACAGAGACACATACTGTAGACGACAGAACCGCCTAACCTACTAACCTACCGTAGCGTTCAAATTTGGCAATTCGAACAAAGGGGTTCGATGACAGGGCGGTCAGAACACATGTACTTACTATTAACTGGCATACTTACATATACATAGCTTCCGAGGACAAGGTTCCTTGCGGGTTTTCTCTCTTGGCGAAACTGCCTCTTCACCTTCACTTCGTTCAGAGTCTAGATAGACAGATAGACAGACTAGGAAGTGTACACGTGTATGCTGGTATAACACTAAGAGGTAGTTAGTGTATCCTATGAGCAGTAGTGGACAGGATCCAGCCCCTTCATAACCGTGGAATAAGAGGTATCCACGAGTTCACCCATGTCCTGATACAGCGTGGATCAATGCCAAGTCGTACACAACCCATGGAGACACAGACTTACACTAACCACCGTTTCCGGTGCACAAACCACGATTGGGGCCCGCTGGCGATCATTGTGGCGTGATCGGACATGGGGACGGAAAAAGAAACTAACCCACGCCTATGGGCAAGGGCTCGTTTGCGTTTCGCGGCGCATCTTCGAAAACAGCGCCTCATCTGCTCTGAGATGGGACCTGCCGGGCCGGGTAACACAATAATGTGAGGTTCAGACAGTCGGCCACAGTCACAGAGTTGTATGCATCATGTAGGACTTGGTGATGAGATTGACGAGGAGAGTGACTCAAATCTGCGGTGAAAACACACGTAGAGCCTCCAATCCCTCGCCCTGTTGATTTACTGTACATATATACTAAATTCCTACACTAACATACTCAGTAGGTTAGCACCCAAGGCTAGGATATTTGACTACTCGAGCCGCTATGCGGGTTTTGGTTTCTGGGGCCGGCATCAAATACGCAGTAAATTATTCGATTGTTCGGCGGCCGTGTCTGGCAGCGTCGTAACCCATGGGTTCAAAACGCTTGGAAACGGCCCCCATTTGTTTCTCTCATCTGTTGACCGAAAAAAAATATAGAAGCGAAATGATAAAACTACATACCGCCTCCCGTACTAGAAATTACGCACGACGCCGCAGTACACACTAACTACGCATAAGGGGAGACGGTCAATGGCTGAAGCACACACACAAAACACACACCGCTGTCTTCTCTCCTTTCCAGTCCTCTTAGTCTACATGTAGAAAAAAGTTCAATGGCTGGGTTGCCAAGGCCTGCCTAACAACCAGGTCGCCAGAGAGCCAGCCCGAGAGGTGCCATGTGTTCGGCGTGGTTCGTGACCACCTATCGCGACCCAGATCTAAAGGGCAGGTAGGTCGTCCAGATCTGATGATTATTCAGTGCAGAATCTACACTACTGTAGGTACGGGACCACAAGAAACAGAGTGTATGCATGTTTAAGACCGGGTGCTATAGATATTCTGTGCTGGGTTTGCATGTGTGCCTGGTGTAATAGCGCGGCTTGGTGAAGCGATTCCTAACCCGATCGAGCCGGCAATCCAGGCACGAGCGAATCAGCATCGTGAAGCCAGCTTTTGCCTCCAGACCCATGGGGCCATGCCTGCAGTTGTGCCTTGCGATGTGGATGCCAGGCAGGGATGAGTAATCTCGTGGTTGGCTTCACAGCCATTAAATGCCTCCTCCTTTTATACCCGCCCATACCCGTCTGTCTCTCTCACCACCAAAGACAGCAATGGAAGGTGATGAAGGGCAAATACCAGGGAGACGGCCGTATTATTGTTGTGTAGTGTATTGGATTGATTGCTCCTCGCCTATTTCACCTATTTCGTATGCTGTTACTACAGAGGTATTTGAGTAACCGGTCCGGGCCGAACACAATCAGCATAAAAGACCGTAGCTATTCCGGAGTCCGAGCCTGCTTGCTCGCGCACCACGGCGTCGTGGCGAAATACTACCTATTATACTTCTAGTATCCGCGTACATTAGGAACAGTTGTAGACTAGTAGCATATGATGTACGTACTACTGTAGATACCTAGTGTAGTGTTATGCAACCATTCATGCCGTAACTCTATTGCCATCGAGCCAGTCAAATGGCTTGAGCCGGCCGCGACTCTACGCAGAATGTCAAATCAGGATACGGAGCGGAGCGAACATGGCGGCCCTACCGAGTTGAGCACAAAATTGCATAGTAGTATACACCACACACGGCACCCTCCAGCCTCGAGCTAGTGCAGACTTTGTGCATGTGTGATCAAGTCCATAGCCATCTTAATTCCCTATTGGTCGTCCCCCCCTCAACATCGATGACAGAGGCCCCCTGGTTCGGGAACGGAGCACAACAGCTTGCCTGTCCGTCTATACATGTATGTAGCACACACTACAGCACGGTACCTACGCGGTATGCAACTTACTCACGCATACTGAGTACTGCGCAGGTATATATGTAGTGTAGAACGAGAGGCCGACGGGTGCCTTTGCGCAAGGCCTTGAAACAGGCGACAGGGCCATCGTGTACGACCCTCATTGGCCCCCAGGCTCGTCCGCGCCCCTCTCGGGGTTTTCTAGAACGACGACCAAAACAAACCTTCTGCTGCGTACGAGACTACGGTACAGTATGCATTTCCAGCTTGACGACGGGGTCGGATCCTGTACGAAGCGGTCAATCACGAGCCCAGTTACTTTGCGTCGGGGCTTGGGCGAGGCGGGTTCCCGATCCAGCTAACTGCAGAAATTCAATTCAATCAAGGGACAAATGTTAACGCCCGCTCTGCGAATGCGCATCCGGTCTGGTACGGTATATTCTACATTGGCCCAGTATGGGTAGGAATGCACTGTAGGGAGGTTGTTCTCAGCCCGCATCTTGTTATTCCGTTTTCATCAGCCGGATTGCCGAGTTGCTCAGGGCAGGGCGGTTCAAAAGGTGGGAGGGATGGATGGGTTGGGGGTGATGCTACACTGCAATCAATTCGATACCTCTTTTGTCATCTCGATGCTTCGAATGGCGGTGTGTGCTGAAGGACGCATACAATACTGCGTATTTAGTCTAGATGTATACTAGTTGCTGGTCTAGTCTAGGATAGCCGAAATATGGGCGGCGCGGTGTGACCAAATTGATTAAATCGCCACTACCAAACCCCAGTCTAAGGACTCGAGTATGACTTACTATACTAATAACGGTTTCTGATCCGACACCGACACTCCTTAAATACCAGTTCTATAACCTACACTACGATCGTGTACTTTCAGCAGCTCTCTCGATCTCTAATCTCCCAAGGTATTAAACCGCTTGTCGCGGCATCACAACGTCCAGAGTCGAAGGCGAGGGCTCCGGACCCCTCCGAGTCTCCCAGCAATTTTCAATTTTGTGCACATGGGCGCTTATCATTATGAATCTGTCTTATCACCCTTCCAAGATGCGATGTAACTCTCTTACATAGACGCCCGGATGAAGCCGTAGCGATATGCAAAGGGAGCGGAAGTGTTCGCAGCATGCCGACACATGGCGCGTGGGAAGCCTACCGTATACTACACACGCGCTATTGGTGGTGCTCAGGGTTGGGAGGGACGCGTGGCATTCGTGGGATCTTTCTTCTCACTGCCATTGCTCGACGACAACGACGATGAAGATGGGCAGCTTGTATTACTTAGCAAGAATTCTTGAAACAGAAACAACCCTATCCACTGTTTCGGAGGTTTTCTATGACGGCTTATCCAATCTTATTGGATCGTCCAGTGTTTGGCAACAGGCATATATCCCGGCTCCCTCATTCAGCCAGGGACCAGGGTGGTAGATCTACCCCTGACTGGGAATCCCAACTCGGTAAGTCGGTTAGTCCATCACCAGTAGTGTAATCTGGAGATTAGTGTAGGTAGCTTCTTCTAGTGCGGCCGCCCAACGCTAGTGTTAACGAGAACCACCTCCTCCTCAGTGGGCGGAAGGATCGCGAGTGCGTGTAATATGTCGATCGCAGCCTTTCTGATGTTATCACGAACTCTTCCCGTTCGCAAGTAATACCCAAACCACCTTGTCGGGTCTCTTCCCTTCTTTACTAGTATAGTTCTGCCTTAGCTCTTATTGAGATTACTATCATTATCTCTCAAGTTTCATGCTATGGAATACATTCCGACAACAGGGTCGGCAGACAGTGAGAGGTTTGAAGTGCTAGCGTCTAAATAACTGCGCTTACTTAGTATACAATGCCATGGTGTAGTATACATCATATCCAAAGCTCCGAAATTATTGTCTTACTTTGTAAGCTCGGTACCAGTGTCTCGTCTGTGGCGCTATCAAGAGGCAAAGAGTCAGATGATAGGCTTCAAATGCAAGGTACCGCGACTGTATCATTTTCCTATGTGTCGAACGACCGAGGCGTTTCTTATCGCATTCGGCTTCTTCCTCGTCATCACGAACACACCATTCCCAGGGCTGAAGCAAGAAGGAGCGCTACCTTACCCCCAACTACATGTAGAAGAAACTCCCACATGACCACCATGGGCTTGGTGTATATTAGCTCTGAAGACATGAGTGAGGAGGTGTCCCAGCTATTCTGTAATACGACGTCGAATGCCAGTAGCTTCGCGAATTGTCAATTCGGCGATCTGGGGTTATGCTCGATGTCTGGCACACAATTTATTTCGATGCACGTGGTCCGTTTTTGCTTCTGTGCCAGTGAATAATTAACCCAGTGTCTTCATATATTTTAAACCCAACAGCGTCTATCCAAAAATACCGGCCATCCAGCAAGCTCTCAGAGCCGCTGATTGCCCTCGCTTCAGCAGTGCAACGTCATCCCATTGTCACGCTTCCGCCCGTGCACCTGCACATCAATATGTCATAGTGTACATTCCCGCTATTCTTGGCCCTGAATACTATGCGGGGTATTCCATGTCATATGTAGGTAGTTGGTAGAGAGTCAGGCGAGAAGCAAGGCACAGACAAGGAGGAATTGATCAGGAGCTATATCGCTATCGCGGCGTTTGAGCTGGCTCTACTTCTTTATTGCCCAAGATCAGACATGATAATGGTCTCCTCTTCCCCTCATCGATTGTCAAGATGATCTCTACCGTATAAGGGAAAAAGGCGTTTATTTCTGTCTTGGCTAGTTTAGTGTATGCAAGTCAGCCGAACCAACACTTGCGACGCGAGGGATGTAAAGATGGCGTTGGTTGAACGCCACACTACGGGCGGGCGAATAGTCATTCATCCTTCAGAAATTAGGCAAATCTCTAAAGTCCTACGCCCTATGGTGTATTTAATGACTACAGATGACGATCGAAATGATAAGAGAATCCGTAGGTAATGCTATGATATCATCTAACCATACCGGTAACAGGTAACATGAAGGACAACATAAGCTCTAGCTAGATATCATAGATCGTAATTTATACATCGCCTCGTGCTGGTTATGCAGGACATCATCGGGCTTCCGCAGACCCCGCTTGCCCGAAACCACGTTTCTGTTCCTTACATGTACAGATCGCAGATATCGTGGCTCGATGGTGCGTAGTATAGAACCAGCCTCGAGCGTACATACTGTATAACTGTTCGGCCGGCCCTACACCAGTATATTCTGCACAACACCAACAATTGCTGACCAACATAACTCCTCCTGGCGTCACAAATATGTCTCACACGTAAACCTGTCAGCGGGCGGCCAGGAACGGCTTAAGTTCTAAGTCACGGCATTTTCCATTCGCCCGTTATCTTTCCCCGACTCTAAATCCCCGATCTTCAAGCCTCGTTCACTACCAATCATGCATGTCTAACCAGTGGTAGTTCGTTCATGAGGCACTGCATAACACGCCCGAGACAGCAGCCATGTTTCTCCGCCTGATATCTATCTCTAGGCTTGTGAATTAGTCTCTGCGGCCCGTAGTTAGTTTCCGCTGTGACCTTATCAATGTCGTCTCTAGTGTAGGGTGAAGTTGAAACCGCCAGAATCAGATTCGTCATCACGTCTGCAAGACACTTATGCATAAATCACTGCTATAAGACGCCGCCCCTTTGCTAACTTATCAACCCTTTCGCCGCTTACGACCCCGAGACTCCCGCCATTGATAACTCCTGCGCCCCGGCACGTATGAACTATTGACGCTCGATCTTATGATCGGCTGTCTAAAGTAACTAGACTCGCGATTCTTAGACGATCTGGTATTGTATGTCACAGCTTCTTACAAAGCCGTCCGACGCCTCTAATCCCGAAGCACCGAGCGCTGCATGGACATCAGGGTTCATGGCCCCGGCGTTTGCTCATCATAAGGTTTCAAGTCCACGTGGAAGAGCGAGAAGAAGCAATCACAGGCGCGCCACAAGCGAGGCGACGCCTAACTCGCAACCACAACGCCGGGAAAACAAAAGACCAAGACGAGGAGAGGAGACGCCTCCCTCATGCATGCCGTTCGCCCTATCTGGCAATACGTCGAGCAACACACACGCCAAAAGTTGCATGATCTACGCGCATATGTTCCCAGGAGACTGGGCACACTTGAGGCTGGTCTGGAAACAAGGAGCTGAGTGGGATGCAGCCACGGCAAGCGTCGGTTTGTCTCAAGGTGCCACGTTCCAGCCCCAGAAGCCCAAGTTTCTGCAGTTGACTGATGAAGACCATGGGGACAAAAGGTCTCTGATTTCCGGAAGAGACTATGTAGTTGTATAGTCTCGTTTCTACACCTTTGATTTCTTCATTCTTATTGCACGGCCCGATGACGCCAAGTCTCATAGCCGTTCATGCGTGGGTGGTGATGCTGATGCTGAGCAAATCGGGGCTGAAAGGCCGGGACAGACGTTAGGTAGATGGGGGAGCATCAAAGTCAGCTGAGAACTAGCTGCATGGGTCGTCACTCGCTACTGTCTGTCTGTCTGTCTGTCATCGTCACCTCGAATAGGAAACCCCCGAGTCTCACCTTGTAGGAGTTATAGTGCTAGTTGTATTAAGAATGGTGAACGTATATCGGTCATCTTATGCTTGTTTGCGGATGACGGGTTGGTGATGCATTGGACGCTTGGTGGAAGATGATTCCATGTTCCAAGACGTGGCGGTCGGATGCTATCCACCACGTCCCTTTCCAGTCGTGTCATGTGAAGGTCATCAATCACCAACATCGTCTGACGAGGCTTTTGTCGTGCCATACGCGTACAGGTCGATCCGTGGTCTGCTTACTCGTATTCTCCCTTTTCGCGACCCTTCTTCAAGACGTGATACGCGTCATGCTCACTACTGAGGAGCATGTTGGACCATTCTATGCGTAATTGTAAATGAGATAGATACTTAGATGTCATGCGATTGAATATCACGTACACATGCTGCGGTTATCTCGGTTCGGAATAACCAATCTATAAGGGAGTGAAGATAATCTCGTGATCGGTAACGAGAAAGTAGTGACCGGAACATAAAGTTCCATTATGAGGCGAACGTCGGGTCAAAGGTCGTCTCTCCTCGACCGATTCAGCGATAACTATCTACATCGGGCCTGACCTTTAGCGAGAATGTGTAAGACCGGATATCCGGACCCGATGTTGGAATCTACCGTCTATAGCACGGAAAGTGGTATACTAGTTCCATAGTGGATTTATACTCAGTAGACATTTCCTGTCATCCATCCGTAGTTATTCCCTGGGTCCAGGGGATATCACATCGTATTCCTAGTCCATCCACGAATAAGAACGACCTCGTCCGTACACTCCCGCGGACTCACCGTCACCAAACCGACACGGGTTGCGTCCTCCTAATTACCTCCCCATACGGCAGTTACAGGAATTCATCGAATGCCGTATGGAATATTCCGACTGTTACCAAGAGACCCCCACGAGCCCATATAAGTTCACCGTTCCCGGATAACATCCGAAGCGGTGACCCAAGTTCGGGTATTGAGTGGTTGCGTCTCCGGAGATATCTATCAAAAAACGCACGGCTCCGCTTTCGTAACGACGCTTAGAACGTGGACTATAAGGGGCAAGGAGGGATTCTGATAGCCGGACTACCGAATGACATAATGTAACATCGGATTGTCTGTTCGTGTAAGTCATCTAGTTTGCAAAAAAAAATTATCGTGTTTTTTGTCACCTGCATAAGCTCCGGTGGTTCGTTCACTTCCGTGACATGCATCGCATGTGATATTGGATAGATATATTATCTGCTTGACTATAAACTAGACTCATTATAACCTGATGCGCTCAAATTCATGGCTGCCCAACGATAATAAATGTAGAGAGTAATAAGTATACAAGGGAGACAAGCATCTTGCAGAAGACATACGACGTAGCAAGCACGGCGCGTAAGTATAGAATTGATCACATAACAAGTCCTCATCTACCCTGCTTATCAGTACAATTAATCAGGCTCGCAGTGGCATCAGCCGGAGCGATTCCTTAGCGCGTAGTTTAGGACTTCTATTCCGTCACCGTTCTGCTGAAAGATAAGTTTCTACCTAGCCACTAGGCGTGCTGTGGAGATCTCATCTCCTACTAAGAAGAAGCCAAGAAGGAGTGGCTCAATATGTTCGAGGCCATATGAGTAGGAAAAAACTAAATATAGCTGGCGGAAAACGTATGATGAAAATCCCACAGGATGCTCTTGAATTATGAAGGAATGACTGGAAAGAAAGCTAAAGTGAAGCTAGGACAAGTCTGAGATAGTCGGTTTAAAAATGACTGGGAAGTAGGCATTAGCAAAGGACGAGCTCACATTGTGCGGGTAGTATATTTTCATTCCGTGCTGGCACGCCTATAATGGCCGCCGTTGGTAACTATGTCATACCGCCTATCATGTACAGGCCACCCTCTCCCAAAGCTGCTTGAATAATACAAGGATATTAAGGCAGGTCAGGTCGAGTGATACAGGAGATATTGAGGGGATGTTGTCAAGAAAATCCCGAAAATAATTACATAATTAGTTGATGTACGCTGTGGAATGCGCATAGTTCGGTAGAAAAGCTGTATTGTCAACTCTTCCATATACACCTTCGCCCTGATACATACTTCATTCAACCTCAGTCTTTATTAAGACACCATGTAATAGAAAGGGGTATAGGCAATTTGACAGCATAGCAAATATGTGATCGCCCAAAGGAGAATGAGAGGAGAACCCAAGACGCCATCGCTGATGCAGCCTGATTGTGAATTCCTTGTTAAATAACCCATCAGCCTCGTTTCAGAATATGTATCCCCATAGCATTTGTTTCTGGGGCTAGAGCAGCAGGAGATATCATGACAACTCGTAGCTTTCCCACGGTTTAATTAGATCCTCCACGTTCACAGTCGTCATGGTTGGCTGTTTGAGGAGCTGGGCCCGAATTCAACTTCTAAAGGGATGTCTAGCGCGTTCTGATCTGTCCTAGCTAGATGAGCTGCAGACTCGGATCCGGCTCTTATCCTTCTGATAGAGCATTCTCTAGCTTCTGCTCTCTTGGCTGATTCCTGCGCTGCCTGCATTTTCCCAAGCAGTGCTGTAGTACCAGTGGATTCCGAGACACGCTTCACGTCTGTATCATGCATAGTAATGGTATCCCTTTGATGGCCATTAAGAGATGATAGAGGAAATACGGTCGAACCCTTGTTTGAGGGGATAAGAACACTGGGCACTGGTTTAGACGGCGAGTATCCCTAATGAAACCCGTCAGGCCCAGCGCTTGTCTTGCTCCCTGCTGAGGTAGGGTGCGGTGTGGTCTGAGCAGACCCACTACTGTCGCTGGGCGTTGGTGGTTCTATGACTTGACTACGAATGAACATTATCCACTCGTGCTGGAGAAGCTCGACAGCGCTTGCTCGCTTTTTCGGATCTCGGACAAAGCAGCGCTTCAGGAAGTCGATGCCTTGTGGACTCAACTGGTCAGGACCTGGTAGCTGTGGAGGATTGCCTTGTGCGATGTTGTACATGATGGCCCATTCGTTGTCAAGGTTAGACCACGGTCGTCGCCCTGTGACCATCTCAAGGATGACACATCCTAATGACCATATGTCGACTGCGCCATCATGCCCGGGATTGTCTCCTGTGATAACTTCAGGCGACATGTACATGGGCGTACCGGTCATTGACTTGTTGGGTCTGCTGGTACCCAGTCCCTGGACCAATGTGCGTCCCTGGCGTGCAATAACCTTAGCAGCCCCAAAGTCGACATACTTGATAACACCATGATGATCGAGAAGGATATCTAACCGCACTTTAGCCTCACATCAGCAGTCTAGTAGATATAGGATTTACTCACTCTCTGGCTTTATGTCACGATGAGCAATATGACTTTCATGCAGGTAAGCCAGCCCCTCTAGAAGCTGCAGAGCGTAAACCATGACGACCTGTTCATCCTCGATACGGCCATGTTCCAAAAGCCCTGCCAGAGAACCACCAGAGCAGAATTCCATGAAAATGTATACGCGGTCACGGTGAACTTCAATACCGTAATAAGATACCACATTCGGGTGGTCCAGGACTTCTAAAACGCGCATCTCATCTCTAATTTGACCTGCGATTTGCGGGATCAGCTTGGGATCTTGAAGCCGTATTTCCTTCACGGCCATCAGACGTCCGTTGTCCAGATTCATAGCAGCGTATACGCTTCCAAAAGTTCCTCCACCGACGAAATGGCCCTGTTGCCACCTAATTGTGACATTCGTAGCCGATGAAGAGAGGTAAGCTAAAGATCGATCGACTTCATTGGAGACCTCTAAAACCCTTCCTAGGCCTTGCCTTTCGGCAACGACCTCCCTTTGTATATCGTCAACCTCGTCGATTTTCTTTAGGCGCTGCTCTTGTATCAGTTTCGCAGCCTCTTCGTCATCAATGTTTCGGTTTTTATCAAATTTTCGAAACTGTCCAACTAGGGCTTCGATACGCTCTCGTTCCGCGCTCGCTGCTTGATTCGATTTGGCACCCAAAATATCGAAGTGGGAGATTAGCAGGGACATACAGCCAGACACCTTGGCGCGTAGTCGGGCGTATTCGTCATCACCTAAGCCTAATATATGTCGACCTGTAGTCATACTCATAGCAAATTCCAGAGCTGGTACTGCCCATCTGAACGATTTACGATCTGTGACTTTGCAATCATCACATATGAAACTAACCCAGTCTAAACTAAGCTTGGTGAGTTTCATATTGTTCATTTGACGGCGATTGCTGTCCATGTAGAGGAGCGACCGTCTCCCAAATTCCGTGGCGAACACGAAGCAAGTCTGGATAAGTTCATGACAGTCCATGCCTTGCGTCTGTTTGCGAATAATTGCCACACTATCCATGAATGTATTGGATAATTTGAAGCCCACTTTCCTGATCTCAAACAGTCTTGTGTTGACCTTGTGAAGATTCGAGCGAGCCTCTACGATAAGGTCCAGATGCATATCGATCCTGTCTAGGAACACATTTCTCACGTGAGCTAGACGGGCCTGGGAGCCGTCGGCGATCAAACGTATTTGGCCGAGCTTCAAGTCGGTGGACTCGAGGTTAAGTGATTGGCTACTACGATTGCCGAACCAGGTAAGGGGTGCTTCAGGGCGAAGTATTAGTATGTACGGGTCGGTTTCGTCTTCCGACATCTGATCGTGTAAGCAAGTCCGCAAGATGGATCGGACTTCCTCGTCACGGCCAACTAAGGTAGGTGAGGCAATGATCTGTATGCCATCAAACTCATCGACGAGAAAATGACCCGTGACGGAGAGGCGTTCGTATAAATATTGTAGGTCTTCGGCGTCCAAAGCAATACTCATATCTGACGCATTCTCGTAATGCTGGCTTAATAGCCTCGAAAACCGTTGCAACATTCTTTGCCGAACACGAACAGAGTCTAGCATTTGCATATACCTCTTGCTCATATCATCGGTGCTCTCCTTAGGTTTTCGTTGAAGTTCACGTTCAAATGTTTGGCTTAGCCGACTGAGAACCTTGTAAGTGAGATTACTGAACTGCTCGGCAACTTCAATGTCGCCCCCCTGGAGGTACTGTCCGATCTCATTGGCGAATTCCCATTCTTGAGACAGAATTTCGGCTTCTTTGAAGGTGTTTTTATTCCTGCTTAGTTTCCAGTTCAGCAGCTTGAAATAGTACTTTAATGCATCTAGCACGACCTGATCGAAGGACTCGTCGATGCACGGCGGTAGTTGCCACCCTGGCTGAGGCTGTGAGACCATGACGGTCTCTTGCTTGATGCGAATTGCCAATTTCAGAAGCAGCTCAAATTGTGAGAGCATCTGATCCTGGAGAATAGGAGTCTGCTGAGTGGTCTCTCTCATCTTTCGCGCATAGGCTAGTCTTACGCTAATGATCTCTTCAATGAGGCGAGAAGGGAAACTAATCAAGGTGAGAATTTCTTCGATGTACGGTGGTAGATGTCGCTTATGAAAAGCCACTGAGTTCATAATCAAAGTCTCTTTGGCTTTAGCTATAGTGCTCGAAATGGGCGAAAGCATGCTCCTTCGTATCAACGTCTTCGTTTTCAAGGCAAGTTCCTGCTTTGTTGCTTCATCATTATCGTCATGAAGGGATGTGAGACCATCCTCCTTCAACAGGAGGTCTAAGAAGGACGTCTCGTTGTTAAGGCTGTTGGTACTAGGAGATTGCGCCGTCTTCTTATGAAAATCGAGCTCGTCGTTGCCCACCCATTTTTTGAGGATAGAAAGCTCGGTATTGATCATGGTGTTGGTATTGTACCACGAGAGGACGGCGTCGCAAGCTTCCTGAAATGCTGGAGAGGTAGCCGCAGGATGGACTTGTCCCAAGGCCTTCCAGGACGGGTAAAGGCTCTCACACTTCTCAATCTTCTTCACAATATCTGCGATCTGCTCCATGGCAGGTTTCCCTACTTCGGTCTCTCCTTGGACTTCGAAGCGGGTAATCTCGTCGATTACTTGATTGAGGTTGCTCCGCGCGTCGTCGATTATTCTTCGTTGCAACGCAAAGGAACGGCCAGTTGTCTGAGACCTGATGCCTAACCACAAATCGGCCTTGTGGGCAGTCTTGGCTCCTTGAAACTCGGAAGTTCCTAATAGTCGTCGTTTCTCCTGCTTCACAACATCCCCAGTTAAGACTGCGGCCAACATACCATGCCACTCGAGCCGCTCGCGATTGGCAGGGTCCCTCAGGTCATCTTCTGTGGGTTGGGTATCATCTATCAGATTCTGGAACATGATGGTTTCATCATTGAAGCGATCGTCAAAGACACCCTCGGACGAAGGAGTCTCTCCTTCTGACTCTTCATCCGAGTAGTCAACACTGGGGGTCTGCGGATCAAAGTAACTGCTTGGTAAAGGGTCCTGGCGCATCATGCGCAAATATGCGGGCTCTTGGTCGCGAAACTTGTCAACGGGGTCACGGCGACGAGATGCAGATCGGGTGGAAATAGAGCCTGGCTGGGGCACTCGTTGCGGGGCGTAAGTATTGGAGGGGGTACGAGCGACGTGTGGGCGTTGGATAGGTCGAGTATTGACGCCATTGGCTGTAGGGCTTGTCGTCGAGGGATCGGCAGCCGAGGCTCGCTGGCGGCCAGTATTGTTGGCAACCGAGTTGGGCGCCAACGATGCCATGGATGCAGAAAGGGCCCCATCTCTATAGGGCCCCAGGGCGGCTACCTCATCGTCACGCTCGAGCTCGGCCGGATCGGGAACGGAATCCTCAGACGAGCGGGAGCCGGAGCCAGACCCCGAGGCATCGGCATCAGAATCGGTGGGGATGGTGCTGAGTCGCGGGTGCTTGGCCTTGCCTTGGGCGGCGTCGGCATCGCCATGGAAAAACCGCACAGCACGGGGAGACGTCTCGGCGGACATGTTCACGGAGACTACAGCAGGCTAGACTAGCTGGAACCAGAGCCAGAGCCGGAGCCAGAGCCGGAGCTGGAGCTGGAGCCGGCGCAAAGGCAAAGGCAAAGTCCAGTGGTCGCGGAGGACCTCGCTATCATCCGGAGGGTCGGACAACACCAATAACAACAAGGCAATGCGACGAAAGCGCGGGTGGCAGTTCTTGACGAGCGCAGGCAAGCTCAAAGCGTTGGACGAGACGGTGCGGGTTCGTACGGCATAGGCATAGATGTGGCTTGCGGTAGCTTCCGTTGTCTGGCTGCTAGAACAGCTGTCTTAGACGTCGAGTGCTTCTTTTTCTTTTCTTTTCAGGGGAAGTATATACACGAGAAGGAGAGGAGACGAAGGTAGTGGTGGCGGCGAGACGATGTGTCTCGGTGCTACAACTTCAATTGTAGGATCTGGGTAGGGAAGGATGGGCTGCGCTGGCTTGTACTTACCTGGGGTAGTAAATTATCTTAGTGATCGTCAACAGGATAACGTCGTCAGGTCATGTAGGAGCATGTAGGGTATGTACCTTTACATAGCAAGTTTCGTGCTCTGGGTCGAAGACCAGGTCTGTGATTGGACTAAAATGATGAAACGGATGGGTCTTTGTATTTAATCGTGGGGGAAGACACCACTAATTCTACCTAGGTAGGTTCTCCTCTCGGGTTGAAGTGCCTGAGAACTACCTAGGTAACTTCCAAGCTACTTACACTAGCACTACATATGTATACTGCGTATGCGTATGTACAGCATGCAGACGTGAATTATACGGATAATTATTTAATTAATCTCGTGAAGTGGAACTAAAAAAATAAGTTCTTTTCCCCTTCTCTTTTCGATTAATTAATTTTCTTCTTCTTCTTGTCTTTTAGTTTTTGTCCTTTTCCCGTTTCCATTCAGATCGATCCAAGCTTCTTTCTTAGCATCGAGAAGTCGTATTCTGTTCAAGTAGATTGGAGGTGGCGTGTTAGGCACTGACTGTTCCACACCGGACCAAGATCTCCGCAGCAAAGTTATGAAGCTGGCCTGTGCAAAGCATGGACTAGGTAGATACCTGGTTACTACCTACTTAGCTAAGATATTTTAAGTATATAATGTATAGTAAGTATAGGAGTCTGCTACCTCAAGTAACTATCTAGGTACTTAGGTAGGTACTTAAGCACATGTAGCCACTTTGTAGGTACCTTAAATTTAAGGTGCTGCACGCTGTACCCTACGCAGTAGACAGTAGCACCTACCTAAACCCTACCTATTAGTACCTAGGTACCTGTATCTCAAGTAAGAAGAACCTACAACAGCTTGTAGCAAATACCTACCCCTCAACGCGCTTTAAAGAATGGGAGACGCGTGAAGTCACACTCGACGAGAGGTATTCTCTAGCGGTTTTAAGCAAGGGAGGTACCTAGGTATCTGTCCAATAGCACAATACTTGTAGCAGCACCATATCAACTTTTCCTGGACAAGCATCGTCAATACTTCCCTACTTACTATAAGTCCTACTCTTCTGGGTAGAGTATTGAATTGGAAGCCCATTGTTTGATTACCTCTTTTTCTTTTTCTTTATTTTCACTTCGTATCATTTCTGTATACATGGAGTATAGTCCTGTCTCTCCATTCATATGTCTACTAGAGTGCAGGATACAGACGCGTCGCGTCCTCAGCGACCTGCTTCCTCCTGCACCGACTCTGCCTTTGGTCATGGCAATAGACTGTCCAGCTCGGCATTCGAAGCCAACAAGCCGAAACTTGGTGATTCCTCCACTATGCGAGAACTCCTTCGGCCATTGATCGTCATCAAGGTCCGCAATTGCCCTTCAGTACATGTGCATATGGACTTGAACCAGCTGGCTAACCGCCCTCTAGCCGCACCCTCCAAAGCTCACCATCAAGCCTCGCAGCCTCCAACCTTTGATGCTCCTCCCGCGTGAACACCTTCGCCTGTCCTTCTTAGACCTTGCTTCGCCACATGGAAGCTTTGAGTCTTCCGCTTCCTTCGAGGCCAATATCAGGATTCTCGATCTCGAAAGCCGCATGGGTAACCGCCCCGTCGTTTTGATCGCTAGACTCGAGAGCAATAAGAGTGTTTACGCCATTGAGCGTCAGGCCAATGCTTTGTACGCCTTGTGCCACTTGGGTTCCTGGGTTGATCTTGAACAACTCTGTAGCCTGGCCACTGTCTCCTGTCCAGCATTGATACGAAAGCAACCAGTCCTCCCTCCTGAGCCGGCCGCGCAAACGCCCTTGACAACACCTCAATTATCCCACACAAACAAGAAGAGACGACTTGCCATTGAAGCGATCCAGTCCCTTGTCAAGAAGCCACCAAGATCACGGTCTTTATCGGTACTATCGCAACCTGGAGAAGTATCGAGACCAGTCGCCCCTATCCAAGGAGACAATGCATTTGATGTAGGCAGCGTAGCGGTAGTCCAAAGTTTGCCCTCTCCCGGTGACTCCACCCCCAAGCCGGTTATAGACTCTCAAGTCGACGTGATACAGGACCACGATGAGACTCTTGACATACCCAATGCTGACGGGATATTTGACAATATTCGGAATCAGTATTTTGAAGCTTTATATCATTCAATGGTATGCTTTGACTCGTATTGCGCTTTTTCGTCACTAACAGAATTAAGGGGTCATTAGCATACTTCGCCAAAGGGCCACTATCTCGAGCGCGTGCAGCTTTTCAACTAGATTGTGACTCTACGTTAGAGATGAGTGATCTAGTAGAGTTTCTAAAAAGCTTGGTTATGACTACGGTTCAAATTGACAAGAAATACCGCGAGGCGATCCCGAAAATTCAGTTAGAAATGAAGACGGCCATCCAAGACTCTGATGCCGAGCATGGCCAAGGAAAAAGTAAACCGAGAAAACGAAAAGCGAAGAAGATAAAAATTGGCAAAGATGGGTTATATCCTAATGAAGACGATCATGTCCGAGGATGGTGGGCCATCCATAAGCCTCTCTCCAAAGACGATGAAGAGTCGTCAACTATGAAATCAACTGAGCAACAGGACATCAAACTACAAATATCCTTATTACGGTCTCGGGAGACGCAGCTACAGATGATAATCATCCTAGAGATACTGTCCTTAGAGCCCATAATAGCCCGCGAATCCACGAATGAATCGCAGCTCCCGGGTATGCCTCCCGTTGAGGAAACTCCGAACTCGCCCAAAGAAATCCCCCCGAAGAAACGGAATAAACACAACCTACCTTTCCTTCTAGATGTACACGCAGATCGATTATGTATCTGGCAGTCTACCGCCTTAGATGAATTTAACATAAATGAGCCCCAAACTACCTCCAGGCAGGAGTCGCGACCATCTTCAAAATCCACCTCGGACCCTCTAAAAGATTTCTGCGTTGACATAATTATGCCATTGTGAGTACAGCTGAGAATCGTGTGCAACATTAATAGCTAACTTGAATCCAAAAGCTTCTCAGCAAGGCTCCCTGAGCACTGTGACTCGATTAACAGGAAGCTCGGAGGACCCGTCATGATGCCTCCAAAATCAGCTCAGAAGAAGATCGAAACAACTCCCAAGACAAAACCCAGGCCCGGTGCAGCAGCAAAGCGGCCTGCACCTTCAACGTCTACCCGGAATCTTGAAAATTTTCTGTTTAAAGAAACGGAGAGGAATCGTCGAAGCATGTCTCGCGGTCCGAGTGGAGTAATCGCATTAATGCGATCTGCAAGTACACCTACAATACCTTTATTGAAGCGAGAAGCAAGTGAACCATTATCCTTGACCAGTATACCAAAACTGGATGCGAGCACATCTCAAGGCAAACATACGTCTACCACTGGGCCTATATCTGTTAAGCGTAGAGCTGAGACTAAAGAGAAAAGAGACGCTTTTGTAAAGGCAGAATTACAAGACGCCATTTCCACACTGAGGCGACCCAACAGAGAGATCGTGGGGAAAGCCATGGCCGAGGCAGACCAGAGGCGAGCCGTCACCAGCCTGTCGCAACTTAGAAGTACGTTCGTAAAGCTAATGAAATGGACCACCAGCTAATTACTGCTCAGAATCTAGGAAACCAACACAATACAACCGCTTTCAAAATATCGTTAAAGCGACACCAGTGGGGTCCCGATTTCACGACGTTTTGGCAAAGGAGCGTGACTCTCAATCATTGTCGCAACGGCTTAATGCGATAACAGAGGAACAGGCTCCACCCTCCTCGTCAATCGTCCCATCGTCAGCACCCAGGAAACGGAGTCGGCAAGCAGCCTTTGGAAGCGAGCCAGCAGCACAATTGACACTGGGCGCGATGATAACGGACCAAATAATAGCGACGCCTGCAAAAACTTCGACCCTAAATCGCGACTTCCTCTCGGTCCCCCAACCTGATGAAGGGGTTGTTCTAGCATCATCGCCTGTCATGTCCCGGAAGATATCCCAGCCAAGTTTTGTAGCTAAAACTAGGCCTGCAACATTGGGGCATAGGGATAGCGGCATTGAGATGCCCACATCACCGGGAGCATTGAATGTTCTAGCCGAGACACCCGTAAAGCCACCACATAAAAATACTATGGCTTCAATGGATCACTATATAACCGTGACCCCTGCGAAACGGAGAATACTGGATAAAGACGGTGCTGTATCCGTGGATATGGCTCAGACCGACAACATTGAAAACAACACCGGGAGAAAGATGACTATCTTTGAGCGACTAGGGTGGGACGATGATTACGACGATCTAGCGTGATAGATCTCGTAGGTATATATACGGGTATCACCACGAATTATGTGAAAAGAGAATAATGGGATTAGAAGAAGAAGATAAAATATTAGCATGAGACAACACGAATGACGAAGCGCTACGAATGGAGCAAGCATCTAAGGCATAGCATGGCAAGCATGGGAAGGAGTTCGGGGGTCTTGACTTTTTTTTTTTCACACGGATACATTTGCATACCCATCGATTATTGATTACAGCGAAGCATTCATTGTACACGCATGATCATCAACAGCGGCATAGAGAAGGGACTCAAGGGGGAAATAACGTTAGCATGGCTCGAAGAAGATTTCTTTCGTGAAGTCTTGAATAACAAGATACGTGGGTAGGGAGCTGACTGGCACAGCTCGATCGATATAGGTTATTACATACATAAAGCTGAATAGATACCTCTGATAAAACGAGAACTATCTCATTCATATGCTTTTTATTATAGTCTCGGTTGGGGGATTACTAACCCTTCCTTTCATTTGTGTGCTGACTTCACTATATTATATCGTACCGTAAACAACCCCAATTACTTCTTTGATGCATTGTGGAACTACTAGGTATCTAGGTAAGTAGGTAGATAACTACTGCCTCTCAGAAGCCCATTTACTTCCAACCCAACAGGAAAAAAAAGCCTGTCCTTCACCCGGCGCGCACAAGCTCCATCTTAGCGCCGCGCTTCCCGGTAGCCTCGTCCTTGACGTCACGGATGCGCACGCGGACCTTCTGGAAGAGCTCGACGACGCCATCGTAGCTGCCAGCGAGCCGCAGGGTGTAGGATTCGGGGTCGAAGAGGCTCTCGGGCTCCGGGTCGGCGAGGTCGCGCAGGCGGATGAGGCCCTCGATGCCGAAGCGCGGCACGAGTACCACGAAGCCGTTGCTAAAGATGCGCATCACGAAGGCGTCCTCCTCCGCCACGCGGCCCTTGAGCGACTGCCCCACGTAGTACGCGATGGAGGCGCGGCCCGCGAGCTGCGCGTTGCGGTGGCGCACGTTGATGTTCTTGCACACGGCCTCGAGACGGCCGCGCGCACGCACCGCCGGGTGCATGGCTTCGTAGTCGATGGCCGCCGCCAGCTGCCTGTGCGCTACGAGGTCCGCATACCGCCGGATCGGGCTCGTGAAGTGCGTGTAGATCTCCGAGGCGAGTCCGTAGTGTCGGAACTCGGGGTACGACTGCGTGCCCGCGCAGAAGTACTCGGCGCTCATCATGCACCGTGTCGCCATGATGCGGACCAGCGTGTTGAAGAAGGGCTCGGACGCATCCGTGCAGGCATCGAGAGAGTCGGCGAGCGCCTTTGACGAGTCGAAGCGGAGCTCCAGCCCGCGCTTGACCTTGAGCTGGTTGGCGAGCTCGTCGAAGTTGGTCTTCGGCGGGGCGGCGTGGCGGCGTAAGATTGCGGTCTGTGGGAACGCATCGTAAATCTTGCGTGCCACACTGATGTTGGCGAGCAGCATGAACTCTTCGACTAGCGAGTTGGTATCAAGCAGCTCTTTGGTCTTGACGTCGATCGGGTCTGACGTCTCAGATTCCACCTGCACCTTGACCTCGGGTGATGAGAGACTCAGCGCACCGGCATCCATACGCTTCTGTTTCAGCTTTTTTGAGAGCATGAGCAGAGTCCGCATGCCGCTTGTAAGGTCATCTTGCTGCGATGCATCATCGATCCGCAGCTGAGCCTGTTCGTAGCTAAACGCTTCGCGGGACTTGATGACGGATTTGGTGAACCGCACGTCCACGATATCCGCCGAGGGACTCAATTCCCACAGGACAGAGAAGGCGTAGCGCTCCACGTAAGGTTTCAGGGAGCACAGGTCGGTACCTAGAAGCATCGGAAGCATGTCAATGCGCTTATCGACTAGGTAGACCGTTGTACCTCGTATACTAGCTTCGGTGTCCATGGCATTGGCCGGCTTGACAAAGTGGGAAACGTCGGCGATGTGCACTCCGACTTCATAATTCCCGTTTGGTAATGGTCTGGCATGCAGAGCATCGTCGATGTCCTGGCAACCGACAGGGTCGATGCTGCAAATCAGAAGACCCCTTAGATCTTGTCGGTCTTTCCAGCCAGGATCGTCTGTGCTCGTAGGAACTTTCCAATCATGGCCCTCCTTGGGTAAACAATCCAAAACAGTTTTAGGGAATGGACGGTACTGTACATCATATTCAAGTAACAGGGCCTCGGTTTCTGCTGCCTTGGTCTCCAGTTCGCCTAGCGAGCGGACGAAGTGGCCAACAGGATGTCTAGACTCACGATCCCATGAGTCAATGGTGACTAGGATTCGCTTTCCGAGAAGTTCACCAGCCTGCCGTGTCCGTATCCGAATCTTGGGTATCTTTTTGTCCATCGGAATGAGAAACACGCTTTCCTGCTTCCTGCCTTGTTTTGCTGTCTGGCTGACTGAAGACGGGTCTACGTGGCCAACATACTGGCGCCAATTTCGTTTGATGGCACCGACGACCTTGGCAGTCGGCTGTGGTCTCCCTTCAGTGGTCAAGCCTTGTGTCTTTTTTACCTGCTCCTGAAGAGCCCGCCTTTCTTTCTCTGTAACAACATCCGCCGCATCCTCGTCGTTATCGGCATTCTCGTTCTTTGTAATAGCTTCCTCCTCAATGATCTTCGTAGAAGGCTCTTTCCACTGATCCTGTGGTAATACTTCAACCACTACCACATCTCCGTCTACAGAGCGGTTGATATTATCTCTGCCCAGAACTATGAGAGGTTTTGGGAAAGCGGGTACTTTAATTGAGCCCTCAAGATAGTTGTAGGGTGAAACGTTGAATATCCCCTGATGTAACACGCCGCTCTTCACCCCTGTCATCATCTTAGACAGGCTGAAGTATTCCGGGTAGAGGAATTCGGTCTTCTTCTCCTTTGAAGCGACACGTTCCTGTGATTCGGCGATCATGTCTAATAGTCTTTCGGCATCCTTTAAGCCCGAGACGTAGTCGCGCAATCTAATAGCAGGGACTCCCTCTTGCTTTGCCTTCTCTAGATTACCTCTGTCGTCTGATAGCATGACTGTGACTGGTATGTCCTTGGATTTAATTTGGCCGAGATGCTCATTGTACCACTTGACCGCGTGCCTAACAGCGCGGTCGTTGCGGTCATTGATGCTCTCGTCTGCCTCACGATTTACATATGTCTCCAACCGGAACTCGTTGAAGAAAACATAAAATCGTTTTTCTTGGCTCTTTGTCAGCCCAATAAGGCGGTTGTACAACGGTAGAGACCTGTTGCGCAATTCCTCAAGGACCGTCTGTAGAATGATCACATCAAAGAAGGCAGACCCTTGCTCGAATAAGTCCATGGCGTTAAGTAAGGCATTCGTGTCTGGAACAAGGTAATGCCCCTGCGGAAATGCCTTGGTGCCCGCTGGTTTATCCGAGAGCACAAAAGGGGTCGCTGTAATGGAAAATCAGTCATGATTGGCTCCTTGGCACAAGAAAAACCTGTAAAACGAGGTGAGCTCACCAATGCCAGCAGCACTTCTGGGCGCAGAAACGAGACATTTCGAGCAGAGCCGCGACGAACACGGGATGTCTTGCCGCAAGTAGACCTCACGAACGATTTTCTGAACCTTGCCACGTTTGGTCGATCTCACATAGACCTTGCTGGAGAGATTGGGCTCCGTATACCCGGATCGTTTGAGACTCGTCATCTTGGTCCTCGTAGTCAGCTCCACTAGATTAGATCTTGTCGCTCTCCACCTCTACGTTTTTCCACATTCAGCGGCGGGTTGGTCAGGGTTTTCCCACGGTGATGGGGATTGTCCTCAAGTTGCCCGATTGCGGGTGATGGTGGCTGACTTGGCAATGGCGATATCTTGGTTGGGTTGATTGCCCGGTGAGCTACACAATTAAGAGTTTTGACGTAAAGATAGGTACCTTAGGTACCCGTAGGTCGTGTCAAAAAAAAAACGATAGCGGTAATTCGGACAAATCAGCAGCACTACCTGCACTACAGGTCGCAGCGCGCGTCTGTCTGTCGTCTGACGGGCGCCTGTTTGAATTTGCCGCCCGTCGCCATCAACCCCGCGGTCGTCTAATGGCGCCCGTAGCGCCAGCCGCCAACGGCCCGCATTGGTCTGTGCGTGCGTCGGCAAGGTTCTGTACCCTGTATCTCTGCTACCCAGTCGGCTTTTGGCAGCAGTATTATAGCCAGGTTTAGCGCATCGTCACGCAAAACGATTGGAAGCCAATTCGCCGGATCACGACGCCCTCTTTCGTTGGCTTCCAAAAATCTCCGCCATCCGGGATTGGTGAAACGCGGCAGAGTGACAGGCTATTTACAGCCGTACACCTGCTCTATCTAGTATGCTACCTACCTACTTCTTAGACTCCTACATACGCACGTACATAAAAAAAGGCATGCATACATAACACACACACATTCATATTACATATTACACAATTCACATTACACCTACATGTACATCCATGATGTGTCGAGGTACACGACTATCACTGGCCGCTCAGTAGCGACCTTGCAGGAAATTAGGTAAATGAATCCCCCCATTCCTGACACAAATCAAGGCAGAGTTGAATCTCCGAGACCAACTTTTGCTAATTCTCCTTTCTTTGTGCTTGTTTACCTAGTTCGCAATCAAGACGCATACGCGACTTTGCGGCATTGTCGTGCGTGTACGTCGCCACTCTCCCTGCAGTCGCTAGTCATGGTCATATCATGGCAGAGTCAGAGACGTCCCACGGATACAGCTTCTCATGTACTACACGTGTAGGTATAGTATGGGACTAGGAGAAATCCTGCTGCTGCGGTGCAGATGGGCTGGTGTGTGCTAGGCGGATAAGAATTTGGAAGACGCGGTAGGCAAGTTATTCCGTAAATCAACTGCAACGATCTCCATCGCGGACAGCAGCCGGATGCGGCGCGTTGCAACACCATGAGACCACACACACACACACGCACTCCTCCCCCCTTTTCTGCTTGCTGCTTATCTCGAGAGTGCCCTCATGGTCTCCTCTCAGTGCCCGCCCGAGAGAGAGCCCAACTCTAGCTTACCTGTATTAGGAGGTGCAATGTAAGGGAGTCTGCCGTAGCTTGCCTGTAAGCTCCACGTCCACAGAGACTCCAAGCCCAAACGCCTGCAGCCGGTCTGCCTGTATTTACTGTTCCAGTCGCGCTCTGCCGTGCTCTGTTGATAGTACGGTGCAACAGCGCAGAATGCAAGTAAACGTCGCTCGCCACCAAGCGTCGGTTACAGCACCATAGCATGAAACATTGCAGATGAGCACTTATATCTGTCTATCTCGTCGGTGGATACGAGGACGAGAAATCCGTCATCTGGAGATCTCGCGTCATATGATCGACGCCATTCAACATTCAACCGGACATTTCTGCCATATTGGTGTATCGCAACAGGCGTGCACGTTGCGATCGGCCTGTGGCGGTGGCATGATGCAGCCACCAACCCGCTAAGCAAGCGAGCGCGCCCACGCCCTACGCGCGTTTATCTTACTACAATATGTACGTGTATGCGTGTTTGTGTGAGTGTGAGAAAGAGATAGAGGGAGAAAGTGTGTGTGTGTGTCTGCGTGTGCGTGTGCGGTGTGGGGGGAAAAGGGGGGGACACGAACTGATGTAGCTACTGCATACGGTTATTGTTCAACTTCCACGAGCGACGGCAAACTCACCCTCGCGCAGCATTCGCATGATCGATCTTTGTGCGATATGACGCTAGGCACCTTAACTTCATGTCCTACACCAGCCATGCGCACGATAAGAAGTTGTGCCACCGAGATCGGCAATACATGATAGTCTGTCTGCGTGCGCGAGAAGGGGTCCCGGGGATGACCCGGTTGTTCTGAGATCGACTAGATCTAAATTCAACCTCACTCGTTCACGGAGGAACCCTCTCTCTCGAGTGGGCTAGTCGACGACTTGCTCATCCCCCCCGTATTTGTGTAATACCCCCAGGGCGCGTGACGAGCTAGATTGGCGAGATGGCCTGATATGCTTGGTATCCATTATGGGGCGATGGAGAACGGAAGCTCTGACATCCTGTATCGAAGTAGCAAACCCATCGCACAGCCAACAAAGCTATCAATGGAGAAGTCTGAACAGGAAATCGTCTCTGGCTTGTGGCCTCCGTGGCGGCGGCCTTGTGGAGCATGGTCCATGTCGCAGGCGATCATATACTACATGCCGTAGCATAGCCCTCAATATGGGGAATTAATTCACTGTCTAGTACAGTATGAGCCGTGCAACTAGACTCTCACCGATGCAGCGCTAAGTCCGACTACTGTGGTGTTCTCTGGGAGAATGTGGAATATCCCCCCAATGACACCACGTACTATCTACCTATCTTCTAAGTATGGTGAGCATCGCGGTCTATGTGGGGCCAGGCACGATATCGCTTGTGTTCAAGACACGGTGAGGATATATTTCCTCGGTCAGGCGAGCGTGTGATTCTGTAATAGTCTGTAGAAGAAAATATGCATGCATATTTCAGTCAAATGTGACCCACGCTTACAGTAGTAGATTTAAGGCCCCGAGAATTGTTTTATCAGCTACTAACGCATGCGTCTACGACCAGGCTGCTGGAAAGTTAGGGATCCGAGAATGCTGTGCCACGATGCGCGCTATGTGTGCTTTTCGGGATAAGCCATGCTGGTGCATCGCCATGGCAGCGCTGGCGGCCACTATACTACGTCCCTGAACCCGGTGGCAGCAGATGAGGACCAGCCAAGGAAGGTTCAGTTAAGCTTCCGAGATCTAACCATCCAGCATGTAGCGTATGTAGGCGCATCGGTGTAGGCAGGGAGTTTGGGTAGTCTCTTCAAAGGTCAAGCAGTCCTCGCTAATGCGCTTGTGCGCCTACTTAAACGGGCACTTCCGCGACTTGACTCTCTTATTACGTCACCCCTGTAACGCAGCCGTTTTGGTGTTAGGACATGCAACATGCACGGTAGGTATATATCATTACATATCTAGGGCGAAGGGGCACCGAAGCAAGCAGGGGCAGGACCCGTATGCATCGGGATGGAGCGAGAAGGCAATCATTAGAGGGCAAATATAGTAAACCTAAAAGGCAACTTCATGGGTTCGTAGGACTGGATGGGCTGATTCTGAACTCTAGTAGTTGTTAGTCGCGGGCTTTGTGGAAGCCTGCAAGAGCGGGTAGCAGGGATTCACCCGCGCTGTTGTGATATGTACAAGCAACGGGCGAGCAGGTATGCCTGAACCTCTTGTGCACTCTTGATGGGTGGGTGGGTAGACTGGTGGGATGAATCCCAGATCGTGGAGTGCACACCTTGTAGCCTATCAATACCGTGTGCAGGCAGACGCCAACATGAGACTGCCGAAGGAGGGCGGGCGGTTGGACACACCCAGCCGGGGCGTCTATTACTTGTGGTCCTTCGCCCGTCTTCTTGGCTTTGGCGAACTAACCGGAGCAAAACGGCCAGGATTACGGGGGGTTGCTGGAGAGAGAGAGGCTGAGCTTCTGTCGACGAGAGGAACGGATAGGGGGTTTTCACGAACAAGCCGCAATAACACGAGGAGATAAGAGGTCCATGTTTCTTGCAGCGTCGCATTGCCAAGGGCGAAGCGAGGTAGTGTCATACCGACTTCTGTGCAGACCACAGCTTCGCAGGGCCGCTGGAGATGTGAGACCATACATACTCATACATACGCAGTACTGCGTAGGTAGTATGGAAAAGATGCTCGACTGCGGAGACACAATTGGGCGACTTGCATTTGACATGAGAGAGGGGTGGAACATCCAGATGCCAAGCTCGCCGCTGATTTGCAGGCCGGTCTGGGGTTCGAGCCGGGTTCCCAGCATCAGAGGGTGTCAGCTGGTTGGATAGCGAGACCTCATCGCGAAGACACGGGCCAATGGCGAGCGCTCGACGCCGTAGACCCCTGGTCCATCCTCCTTCTCAATTGTCGCATGGATTCCACATTGTCCTATGCTACACACCATCACCTGGGAACAGCGTGGGATGCCTGTGTATCCTCGCAAAGTTCTGGGCCTTTGCGAGAAAGAGTATGCCTCCTCAATATATCAGAGACTAACTGAGTCACCTGAGGGAGCCCGGACGCGCTCATGATACCGGCACCTCTCCCTCTCTGTTTGTTGACCGAAAACGGCGGATATGAGCCTACGGTAGTCCAAGGCTCCACGAAGGCAGGGAAAAGGCTAGAGGAAAAGGCAAGTCGCAAACGGAAGCTGTGCCGAAGTGAGGGGTAAATTGAGTAATGTAGACGCTCAATTACTATGTTGGGCCAGGCAAGGCAGCGAGATAGAGGAGAACTTGGATAGTCCAGTACGGCTGCCATCGGAGTCTAGACTGTTCAACCTGATGGTTTTACGGTCCGCTACGCTCCCGAATCGGCGAAATCGCCAAGGACGACGGGCCGGCTCACTTGACGAATGGCCGTTGGAAGAAGCGAAGTACTCTGGAAGTAAGTAGACAGACAGGTACTTGTTCGGTATGAGTATACCTACTGCGTATACCGTGGAGGACAGCGACTGAAACGACTGCGACCTACGAGGTTACGAAGCAAGGTATCATGAAAGTACCGAAGGCCTGCAAATGTGGTAACCATTCGGCGGCTCAACGGGTAGTTTCACCTCCGTGCCATACGCATAATAAATCCGGCCAGTGGTGGGCTATTCATGGTAGGTAGTAGGTCGTAGATGCTAGAACCGTTATCGAGAGGCTTGCCTTCTCCAATCCGCAGTGTTAGGTATTCCAATCGTGGCTTCACGATAACTCAGCTGTGGCGTGCCAACAATGATAACGCACAGCCTGCGAGGTTAATCCTCCTCAGCCAATCATGTCAACATATGGTAGCTTCGGGCACACGGCTAGATGGCACTATAGGTTACCACCGATGATAGCATGAGTCTAACATCGTCCAACACCGTCTAACGACATCTTTGGCTTTCTGTCATCGCTGCTCGTGAACAGTTCCGCCCCCAATGCTCGTATCCGTAAGGTCCAAGTGCCGTATACCTAGTCTATCAAGTCTATCTACTTATAACTACAAATCTGACGTTTCAGACAAACCTACTATGTACTTACGTATACCACTACGGCGCAGTTAATGTCTGCCGCGCACGGGGCTTCATTGGTGCATTCTTGGCTCAAGACTGTGCCATCGCCAATGGCAATTCCGCACTGGCGAACTTTGACATCCAACGCTAGCGGCTTTGATAGACGTAGATGTGACTTCATGTGGCTAGGCCCATAACACCAGTGCGGGCGAGCGCGGATAGATCCCATGTTGCGCTGACCTTCAGTCCAGTAGTGCATTCTGGTAGCTGAAACGCGTTGACCTAAAGCACACTAGAGGCCATGGATCCATTCCGGAGCTCGATAGAGCAGCTGCAGGTCGACGAATGTGCAAGAAGCCAGAATGCTTGGCTGCAGGATTGTGCAGTAGTTTTCTGTGGCGAGTATATATGAATAAGAGGCGGCGTCATCTATACTAGTTAGTATAAAGTAGAGGACATCTGTTAAATAGCCGTTATAGAATTATACACCGAGGTTCAACGATGATGGATAAATTGTAGCATGGCATAAAACTTGTGTTCAGCACATTGTCCTCCCAAGTGAGCGACTCAAATTGCTTTGAGTATCTTGGTTTTCATAAGCTAGTAGCGTAGGGCAAGTTTTCAAGAAAAGTTAGTTCCTGTTTCACTACCTGAATATCCCGGGAACAGTCAGTGATCAAACATATACGGAGGAATGAAGGATGCTGGGCTTGTTCTACTCCTTCCTTTCTTTGATATCGTATTCTTAGGGGCGAATTCTTGCTACGACTACGCGGAGGACAGTTAGTTCTCGTACAGTCCTCGCAGTAATGTGCAAGATGCATAACTTCCAGCTACGATGTCGAGCCCACAAACTTCCTCCTCGAGATCACAGCTCATATCCACAGCTGAGCGTCACGAGGGAACCAGCTATTACTAGTATCTCGTCTAGTGCGTGATGTTCACCGTCCAGGGGATGTTTGCTTCCTCATACCGTCTCGTTGCCTCCTACAGATAGTCCCCGAAGAAGCTAATGATACAGACACTTCACGCAATAAAATAGAAGTCGATTTGGGTAACATATAAGTCCCAGACACATCGGAGCTTGTCGGTTTATGATGACGGAAGAGTATGTATGTATACCAGACATGGAACTACATGAAGACGGTCCCGACAGAACCAAGTTTGCTCAGCGCAACGTAGCATTCGCATGGCGCGGCTTATACCATCTTACGTCTCTGCAATAAAATCTTGTTTCTATAACTGATAGCGAACCTCGCCTATGAAGCCATAGAGAGACATGATTTGGAACGCGTCAGATAGTAGATCTGTAGCCCAGCTGTGTGGATCAGCTAGTTGCATCAGACTCTCGTGTCCAACCGGTAGGTCGCAGCATCCCGCCCAAACACTCGTAAAATCTGTGACGATCCCTATCGGTGTTTGTTATGAGATAGTCAGATGATTAGTAGGGTGTAATTTAGCTATCTGGCATTTCTCGAAGCTTATATTCAGATACGACGGGCGTTCGTTAGCTCACGAGCATAGCCGAAGCAAATCCCGTGAGAAAGGCACGCGTTGACTGGAGTAACGGGATAACCGGATGAAAGGTAACCTAGTTGGCTTTAAAGTCTCGGTATTAAACCACCGATAGCGTAAGCATAAACGACAATGAGCTGTCTGCTATAAATGACTAAAGTCGGTTACTGCTCAAGGGCCGTAAACGCCGAGGCGACAGTGACAAGAACGGTAAGCACTTAAGATTTAGGCATGGCTCCAGATTCTTCTGAAGTCTCACAGGGCTTCCAACCTGGGAAGGTAAGTTTTACTCCAGGCTCACAATACACTATAGATGATAGACTAGGTACCAATACCCAGAAGTCTTGTCCAAGGTGAGGTCATCGAACAGGTCAGGTGGGATGATCAGGGTCCTCAAGCGGGGCAACACGATGCTACCGGAACCACACTGCAAAACTAGATGCCATAATCGACACTGCAAACGGAGGGTTTGGGAATAAAGCTAGGGTGAAGAGGTCTCGGGTGAGATGCGAAAGGAGTCAACTACCGGCCGATTCCTGGGCACTGTATGAGTCAACAAGTCGTCCTTGTTGGTAAGAAAAGGGGTGTGGCGCTAACCTGTGTAATTGTACCATCGTAGCAAAATATCTACACTAAGGCATGAGGGATGGGACAACGATTTAACTGTTGTTGCTGCTCACAACATTGCACGCGCGCGTGTACGTCCCTGTTGTAGAATGACCCTCTCGATCCATTCCGATACGATGTACTCGGCTTTGGGGTATGTGGGCATCTTCCAAATAATCAACAAATAATCAAGGATAAGCACGATGCCGAACGGGGCCTCGAGAGACTTGTCATCCTAGTGTAAGTCTCGAGGACCGAGCAGGGCGCACTCGCACCTCGACGGCATAAGGCTTGCTGGTTCAGGTCTCTATTTCATTTCGTCTCGTTATAAGACGACATAGTCGTCTCATTAAACTAACGTACCTGTCGTGGCTGAGACGGACGGGTGGTAGTAGACCCCGACAACCTGAGTCCAGCTGAAATACTACTACGGAAAATTAAGTCTTTGCAGTAATAAGTTGCCACACATAACACATATAGATAAGTATGTAGGCATCTAGCCGGCGGCGTTTCTTACTACGCTAATGACTGGCGGAGATAATGCAGCGTGTTCAAAATAGATGGAACTGGATTAACACCTCTATAACCAAGCTCGGAGTAAGACCATATAAAGTACAACTATCATATACACTAGTGTAGTAGTATATGTATTACCCACATGGGAGCCGTAGAAGTAGATATAGAGGTATTACTAGGTACATAGTATGTATTACAATGGCAACGAGCATTGGCAGAATGCCAAGGATGGCGGATGCGAGCACTAGTGCATCTTTTCCCTCTTCCCTGTGAGCCAAAATCCACAGAGCTATACTACATACCGGTATCCAGGCACCGAATATCCAATGTAGCAAGTAAATTGCTTAAACGTAGTACGACCGTTGGCTTTCGCGCAAGACGTAGAGTTCCGTCCAAATACTCTATCTTACTTAAACCACGTCTATTAACAGATGGCATGTGTCGTAACATGGCATAAGCCTCCGATATTTGCCTCGCCAAAAACTTACAAACGAGCACATGCTCCGGAAAGACTATCACGAGCGATCTGCAGCAGAAATTACCCACGAGTTCGTGACTATGATGCCAAGCTTTTTTTCTTCGTTGCTACGACTAGAATTGCGCGTACGAGGCACCTCGCAAATCCGGAGTAAGGTAGACGGCCCTATTGACCAAGGGTTAGGTAATCTTTTTTTCTTTCCGCCTTCAGAAACTTGAAACAAGCTGCGCATCTAGCCAGTGAGTTCGACGGCTGATCATACAGCCGTCGGTCCAGCCCAGAATCGAGATACCCAACGCGGGCCGATTCGTAATGGCCGTTCGTCCCTCCGGACCTTCGACGGCATGTAGTGAAGTGTATCTTCTACAGATCTACACTCCCTGCCCATCGGCTCCACCGGAGAAACTAGCCTTGCAGCATTTAATATATCGCGTGACAAGAATAGTTCCCCTAGTAAAGTAGCATGGCCAAAGTTCTAGACGTCCAATTTCCTGCGTTCAAAAAGGCGCAACATGCTTGCCATTTGGACGTTAAAAAAGCCGACAGGTTGAACCCGGGAAAGCGTTTCATTCTCCGACGCTTGGCAGACAGAAGAACTACACGTGTGTGATATTCAGAGCCAACTTCGCCAAAAATACCCCAACCATATTATTCTACACGTGTACACTACAGTGAGTGGGTAAACTCTGTACCCGGACACTGAGAAACTTCAACTAGGAACTTGTCCGACTGGGTTCGGTCTAATAGAGAATAAGAACAAACTTAAGCTCACGCGTCGTGTAGTCGAGAATTAGACATGCCAGAAGTAGCATCAAAAAAGCAAAAAGTAAGTGACATACTTAACTTCTCAGGTGCGCCACAAGGGACTTTGTATGAGCAAGCAGTTATCTGCGGTTCGTAATCTCGACTACCTAGTTACAAGGCTTTTATCCCGATGTAGTATTTACGCTCTTCGAACATAGCTATTCGACTCGCTACCTGTGCAAGTGTATAGTAACTCGCAATTCTGCACTCTACTACCTAGGTAGTTTGTAGGCTCCTCCAAGTAGCGCTCTTCGAGCGGAAGTAAAGCTACTTATACCGTCCGTTCCACATATAGGAGGTGACCTCTATAGCATCGTTGTGCATCACATCGCATCGCATCGCATTGCAGCGCCGCGCCGCGCCGCGCATCTCGATGGAGAAAGGTTTCGGCTCATACCTACAAAATGTGTGTGAAGAGACGCGTCTCGTTCTCTTCAACAAGGCAGAGAAATAACGTGTCCTCGGCGTGGCTGTTTTATCCCCATCCTGGAGCCACAAAGCGCGTCATCCTCCTAGTGTGGTAGGCCGTAGATAGGGCATGTACTGTTACGCATTGTCTCGCTACACAAGATATGCCGCTTGAGGTACCGGTATATTAAAATCCCCCAGACTTTACGCGGCCGGCGCGGCTAGGCAGTCGAGTCGTGTGTGCGCCACGCCACGAATGTCGTATGCCTCTGGCTCTCGATTTATTACCTACTCTCGGTAATCTTCCATATCACCGACCCCGTCGCTATCGTCTCACTGTTACCGACGAGAAGCCCCGTTCGTCTTTGAGTTCGAACAACGCTGCTGCTGCCGCTGCCGCCGTCGTCGTCTTATCTCACTCTCTGACGCCTTTGGTTGTCTAAGTAAGTGGGCTTGAGGACCGCTGACTTACACAGTAACCCCTGTTCTTCCGTTCTAGGTTGTCCTGGCTCTAGCCTCTTCCTCGCCGGTTGGTGCCACAGTGTTTGTTGAACCCAGTTACCGTGACATAAGCATGAGCGATGCTATCACTGCCGCTGCGAAAAAGCGTGCGGTAGTAGTAGAGGCGCGTTATGGAACTTTTGTTCAAATCCGCCACTGTATCTACTAGTTGCTTATATCCATTGCCAGCTGAGTTTAAGCGAGTATTTTTTTTGCCCGGGTTGTTCCTGTTATATAATTAATTGCATTGGCGATCTTCCCAGAGGGAGATTTAGTTTACGGTTGAGGGACCGGTATCCGCATCGACCTACTGTACCTACTGTACATCCTGCACTTATTCCTACTGAGGCATCTAGGTTAATCTAGTGTAATAGTTCGTACGCGTAACTTACACTAGGTACTCTAATACGATATATCCACACCCAATTCATTGAGTATCTTACCCCCCTGCTAGTATCTTGTATGTATACGTCGTAGTATTGCAAGTATAGTAGGTAAGTGCAGTATAGGTCTTTTGTGCGTAGTATGGGCGTTTGGGAAACAATGTTGGGACTAGGTGTCCCGGGTCTTGCTTGTCTGAAATGTAGTATACAATGAAAGAGATGACACACACGTCTTATCACGGCCATGGTCTCAACAAATGTCGCGAATATTAATCGTGACTAAGATCCAAGATTGTAGTATAACAGCTGCAACCTACCCCAAAAGACGAAGCAGAAGAGCTATGAACCGACCAACCACCACCATCGTCAGTTGATGGCTGTCGATCCACCCACCCACTCATCCATCAGCCATCCATGCCTGTCTCCCTTGCTCTGCCCGTCTCCCGCTTTTGGCTGCCTTCTGACAAGGTAGGTCTCGCTCCATCAAACAGCACCGATTGTCTATTATTGGTGTTTCGAGTCGAAACGTGCTCTCTGGGACCGGGAATATAGCTTATCATGGCCGTGTAGCAGAGAAGGCTGTTGCTGTACGACTACTGCAGCCGCCCGTCTCCCTGCCACACACACGCTCTCACACACAGATGGACAGACACACCCTCCCCAGATCCCAACCCGCAGTGGCCCTGTCTATAGTAGTGTTACGCTAGGCAATGGATAGTCGAGAGACTAGCAACAACTCGATATAGGAACAATAGACAAACTATTCGGGTTGCCGTCGACTACCGGCATTCCCACCGCGAAGGACGGTTCGCGCGAAGGGCTGGATTGTCAGGGGACTTTTGCGTCGTGTAAGAGAAACAAGACCTCAGCTTACAGTCGTTAACTATGAGCCTGGACTCTCTAATACCAATACCTAGCATTGACTAACTACACATACACGCCCCCCCTCATTGGATAGCTTGAGGGTCGTCCTCTTGAACCCCCCGCCCAGCTCCGCTGCTGGTGCCTCTGATCTCGGCTAACAACTCGTATGAGAGTAGCTAACTGTTTCTATTATTAAGATTCAGGCCCTTGCACCGATAGGTATTTTTCTTCTCTTTCTCGATATCCCTCTTTCTCTCACTTGCTTGCCTCTCTCGCATGGACTGCACTCACCGGGTTGATACTCCGCATGGTTCGAAAACACCCCGGGCTTATAAGACGAGGGGCTAATGCAACCGAAGAGACACCCACGCACTCAAGAACAAGAACAAGAAAAAGAACAGGGCTTACCTACTTATATCGACAACCAGGTAGAACTGCCGAGGAAACGGACGGCGTTACCAACATAGAAGAAATCATTGTACTTACTTCGTACGTAGGTATCGTCTTAAACCAAGCTCCCAAGGCACCGCAAAGACTTAGCACCGGCTTTCCGCGCTGATACTTGCCTGCGAAAGCCATTTCGAGACTGTCCGGCGGTCCGATATTCGATTCGCCGGTTCTCTCTTCGCCCACTTTATTCAAAGCGCATGGGTCCTTGCTGGATTTCGCTCTTATCAAACCCCAGCGCCATCATCGCTGTCATCATCATTATTATCTCCCATCATCATCATCAATCATCATCGTCATCCACCCTACTACTGCGTATAATCGCGCCAAGCTGGGACCATTCCCCCTCGGCCATACCCTACCCTAGGTAATCTCTCTCTACCTGCTTCACAGCTCTACCTCTCTGCCTAGCCACAATATCAAATCCACAGACGCACAACATCCCGCCAGAGACGACTTGGAGGTAGGCATGCGTACAAGTACATGCCCACCCCTGCCCAATACCCACAACGTCGCCATTCGTAGGTTTAACCCGCATCGAGTGTACATGTACAGTGCCGCACCGGGAAGCCCTCACGCGCGAACCCCCACTCTGGTGCAGCATAGCATTCTGTTCGCTCTTTGTTCCCCGCGGCCTTCACATGATAATAAACTGCACATAGACGAGCCGGGACGAGAGGCAGCCAATCTGTCTAGTCTATCCGCGACCAGAGTGCGAGACAAAGGCGGCCGGCCAGGCAGACAGTCAGACAGAGACAGCAGACAGATACAGCCGACAAAGCAAACCAACTCTGCTTGTTGGTAGGCTAGACGAGCAGCGATACGAACCAGAACCTGATTCGGCACTGCGTCAATCTGCCAATTAGATACGACGAGTAATCTGCAGACGGTAGGGTCTGTCTCTATACCACCTAGCACTACTTACACTAGGTACTGGATAGTACTGCACTAGCATTTCGACAGTCTACTTATCATCTACCTAGTACACACAGGTTGGTCGGGTGTAAGAGGTACCTGTCTTCCTACACTCTCTCCCTCTCCCTCTCCTCTACCTACCAGTGGCTCCAAGAGAGAATCCTTGGATTCTCTTCACTCATACCTTGGCTTGCTTGGCTTTGGCTTGGACAGCAGCAGCAAACAACAAGGAGAAGGCGACTACTCATACATAACTTACGTACCTCCTACCATACCTACCTGACTCCTTACCTACTATATACGATACATACGGCGCTGTGGCTGTACCTGAACGTACGCGGAGGTCTATCTATATTACATGTGGTACATCCGTACATACCTCTCTATACTTTATCGTACGTACTATATACCTGCACATGAGGGTATCGCTCTTGCACCACCGAGAGTGCCTCCCCGCTGATACCTGCAGCAGACTACAAGTCCCCAGGTAGTCATTACCTCAGATTGCACTGCCTGTGCCTCTGTTATATGCACACTAGGTACACTGCGCGAAGTACAATACATGGGACCGTAACATCCATGTTAGGTACTTATTACTCTGCACTACCCCCCTGCCTCGTACACTGCGTGCTACCTACATACCTCTATGCGACAGAGGTACTTGACACTGCGACTGATGATTGCATGATTGATTGATTACCTACTTACGCTGCTGGTATATCTTCATTTATTCTTTCGTCCTCTCGATTTCCTCGATCCTGATCCCAGTCGCAGTTTGCCAATCCCAGCTCCAACCAAGTCCTACCTTGGCCTATCTACCAACTGGATGTAGCTCCAAGTCCTCCAAGTGCCCCCCCAGCTAGCTCGGCTCAACAACGGGTACTAAGTACAACCATTAACCATAAACCATTCTCTCCCATCTGCAGAGGTACCGGTGGTGTACTGCGCAGCTACTGAAGTATTACACTCCGCTCCACTCCACTAGCTGCGCTACCACTCTTATACTACTGGCACTCCCCGCACCCTCACGCCCAACCATCCCATCATCACATCACACACTAGTAGTAACTTGCACTAGCTACCTAGGTAGTATACTTGCACTACGCCCACGCTTATATCTTACTTACACAACTCTAAGTATACCTCCGCATACAGGCATACCGCGCAGGACAGGCTATAATACACACCCCTCCCCCCTGGCCCTGGCCCCCGGCTCCCTCCTCATTCCCCCCTCCTGCTCGCTCGACCGCAGCTGGAGCTTAGACAGACGTGGTTAGTCGAAGGCGCATTACACACATATCCACACCTGTCCACTCGTGCCCACTTATCCACCACATCCACCATATCCACCATATCCACAGCCATCCTGTCCACCAACTAACTGCCCATCCACATCCACAACAAGCCATCCACAGAATCGCACAATCGCACACTCACACCCACACCCCCCCCCTCCCCATCCCCGTCCCCCCCGTCCCAACCCAAAATCCACCTTGCTTGCTTGCCATCCTTCCCAAGATCTGCTACCTTGGCTCCGTTTGGTTTCGCTCGCGCGCGTCATTCTCGACAACCTCGTCCTGCGGTTTATCTCTTCATCCAACTATATCAAGACACGTCGCTCTGCAGGCACCGCCTTTCTCCACGTCTCTTCCTGCCGCCGCGACGCCGACGACGACGTTTGACGTGCTACATCGCATCGTCGCCCGTCCGAATGTATTCCACCCAGCCCAACGGCACTGAGGGTGCGACCATCAATCCCGCAACTATCAACCCTGCCGCCCTCAATCCAGGTAAGTCGGCCTGAGTTCATTTAATCGTCAAGTCTCCTCGCCCGCCCTCACCGTCGTTCCTCTCGTCCCGTATTTGGTTTGTATTGTTTTTGCTGTTGTGTTGTTTGATCCCTCGTTCCTTTATTTTGTTACCTTTTTCATGTCCATTCCGTCCATCCTTTCGGCCCGCTCAAACCCTTGTCATCGTCGTCGCCTGTATCTGGCCAGCTTCGCGCGCAAACTCTGCAGTTTTCATCGTGCGCCATTCCTGTGGGCGCTGAGCGTGTCGAGACCCTCACTCGAGCATCGCAATCATTAGTCTATTCATTCATGGCCGCCACTGCTGCAGATGATCGCGAGTGCCATCGCAAATCGATCGACTTCTCTCTTCCCTGCTAGCGTTGGCTCAAGAGATGGATTACCAACAGGCGCGTTCGCGGCGCGCGATCGCAGTCGCAGTCGCAGTCGCAGTCGCAGTCCTCGATGTTGGTTAACCTGCTTGCGTCTTGTTTCACTCATTAGTCACCATGATAGTTACAAGAATCATCCGCTTTTTGTGTTTCTCGATTACTGTGTCTTGCCCTGTGCCACGACATGTCGCCGGGTACATGTCAGTCGCTGACCTGCTTCCTGATTGCACAGAACTGCTCAATCCAGCAACTTCCCGAGGCTTGAAGCGGAGTCGCTCCCCAGACACCTTTCAAGACGCCGCGGCTTCTGAAACCCCCGGGGATGATGGTAAGTCTCACCCTCTGTTTAGTTTTGTGCGCCTTGCTCGCGCCCCATGCTGCTTGTGGCACCGCTACTCCCAACTTCGACCCGACGTTCTCTGTTGTGTTTATTACCCACCGTTGCCTTCTTCGTCGGCAACGTGGTGATCCTCGCAACAACATCGGTCGCATCGCTAGAGGGTTGGACTCGGCGCCGTCATTAATTGATTGGCATGGTCCCTTTACTAATTTCTCCGTCGCATTGCAGGTGATTCAAGACAGCCAAGAAAACGCGGCCGCCCCATGAAATCACGGTCATCTGATAACTATCCTGACTCAACAAACCACAATACAATCTCCATACCTCCAACAATGCCGCAATCCATACCACCGCGCACTCCCCAGGCGCAGACGGAGCCAATACCGGGACAGCCACCACCTGGGGCGTACACTCCAGTCCAAGCCTCCCCTCCACCAAAGGCTACGCCGAAGTCGACCCTAAAGGCTCTTCCGACCGTCCGTGATCACACCACCGATCAGCTTGGCCCTGGTGGCGATGAGTACGTGCCGCGCGAGACGGACGAGGCGGGAGAGAAGAAAGTCTTGGCAAACGGCCAGCTGCTAGGTGGGCGCGAATATCGATGCCGAACTTTCCTGGTACCTCACAGGGGGGACAAGCTTTTCATGCTTGCTACCGAGTGCGCAAGAGTTCTAGGGTATCGCGACTCGTATTTACTGTTCAACAAGAATAGGTCGCTCTTCAAGATCATCGCCAACCAGGTGGAGAAGGATGACCTCGTTCAACAAGAAATACTACCCTTTTCATATCGATCTAGACAAATCGCCATCGTTACCGCGCGATCCATGTTTCGTCAATTCGGTAGTAGGGTCATTGTTAATGGTAGGAGGGTGCGCGACGACTACTGGGAGGGTAAAGCGCGAAAACAAGGATTCACTGAAGCCGACATGGCTGGGGAGAAGAGACCAGGCGCAGCCAAAGCCAGAGAAGCGGCAGCTGAGGCCAATGCTGTCAGCGGCATCGCGTCGCTTCAGGGCGGACCCCAGGGTGAGATTGTATACGCGAATCACCACCAGTTTGGTGGTGCTCCGCAGCCTCTTGTGCAACCAGG
Organism: Xylaria sp. FL1777; assembly: GCA_022578965.1. NCBI lineage: Eukaryota > Fungi > Ascomycota > Sordariomycetes > Xylariales > Xylariaceae > Xylaria > Xylaria sp. FL1777. Next base: position 54,661 of record MU400538.1, on the reverse strand, counting down.
TATGATGGGACCGCCAGGACCTTCGACAAGAATGCCTATGATAACAGTTGGACCAGATCTGAATGATACGAGGACGCGAGACTACAGCAACTTCATTAAAGGTGGCCCTCGTCAAGAGATCGCCGGCCCGGCTTACCAGGATAGGACACAACCAACCCCAATGAATGAAATACATCAGCAGGCCCATCACGCCGCCGAGTACAACCGTAATCTGAACCAGGGCCGAGAAATAAGGAGTGACTACTTGCACACGCTGTGGAGGAGACCTCACGAACAGCCGGCAACCTCTCAACCCGTAGTCACAGAGCCTAGCTTGCCTACCACGAGACCTGGTCAGTCGCCACAGACGACTCCCGCCGGCCTGGCATCGTCTGCCATTCTGCCCAACCAAAGCCCTCAGTTAATGATGACCGCGCCGCCGTATTCACAACCTATCCACTCTCAGCAGCCTATGGGCCAACCTCCGATGCGAGCCATGCCCCAGCCATCGAATCAAAAGCAGGCGAGACCGCCGAGCCTTCAGTCTGGCCCGGGCAGCATGTCACAAGGTACGCCGGCGTACAACTATGGCTCCCAAAACACGATGTGGGGGCCTCAGACACCACAAGCGCCTCCGCCTTACGGTGGTTATACAACACAGGCTCAACCCTCACCACATCCCCAGCAATCACCGGCTCCTCAACAATTACGCCACCCGAGCGGAACGCCTCAAATGCAGCCCAACACTATCCAATACCCAGGCATGCAAGGCCTTGCCCACGGTTATCCGGCTCAGGGACAAGGCATGTATCCTCCGGAGCAGACTCCTAGACAGTTTATGCCCCAAAACCCGAGCTCCGCGCCTGCTGTCACATCGACATGGACAAATTCCCCAACTCCGGCTGGTAGCAATTGGTGGGCAAGTCCGCCCCAATAAAGGACTGGCCTGGTTTTGCGGTGATCTTGAGTTGGTCCAACCATATTTATCGACACGGCATCCTCCATAAGCTATCACAAATTCCTTTAAGCTTGAATTATTGCTGCAGCATTGTTCATCCTCGGCTGGCCATAGAGGCGTCGAAGAGGGACTTGCCATTTGCTGTCCAAAATTATTGGCAGCACCACGCTCATTTATTCGGCGGCGGGTTGGTTTCTCCATTTCGTGTTTTCGAGCCTTGTTTCCGGCAAACAACGACCAAGTGTGACTACCATTCCAGGAGTTGGGTAGCATTCATCATATGCACATGATACCATACGAATTTCTGTTCTATCAAGACCACTACGAACGCAATCATTCCCATGCACCTGATTTTGGTGATTAGCGGCTATGGTTGTTCGGTCACGAATGCCTGGGCTTGAGCCATGTGCAGACGGTAGGACGGGCTTGCCTATAAATTGGTACACCCTCGAACATGAGCTGGAAGCGCATTTGAGGGTAGGTAGCCCGTTGAACTTGACGCTATACCGCGCCCTATCAGGTGCTCTGCTACCCTTGGGAAAACAATCAAGACGTTTTTAGGAGCTGATTTCCTTACGAAGTGGCCCCTTAATATTTCGCATATCATCGGCGGGAATATCATATTTTTATGAGGCAGGCTTGTTGTTCGTTTTGGCTCTTCCATCCGAGCTTGGCTATTATACCCCTTGTGTTTTTCAAGCTGTGCGGGGAGGGGAGTTTTCGATACACGCAAATACGGCAGCATGGAAGGAGTTTGCTACACATCGGTTTCTGTTGGTTATTCATTCTCACTCTTACTCTCTACTCTCTATTTCTTACTATTTATTTTTTTTTGGCTGTACGTCCCTTGTTCTGGTTTGGAATGCATCATCTATGATACAATGGGAGGTTATCTGCAGACTTAAGCTCATTGACTGAGCAGGTCGGCAGCCTCGATGGTCTTTTTATGGGGTCTCAACAGGACATCCCGGGGCAGCTTTTTTGATTCTGGATAAGGACAATTTGCATTTCGGATACCAGAGATCCAACATGGGGCGGCAGACTTGCTTTCTTACCTTCTCGCCTTTCCTCGGGGCTGTCATTTCGGATTAGTTGGTATTGTGGTAGTTTTACAGAGGAGTTGCGCGACAAACAATGCATAAGTGCAGCAATCTAATATAATGTTCCGATTTCATGGTTCAAGTGCCTAGCTGTGACGTGGAAAATCTATCACGATCGTTCTGGTCTCACTTGTTGACTAATGCATTTCTTACAGCTAAGAAATCTACGGGATGCGCCGAGATGGTTTGCAGGAAACACCTGCGCAAGTAAACCACGGGAGTTTACTTGAGAATTTAAGTGACCATGATATATTCCCTCATGTCATGATTTCGTTGAGGTTATATATATATATATATCCAGCTCCTGGCCTGCCGGACAACGGTGCCGCTACTATACAGGTTGCTATACTTGATTTCACATCGGTATTTAATGTATATATAGACATACAGGCACCTCTAAACAGAAAACGAATGTAATTATAACGATATATCCAAGAGGTTGCATGGACAACTTTCAAAATTCAATGGGTATATTTCCTACTACCTATATAAGGAGGTAAGACGTAGCTAGGCTAAGTAGGTATTCAAAGTAGTATTAGGCAGTAAGTGATAATACCTACATCCGATTCTAACCTCTTATTCCTTCCCCTCATCTCCAACCCCAGCTTCGTCCCTTGTCCTGGCCACCAGTCCTACCTTAGCCCGAGCCCGGCCCATGTCATGCTGTCCGTTTCCTCGTTTCCCGCTTAAGTATGGTTTGTCATCTCCTCGGGGGTTGGTATAGTATCGTTGTTAAGCATTCGAACACGCCCTGTCCATGCTGACCGACGCCCACCCTTTCCTCCCATCCCATCCTATCCCATCCATCCTTTTCCGTCTCGCCCCCTTGGATTCGGGAGTAGGACGTCCGGCCCATTATTTCCCAAGGGACCGGTACGCTGCCCTCCCTCCCTGCCTGCCTGCTTCCCTCTCTCTCCTTAGCATACTGTTCTGTTTGCTGTCCCGTCACATTTCAATCTTGTTTCGTTAGTATTGTTGTTGTGCTTCGCCTGCTTCTTCCTGCATGGGATCATGCACACGCTCTCTCGCTTTTGCTCTCGTACATAATTCACACACCTCATAGACAGACACATGCAGGACCCAGCATTGACCTAGCATCACACACATGCATGTACACACCACGGACACATTCTCACTCACACACACACACACATAAAAAGGGAGAGTGAGAGATAACTGGGTGTGTATATACTTCTATATGTCGTATTGGACTTCTGGGCGTGGTTCGTTCATGTACGATCTCCTCCAGGATAACATTACATACAGATATCTCCATACTTACATCCCATACCTAGTACAGATCCATCCATCCACCCATCCATCCACACAGACAATACCTACATACATACAAACAAACATGCATGCATGAATTATCAGGGCATTATACATAGCGTACCTACTGTAGTGTATCAGGATCGGAGAATTTCCGACATGGGATGCCTGTGCCCGGTACTGTACACCAGTGGTCGACCAAAAATAAAGAGAGCGAGGGTACATGTAGATAACGGCATGAAAAAATAAAATAAGGGAAAAAATTTAAAGAGAATGGTGACGGGGTAGTATTGCAGTTCATGCAATGCTTAATCTCGCATCCGAATTGGTGGGGGGGAGTCTGTATATACATATCTATGAAACAACCCTTGTTTTATTTTGTTTTTGTTTTGTGTTTTTTTTTTTTTTGCTTTTTCTTTTTCTATTTGCTTTTCCCCATCTTTTCCGTCTCCCCTTCTACATTTCGTGAATGAGTCTGCGAACTCGGCATGTAGGTAACTGCTCTGTACCTAAATATGCATACCTAGGTAGCCAAAGATAACAAGCTACTCAGACTTTAGGTAAAGAAAGGCAAATCCCAGTGACAATTTCTTGAGGAGAGCTGGTGATATGGTACAACCGTGGGATTTTTCTGCTACGAAAATACGTTATTTGAAAAGATGCTTGATGCCTATCGATCTGTTGGTTGCCAGTGGCAAATTGTAACCATGGTCTAATTACCACGCTGCTTACAATGCTTAGAGATATCGTCTAAGCCCAGTTATTACTGTCCGCTTAAGCGCAGGTAGTACAAATATAAACTTGTTTACGAAGCCTTACAGGTTTATTACGCCGAGATTATCATTCACGGATCTACTGTGTAAAATTCGAAATCCGCCTGCTGGGTTCTTTTCCTAAGTAGGTATACTAATACAATAGAACAGTGGCTAAGTCTCATCCTATACTATATTTGCGACATTTGAATGAAGTATTCTTGTTTATTCCCGGGCGTACGAGGCGTGTAGTGCGAATACCAGATTGATAACGACATAGATGAGTAAGTAACCCTGGAAGTATCCTGTAGATCTGTTCAAAAGCCGAATACTCCTGACATGCTGATCCCGGCTCGGAAACTATTCCCTTGCGGCTCTTCAGGATCCCGGGTCGTATGTTTCCGCTTTGTCACCGTCTCGTCATGTGACTTCTTTCTCTTGAAACAAAGGACATGGTTTCTGGTATAGGTATTTTGTTTAACTGGCACTGCCTACTAGGAAATGCCTAGGAGTCCCGGGGAGTAACATGTATTATCTATCTATGCTTGGCCACTCTGATAGTACTACCTAGCACAATATTTTAGTGGACACAGAAGATATATATAACTATAGGAATATTTATAAATATATCTATAATGGTTGTTTCCTGGTATACCCTTGGTGTATTGTCATATATAGAATCATCACCGTAAAGAAAGAAAACTTCGTGCGTATTAACGGCTAGAGCTTTAGATGAGTTGCTTGTTTATGATGAGAGGCTTAGTTCGTAATTTCTTTGCCTCGGCGTTTCAGTTTCTCTCACTAATTCGTATATTTCTCCCCGTAGGTAAGCAAAATGCTGGGAAGGTTACATGACTTCATATCCTCGCCGTTTGTAGCTGCATCTATTCCATATCCCAAACCTTAAGCCCCGAGGCAAGAGATAGCCTAACTAGTCTAGTCCGCTGCAGTATCGCCTCACCCCATTCGCCTCTTTTCGACAACCCCCCCTTTTTTGTATACAATACAGCCTGGCATTCAGGGGTCACTTGTCCACGATGTCGTCTCACTCCCTCTCCAACTTCCGCTCTAGCTTCTAGCCTAAGATTTATCATTCGATTTTGACTACCCATTCAAGATTACAAACGTCGAGGGTCTTACATCCCATTTCGTATCACATGCCACCGCAACGTCCGGACTCACTACTACGTATATAGCTTCGTTGTATGACTTACTGTACGTTGTATTACATGCACCACACGACCGGATGGTCGGCCTAACGTACGAGTACCTATCTAGGTGTAGGTCTAATCATTAGTACCGTAAATGGCTTAGAATATAGTAGAATTGTATACCTACCTCGATAGTATATGCAGTACTTGTGCACGCATAATATATATACAGGGACGATTACAACTCTACACTAGCTCTACACTCGATCTAAGCATACGTACAGGTGATTGGGTGGTTGGTATCTTGGTAGGACAGAGAAGCTAAGCTGGATTGTCGTTAGATCGTCGTGTTTTCCTCTGTTTGTTAGGAGTGCCGCGATTTCGCTACCGTCGTGTCGGAACTCGCGGAAGAGCGGGTGCAAAATGACTAGTATAGGTTAGGAAACGGGGCAGAAATCGGGCACTGAACAAAGGTCCGTAAGTAGTGTAAGTAGAGAAATGGGTTTTACCTACACGTATAGGCCGGTGGACTCGGCCTCATGCAGTTGACTACCTTCACGCCCCTACTTGTTTTTTATATCTAATATCCGTTGCACGGAGAAGCTACTTCGTATACATGGCTACATATCTATACATCTAGTGACTCCAAACTACAGTTTGACCGAGAAAAGAAACACGTTGTATAGTATACAAAAAGTAACCTGAGTACTAAGATTCGGTTGAATTAGAGAGAAATGTTAGGCATAAGAAAGTTCTTATGGTGTAGACCTAGAAATAAGTACGAAATTAACAACATATGCTAATATAACAACCCAATAAGTGTAACCATTATGATTTCTAAACTAAGAGAAATGACAACCCAAGTATTGTCCTCATCCAAGGAGGAATAAAAGACCCTACTAATTCCAAAGAGTTCCAAAAGTCACTAAACTTGAATATGGAAAGTTCCGCCCAAAGCTGAGGGAATTTCAGCGCCACATTCTCGATTCAGCTTGTCAAGCACGTACCCAACACTGCACTTTACACCAACAAACAACCCGCATATTCACCCACAGCACAGCATGCCGAGCCGGTACGATTATTTCCCCTTCTTTTATGCGTAAGATATCTGCCTATCTGCCTACATACCTCGGTATCCATCTCTAGATTAGGCAGTATCTACAGCTGCTGAATTCGCGCCCTCGGCTGCGAGAACCGTCCGGCCACCCGAACCGGGGGATTTACCTCGCCCAGCGCGTCAAACACAACCTCCTCTCTCCTCCTCCCTCCCTCCCCCCCCACGAAATCGAACAAGAGGGTTTCCCCAATGGCATGATCACCGTTGCCAGGTCTCCTTATATTCCCACGCTAGACGCACTAGTTCTGACTCAGCCTTTCTGACATACATCGCGTCGCGTCACATCACATGACGTACGTTTCCCCCTTGCCTGGTACAATGGCTGTACCTTACGGTAGACGCGGGGATATGCTAAGTACGTAGCGAGCGAGCGAGCGAGTGAGTAAGGGCGTGAAGGTTGAGTGAGTGAGTGTAGTGAGTGTAGATAGACAGTATAGCCGACGCGGGGATCGCGGGATGCGACATGCTTTGGGACACGTACAGATCGCTACGGTGGCCGAAACGAAACTGTCTCACTGCTCTCTGATCCTTCTGCGCGTCTTCCTGCTCCAAGGAGATGCTATACTTGACCCGGGGTCTGGATCGCTTCTCATTCGCATTAAGCATGAGTGTATGTTACCTGGGTATACGCATGTATGCCCGTGTTTGCGTCGGCTGTAAGTCACTATCAAGTGCGGAGGGTAATTGTACCAATGGACACACTACGGCAGGACACAAGTCTAGCAGCTGGCCTTGTTTACGACTGTGTGTAGAGCGATGGCCCCTTTCCCTTCCCATATCTTAGATGATAGTAAGATGTAGTGCTATATTATAGCATAGGGCAACCTGTATACATAGTTAATTAGATACATATTAGAGATACCGATGATGCGAAACCTATCTTCCAAGTATCGCAGCACACCCGTAGCTTAGACATCCCCCGTGAAGATCAGAGAGAGCACAATCGACATGTTATCTCTCCTACCTTGAACCAACTACGTCTTGAGGTATCGAGCGCTACATCTTCACCTCTAGGGATATCAAAAGAAACGCTCGTAGATAAATCCATGACACCCCGAAGAGGATTTCGAGTTGTTCATCCCATGGGTCGAAAAGACCAGAAAACGCACATGGTCTCTTGCGATGCTGCCTCAATGACCGTCTGCTTGACAGGAGGTCTCATAGCAGTATATATGAAGTTGTTAGGTTCATCTAAAGGCTATTTACCCACTGACCTGTCCCAGTATAAGTACCTGAAGTAGCGTGAGGGAGAAAGAAAGAAGGCAGGGGAGACGGTGGACTTGATTATCACGATCGGGACCATCGAATGTACAGCTTTATTCCATTCATCAAATGCTCTATTGCATCTAACGCTAGGTAGCAGTTCGTTTATATGGACATGACCTACCGACTGGCAGCGGTTAGAGTATAGGCACATAGGAATGAATTCACGCTTCAGTTATTGGTTGAAGTTCGCACAGAGATGAGCACATGGTTAGATAGATAATGTATGTCAACTCCCTTCAAGAGAGGTATACGTTTGAATTTCGTTCATGTCTACCAATGAGGGGGTAAAAGCGCACTCTAACCCCTTTTCCACCGAACGCCAGCAAGACACATAGATAGAAATAGGTAAAAGTATCATATAAGACTCTGATGAACGTCATTATCCCATTACTGCTCCATGGCATCCCCTGTTGCTGTATCCTCATCATCGCCCCATAGACCCTCAAGTTTGAACTCCTTTGCCCATCCCGTGACAATCTCTTTCTGATCTGCCATGGCGGGGGGTGCCGCTTGGGGTCCTTCCTTGGTTATACTTCCCTTGATGCCGTCAAGAGACACGGGTATTTTCGGTGCTTCCGCCCATCCCTGGATACGTCCGTCCCTCCAGTCCGTTACTACTGTCATGGCGGCGGCCGGCAAGTTAGGAATACCACCACGACCTAACCTTCCTCTCTTCCGCGCGACTTGCACCAAGAAATCGGTAGTAGAGTCGCCATTTGTAGACATCAGAGGCGGGAGGTCATAAACATCTAATAGCTTTTGTAGTAACTCCGACGAAGATGATAGTTTCTTGAGCAGTAGCGAAACGGCGGGTATAGGATCATCTATTTGCTTAGGGGGGATAGCGTTGAGGAGGATGAGGTGTGCATGTTCTTCAACTGCCGTTCTCTTTGGACTGTCACTGTCGGCGGTGGAAGGGAAAACGATTCCAGGAGAATCAAGTAATGTGAGTTTACTATCGATCTTGACAGCGCGGATACTTGTCGTAACGCCTGCCTCCGCACCGGCAGGGCAGGCTGCCTTTCCCCGGCCACCTAACCCGGAAAGAAGAGCGTTGATAACGGAGGACTTTCCGACATTAGGGTACCCTATGACACCAACAGAGACGGCGCGCTTCAGCTGCTTTGAGGCAGCGAATGATTTTAGAGATTTGAACAAGGTCGCAGACGTGCTCTGTACAGTCAGGTCGCGGTGATTGAAAGTTTGTGAGTTCGGGGCAGACTTGGAAGCCCGGAGAGGTAGAGTCGGGAAATAGCGTCTGAGATAGGCCAGCCAGTCCTTCAGGACATTGGGTGGGATGAGATCAATCTTGTTTAATACAAACATTAACCGCTTCCCACCACTGGCGGCGGCCATGACCATGCGCTCGACCTCCTTCGACCTTGTACTCTCAGGATCGCGCGCGTCTAGAACGTAGAGCACGACATCGGCCTGGTCCACGACTTGTTTGAAGACCTTGTCGTGAGCTTTCCTTGACGAATCATGAGCAGCGAAATCGACCCCGCCGTCGGAGTCTTCGTCGTCGTCGTCATCATCATCCATATCGTCACCACTCTGTAGCTCGCGCTCATATTTCTCAGCGGCAGCTTTCGCGCTCGCTAAGAGGGCAGCCATGGGATTTGAAGCGTCACCGTCGTCACCGTCGTCGCCATCTTCGTCCATCATGTCGCTATCGTCGAAAGCGCCGTCCATGGCGTCCTCGTCGACATCATCCCCGTCCTCTGCGCCGTCATTGTTTCCTGCCGTGGCGCCCGTCTTTGCGGCCTTAGCCATCTCCCTCCGACGCTGCTGCTCCTCTTGCTTTCTCCGGCGGGCCTCCTCGATCTCATGGAGGATCTTCTCCTTGTAGGGGAAGAGATTAGGGATGCCGGGGTCCTTCTTTAGCTTGGACTTCCATTGCGGGTTCTTCTTCGCCTCTTTCTTCGCCTTGCGTTGTTTTGCGTTCGAGGCCTTCTCGATCTTGTGTCTTAACCGAACGGTTGTGCGCTTCGACTTGGGCTCTGTACAGTAATTGTCGGTCAGTTAATGAGCATAAAATAAAAAGCTGTGAGCTACGGGTGGTGGTGAGATTGAACCAACTTTTGGGCTTATTAATTCCGCCTGCCATCTTGCCTTGCTTGATGTGCTGGCGTGTATAATCGCTATGTGGTATAATCAATCAATCAATCAATCCTATGTCCTATCTCGAGAGCTACCACACAAAAAAAGTTAACGCTCCTACAAGCAAAACGCAGTTCTGCCGGCTCTGACCGCCAGCGATAAAGTCCCACTATTCCACTATAACAGCCCGCTATCAGGAGAACCCCGCTGTCTACGCCGCCCCAGACTCAGGTACCGTAGCCAGGTACCGTACCTACATTACGGCACTCCATTGAGGGGCGCTCTCTCTACCTCTATACCTCTACCTCTATACCTCTACCTCTATACCTCTACCTCTACCTCTGTACAAACCGCCTATACGCCTATACGAAGCTGCCGAATTGCGGCCTCGACGATGCACTCACTCCCTGGACACCCCATCCCGACAAGCGGAGTTGTCAACTACGTACTTACTCCAGTAGACGATACCGGCCTCACTCTCAAGTAGGCGCGGACAAAAAACCTAAAGTACCTTGTTATAGGCGGAGTTTCCGCATTTGGTAGAATACACCACTTATTGCCATTCGGTTCTCCTTTTTTTTTCTCATCAAGTATAATGCATAAATAGAGACACATGCTTTTTCCCTTTTGGTGAAGAACGAATACACTATCTAGTACAACGAAAAGACTAATACCACATACACTTACACATACGTATACATTATCGTCACCTTATCGTCACGAGAGTCTTTTATTATTAGCAGCCACCTCTCCTCGGGTTGTTCGGGAAGAATACGAACGACAAGGATGGCGTACGCTGCACCCCCAGAGACCGTCACATTTGATGGCCTCCTTTTCGATATGGATGGAACCATAATCGATTCCACCTCTGCCGTTGTCAAGCACTGGCACACGTGAGCATGCCCTGCCCCTGTCTTTGCCACTCTCCCTTGACCCCGGCAGCCGAGTTGACAGGAACATCGCAGCATCGGCAATGAGATTGGGGTTGACCCCGAAGTCATCTTGCAGACTTCGCACGGCCGCCGGAGTGTACGTGTCTGATTCTGTGCCTAAGTCTTTCCAATTCACTCCCCGAGTCAGGTCTCGGCCATATACTACGGTTGCCCTTGTTTTTTTTTTTCGGGAGAATTGCTCCTATGGTGCGGGTGCAAGTGCGATAGTAATTACATGGGGGTACTGATTCATGAGCCGTGCAGATAGATATTCTCAAGCTGCTCGCCCCTGAGAAGGCAACTGTGGAATGTAAGCCAGACTATATATAGGTAGTTTGGGCTGTAGTCAAGGGGTCGGACGCAGGAGCGGCCTCTAAACCCAAGACTAGCCCCTCTCTCGCCCTTCTTTCTTCTCTAACCTCCTCCTCTGATGTCTTGTGGGGCTGACTGAGACGACTGATCCTTCGGTCTTGCAGATGTAAGACAGATGGAGGCTTTATTGCCCAAGAAGTACGGTGATGAGGCCGTAGAGATACCAGGCGCAAGGGCACTGCTCCAACAACTGATCGCAGTCGATGCTCCGTGGGCTATTGTCACCTCAGGGACGGAACCACTCGTTCACGGCTGGCTCGAGGTGCTGAAGCTTCCGCACCCGGAGCACCTCGTCACAGCTGAGTCGGTAGAAAACGGCAAGCCGGACCCGACCTGCTACAAGCTAGGATGGTCGAGGCTCGGATTCCCTGCCGACGCCAAGGTCCTCGTGCTTGAGGACAGTCCTGCTGGTATCAGAGCGGGTAAGGCGGCCGGCTGCAAGGTGCTTGGGCTCGTGACGAGCCACACCATGGAACAGGTCGTCGCTGCCGAGCCGGACTGGGTCGTTGAGGACTTGCGCTCAGTCAAGATGGTCGCACGCGGTGAAGACGGCCGGGTGACGCTGCAGTTCTCCAACACCTTAATCGCTAAGGTCCAATGAGGACACACGTACTATGAGCAAGCTGAGATTCCGACGATGACGAAGGAGTCGATAGTCTGTCTACCCGTGGCGGCTGACTTGCTATTGAGAGCGCGACCTGAGAAATTCAGTCGGTAGTCTCTCGGGGGCCAGACGAAGTGAGTATTTACCAATATTAGCACCTGCTCTGGTGAAGCGCTTAGCATCTTCGTCAGTCACAGGGTGTGTACCGTTGCTTCGGCCCCCAGTCTATAGATCTGACCTTGCATACATATGCGATAATAGCCGGCTCCTACAGTTTCGTATGGCGTCGAAACGGAAGCGCGGGATAGAGTCGATAGAGTTACATAGAGATCCAATTCATAGACCGCATTTAGGGTAGAATCGCTCAAGCAGGGGCTTCCACCCACCCACCCAACGCGGTGGACGATGCTTCTCGATGGATACCGCCAGCATGATTAATTATCACCTCATGAGATTAATCTCGTCTAGTGATAGTGAGGCGCGTAGGCGAGGGTTGCCAGAAAGCCAGTTACCTATTGGATTCTAGCCAGGCCATACCTGTGGGGGACTCATTAATCTAGACCCACGAGAGAACCCCATCACGATACGAAGGTAGGGGAAGAAAAAGTCGCAATCGAGGACAAAAATGTACCGCTGTACGTATCGTATAATCGGCAAGCCACGCGGATAGAACCGAACTACCTCCGAACTTTGACGATGGAACATAAACAAGAGAGAAACAGATATGACACCATTCAACTTCGTTGCACGCATTACATCTACCCGTCCGGGAGAGAGCCCGGGACCCCGGTGCTGGACCCGATGCCATGTCAAAGCTGCAGGGCTTACACTAAGAGCGTAGCGTGTCTGAAATGAAGATCACCAGAACTATCGGCATCGCGCAGGTTCCGTGTATCTTGTGCGCGGGCACGTGTGTGTCCTTTTGGTGAAGCGAAGAAGGCCATCTCGCCCCAATTCCATCTTCGAATTCAACCTAGCTGCAAGATAGGTTAGTTGGTTACTCGGTGTGCTGTGTAGTGAGGTAACCGTGTGTCACAGAACCGTCGTCACATCATCGACGCCAGAAAGCCGGCCACGCGACAACCCAGCGGCATGGGCGACTGTACGGCACCAGCATTGATTGGTCTTCGTCGCTGCCGACAGCCAGAAAAGAACTGCTAAGGCACCTTCTTACATCGTCACGCATAAGCTAGCATGTGTGCGCTACCTACTGCACTTCTTACACTAAAGAGGCATGTTTATCCCCAACGCCAGCGAATGTCGCGATCGTCATTACTAACAAAGAAACTCTCTTGGCTTTCTACCTAGTTAGGTAGGTAGTGCCCAGTACGGTGTAGGTAGATATATATCTACTGCGTAGTGTAGCGTAGGCTCCCTCGTCCCCATTTGCCGAACCCATCGACAACTCTTTCGGGAGATGATCTTCAAAGAGAACCACTTCTTGTGCCGTACTGCCGGACCCCACGAAAAGGTAAGAAACGGAAAAGCGCGCGGGGGGGACACCAAAAAAAAAAAAAAAGCTTTTGATGATGGGACATGATGTCTGTTGGAACCCTCCGTCGTACCTACACTACGCTACACTACTTACTGTAGCCAATAATAAGGTCGGAAATACCATCTAGGCAAAGCGCCTCTTTGGCGCCCGCTCGTACCGTCTCCTGTCTACTGGTAGCTACATAGTATATAGGTAGTACCTATATGTAGATATGTAGATGTCGGTTCTGGTGTAACTGAAGTAGGTTCTCGTCACAATCACGTCACCTCAAACCACCACTAAACACCATGTTCTCGTTCCATGGGACTGTTATCGTACCGTACCATAGGTTATAGTTATGTAGTATCGGCGGCCTTTTGCATCGCCCTGAGCGTTGACGCCCTCTACCTACCTACACTAGACAACTAAGGTTAAGTATCCACGATAAGAAAGATCACGGCTGGGCCTGTCCATTGTTACCGACAGTCTGTTCACGCGCCCGTGGGTTGTTGGATCGACAGAAGTCCGCCATCTCTACAATAGGCGTGGAACATTGCCTACATTATCTACATTTACCTGCTTTTACTCTTAAGGTAATTTGCCCTACAGTTGGTTTCCTGTTTTGCGTACATTTATCAGCAGAGTCTCACCTATATGGTACCTGGCATTAGCGTACATACGGCAGGTATACTACGCCCCAACTACCTACACATTACAATACATGTTTTTCTGCCCCAGGAACCTGTCCTGTTTTTAAGGTTGAGCCACCTGGTCCGTTACTGGGTATATGTCATCTCAGCTATAGACTTATCGAGCAGGCCCATTACTAGAATGGGTAGTATGAAAGTGCACTAGCTGTGTAGCAGGGCGGCACGGATCGCGTGCTTAACCGCTGATAACTTAGTCGTTTGATTCCCTGTCTTAAGATCATCTTTCGGCTACCAACATACATTACATACTCTCTACTATATCGATGATCTACCGAGTATACTATTTGCTTAGACGATTTGCTACGTATCTCCAGATGAGTAATCTTTGTCCGTGGCGCCTAGTGTCTGTATCGTGGTTACTTACATTACATATACTTACTGTCTTATTTCGCGTGCTGTGCGACCTAAGCATGTATATGTATGGTCCTTTTCTCTCTTCTCCTTATCAGGCATACCGTAGCATCTTCACCTGACCTAGGTGAGGCGGGGGCGAAGAAAAAGAAAAAAAAGAGATAAAGCAAATAACACAACTAAACTTGCTGGGAGAAGAAGAGGCTTATACTAAGATAAACGGGGAGACAAGACCACGACAAATCTCTCAAATCGGTCCGGTCCACAACCTAGGTACCCTGTCGATCTCCGTGCTTCCGCCCCTCGTACCTTGATTCCCGGCTAGTAGTTGCATTGACGCGATCTCTGTTGCTCGCCGACTCACAAGTCGAAGTTGATTACTTGCTTACTTATCTACGTACGTAGTAGGCGTGCAGATTACCTACACCACGACGAAAGAGGGAAGGAGACACAAAATCAAATCCTGTGGGCGCAAAGACCTTGATAGGTCATCTTTTTCTTTTTCTTTTTTTTTTTTTTTTTGCTTCTCCATGCACAGAGATTCTAACCCGTCATCTGTTTACTGTGCTTAGCTCATGAGTTATCGCGCTGTGACCGCCTCCAACGCACGTGCGGAACGCCCCCAGGTTTTGCGCTGAGAGAGAGTAAGAACAAGAAATGAAGAACAAAAACTGGGAAAGTGATCAACCTGCGACCTTCCGTGTAGGGAGTCTGAGACTTGGACCGCACACCTCATAGTACCCGACAATACGGATAAGACGTTGTCGGATAGCGACGAAGGCGCTATGCTAGACAGGAGGCGACTCGTCACATTATTTGCAGCATATGCGCTCCTTATCTGAGTGTATCTGGAGGAGCCCGAGAAAAAGACGTGATATGCCCTTGCGTCCCGAACCCATCGGCTCAAACCGGCGATGATGTCTTCCTTCCTTCATTCCTTTGCCGTTCATGATTTGCATCGGGACAGCTCGTATTCCAACTACCGATACCTCCCTGCCTCCTATCCACTACTATTTTCTTGCCTTACGGGATGTCCTAGGCTACCTACATAACACGACGATAGGGCGCTGGGCTGGTTGGTTACTTTGCTTCTAGAAAGTGTGGCGCGAACCGAAGTCGACAACACGAGTTAGTGAAATTACAATCTCGGCTCTTTGTGCAATGTGCAAGGGTATCGTAGACGTGTGTGAGATTATCTCGCTGTCCGTAGCCGCAAAACGAGATCAAGTCGCACGGCATGACCTCTGTTATTTTTTATACGATCTCTTGTGTGGAAGGGTATGGTTAGAAAACTGGAAGACTAAGATGAAGCGCTTGCTCGGACTAGAACTCGGACAACATATATAAAAATTGGTTACCGTCAACATTGCATAACTGGTGCGTCATGATTTCGTAACTACGATGTAGATCGATGGCAATGGGTATGCGGACGCGGGGAGATCGTCGGCCGCCAGAATGCCTGTCCCACATTGAAACTGAGCACGCCGCGATGAGGCGGAAGGAGAGGTGAATCACGGTTCCCAGATCCATGGCTTCGGCATGACCCTGAGAGACCGTTAGACGAACCTACTTTTTTGGCGTCTGCTCTTCCTCGGCTCTGTGTTACATTCATGTCGTAGCATTTCACATTCAGAAACCGGAGATGGAAGCGAGAAAGCAGAAACAAAATTGTCTGAGTTCGTTCTGAATGAACTGCCGCAATTTCGCGAGACCCTCGCTGCTGCTGCTGCTGCTACTTCTTCGTCTATCGAAGCCTCTTGCTGCAAGGTCCCGATGATGATTCTACAGTGTGCGGGGAGGGACCGGGAACGGATGAGATTGCTATCGAAAAGGCTCAAATGCCCTATCCTACATACTGAGTATCTATCGCTAGCGGATGGTTGCAGCGCTGCTCGGGATTCTTCCAGAGCATCCCAGCCCTTGCGTCCAAGACATGCAGGCAGATAGGAAGTGGAAAGAGAGAGGGGGGGGGGTCTGTGTGGGTGGGTGAACTGAGGGATGGCAAAGCCCCATCGGGGTTTTGCTTGATGCTGATCTTTGGCGTGGTCGCCGACCTGAGTTTACCGTAGCCAGCTGAAAGCGCGTGAGCGCGCGCGGGCGGTGAACAGCGAGGAACTCGAGGACTTTCTTTCCCCTGCATCCATCAAATCATCTCATCATGCCTACACTACTTACCTTCCCGATCCGAGGAAGCGAAAAGAGGCCAGGGGAAAGAAAAAAAAATAAAGAAGAATGCCGTATGTCAAGCCGGCTCCGCAAAGACAAGGTCTCATCAGATCAGAGAGAGAGCTAAGCCTCTACTATTCATAACTCATAAGCGACAGGATGGGGATAACGCTGGACCTGCAGCCTCGGAAAACCCTACGTATAGCCTGGCCCCCCGTCTAGACTGAGTATGTAATACGCACATACATGTGATATGTGAACTGTTTTGCGTCTGATGTGATGTAGGTGAGATCTAGATGCTCTTTGCTGCGGAGATGGGTTACGGCAGTCGATTCAGAACGGCATGGTCTGAGAACGTCTCGCCTCAAACAAGAGAATGCCAAGACTGGCCGGCGCTGAAAAAGGTAACCCATCTAGGTAGATAGAGAGGGCAGTGCACTCTCTCGCTTACTCACCCGCTGTAAGTACGCATGGGCTACTGTCGGTACCTACAGCAGGTAGGATAGTCGGCAGGGTAGGGTTGCAATACTTCGCCTGGATGATGGGGTGTCTGCGACGAAGTTAGGTGCTCATTGAAAACTGAGGGACACAACGCAATCAAATTGAGTCCCGCTGGGGGTTATATCGATCTTGTCACCGCGTATTTGGTTCAATGAAGGACGCAAGACTTCAATGGTCAAGGTTGCGCAACATGAGGAAGTAGGTTTAGTGTGCTTGTAACCACTCCTGTGTGGACTCAGAGCCGGCTATCTATTCTATTTTACTGAATAAATGAATGCAAGAGTAAGGAGACGAAAAACAATGAATATCTCAACAGAGCAGGTGGTAACAAGTTTAGCAGTTATTAAGCGAGTAACTCTATTTTTACTTACCCGCGCACACACTTACTTACATACATACAGAGAGAGTACTCTACTGCAATGGACTAGTTGCTACTCTCATACAGTACCGGCGCAGTACCGGGTGCTGCGCTGCGCAGCGAGTGCATTGCAGCGCAGAGTGTCTACGCAGAATGTTGTATCAAGTTCTAGACGGCGGAGTCTCGTGTGACACTCGTCAACGCCCTACTGCAGGAACAGTCGAAGGCGAGACATGACGAGGGGGACGAAAAACCGTAATGTCAGATTCTTCTTGAGCCCAAGAAAACGGCCCCAATGCGACTGTCGGTTAGCTCACCCATATGATAGGCTGCTAGAATGCGGCTTGAGCGTTATCCGTTCGTGGGTTTCACCACATTCTTTGTGACGCTGGTGAAGTCATGGTGTAGTGCAGTACAGTATGTCTATACTATTACTATACAGTAGCTTTAGTGGCTGGGCTAGGAGGAAACGAACGTTCGTTTCCTCGTTGCCCTACCGTACCGGCGTTGTCTATCGAAGAAATGTGATGTGACTAACGAAGCTGTGGAGGGGAGTCTACTGCAGGAACTCATCTTATTCTATCTAGTACTGTACACCACATGTCTCTTCTCGTGATGCTGGCTGGCTGGCTAGTACTAGGTATCGCAAATGGCTATAGCTCATTAAAAGACGGCCGTATCCTGATGCCCTGGCCAGGATAGTAAGAGACCCCGAGATTGCCGTTCGTCTCTTGGGACACGGCATCTTTTGCGGCCGTGATCCGTGTTAAGCGCTTCTTCGCCTGGGCATTATCCATCTATGCAGACACTCTATCTCAATAGGAAATGGATAACATCGTATATCTACCTACCGGCTGCTCGACAGTCCGATGGGGGCGATAAGATTAGTATCAAGTGAATAGTTCCATATGAGAGAGACGATAGTTGGTAATGTTCGGCAGTACGTAGGCTCGGTACTTCTCTCCTCGCGGCTTTCTCCGTCGGTCTACAGCTGTAAATGGCAGTGCTATGCGCTGCGAATAGAGATAGGCTTCAAGGTCACATCTATCACGTTGCTTTGAAGAGTGGATTACGATAATGATCAGAGATGCGTATGTGGAAAAGACGTTGTAATGTACGGTAGATAGTGTACCATATGTGTATGTGAAGTGGAATTGGGGCCCAGGGGTATAGGTGTTATCTCAGGAAATGCACGCATAGCTACATGAATCCCATATAGTCCTCAACTGAAAGCCGATCCCGACCAGTGACTGGTCACAGATAATAAGTGAGTGACCCAGGATAGCGTACAGTAGAATTTCAGTTTAAAAAAAAAAAAAAAAGGGGGTCGAAAGGGGACAAAGCGGCTCCAGCAGGTCGGTAAACCAATGAGATGTCTATCGCGAAATGCGCCCCAGGTACCGGCCAAGTACTTTTCCCTCTGCGTCAGCCATTTCTGCAATAGTAGCAGGGGAGATGCTGGTTGAGAGATCTCATTCCACGTGGCCGCTCGGGCCAGTAGAAGGCCCTCCATTCCGAATCCCCATCGATGACCCCCTCTGGCCACGATGGCTGAATAGGGATAAGCGGCTTTCCTGAACTGAGCTTCTTGGGCTGCGAATTACGCATTACGGTACGACCCATGCGAGCTGGGTCCCTGATGGTCTCACGCGCCTCCGCAACTACACCAATTCAGTGCTGTTGTTCTTTCATCCGCCACTCGGCAACTCCAGAATGGGCGCAGAATGGGTTCCTGTAACGGCAGCGCGATCCTCAAAGAGGAAGCATCCCCGCGCCCTTGGTGCTTGAAATAGCTGAATACACGCCATATGGGTACTACGCTGCGGGTTGGCGCAAGCAAGCTGAAAGAAAAAAAAACATGAAGAAAAATAAAAAAAGGCCGCTGTCGCGCGGCTCTAGCTGCTAGTAGCGGCCGGCGGCGACATGGACATTTGCCTGAATGCAACGCTAGGAAGGTGTTCTCCTTCGGCTTACATCCCCGACAGCACGAGTCGTCGATGGGGTGGAGTTGGCCACGAGCTTCAATTTGCCGTCGCTTAAGCCTTGGCCAATTGAAACCAGCGCGCTAAGCTAAGCATTTATCAGTATTACATATCTCGTAGTACACTAGAAGGTGATGGCCTCGGCCGTTTGGACTCTGAGGCATCCATCTTCAAGGTGAGGATCATGGTAAGGGCGGGCCCCCGAGATCTTAGATCATCTCTCCGGTCAATGTTGCGGCAACCACACCATATCGTCGGGTCCTCTCCTAGTGTACTGGGCTAGCCTCCTGCTTAGCTAGAGCCAAAGCCGCGAGCCGCAAGACTGGCCGGGAAAAAAAACATGTTCGTTCATGTGCTGTACTGTAGTCTGTTGGCGCAAACTACTGTGTTTGTTAAACGGTATTGTGTCAGCCGGTAGATAGGCACGTTGCCTCAAGCCTACCTCGGCTTAAACGATGACCCGGTGCAAAATCTAGAATCGGTGGCTGTGATGTCTAGATGGGGTTCTCAGGGCTTCGTTTTCGCTTATTGCATCGGATGGGAATATAGTGCCGCCCGTGATTCGTCGAACTGGTGGGGGATGGACAGCAGACCCTTGATGAAGTGATGATGATAAATCTGCTGGAGCGGGCCAAATGATCCTGGGGAAAGTCCCTGGAAACCAACGTGGTTGACAGGCCGGAGAAATAGTGCACAGCGTCGCATTGGGCGCTCCGTGGTCTACCTGCGTAGCGTAATATAGCCTACTACCTACCCTTCGCTCCCTCTGGTTGCTGGTTGGCTAGAAGACGAAGGGGGGCTAGCATGGGATTCCACGATCTCTACACCGGTCCGTCCTAAAGAGCCGTCTTGCGTCTTGTCCTTAAGTAGGTACTGTATAGTACTACTTCCGCGTATAAGTGTACAAGCACAATGCGATTAGCATGACCTATTTGCGGCTGCTGAAGCGCGCCGCTTTCTTTCTTTGCCACCTGTGGCGACTTAATCATGGATAATAGCAACGTTTAGTTAAGCGTTCGGTTTCTTGCCCAGTCCGAATTGGAGGGACGGTCAAAGGGAAGTTCGCTTTGATCCCCATATCATGCCTGTATAGTACAGTCATCTCACCCACTACCAATTATAATATACCCTGCGATATGTACGGTGATACGAAGAGTCCGCATACCTGATGCCCACGCCGACTTTGTGCAGTATAACCACAGGGGACAGCGGACAACTGTCCACGGAGAGGAGTCTAGACGTCGGCGATTTATTTCCTGCCGCGGAAGCGGCGGGAACAGGGCATGTCTACTTCAAAGCTCACAACAGCCGGAGTGATTGGATCCTCGATCCAAGTCATGAATAGTCCCTGCGTATATCGGGCAGGTTGCTTCCCCGGCATCGCTGTAATATACCGAGTACTATACATCACAGATAGCAACTGAGGCTGCCCGGTTCACCGGCTAGTAGCATTGCAAATGGGTATAATGCGAGTCAGTTAGCCAGGTCGACACGCTGAGACACTGTCATAGCGCGGCGATGCTATGGCGTACATAGTACTGCGTAGACACTGTCTACGTAATCCCAGTGGACCATCTATCTAGGTACAGTAGGTTAGCGGTTAGCATCAGGGACCCAATTCTACGGCATCAGCCTAAGGAGATATCCGTTTCCGACAGCCTGGGGAGATCGTCGATCTCTTCCTCCTACGTGTCGGTTGTTGACTGAGCGCTAGCTATTACAGTTAGTATGACTGTGCTCTCCTCGGCATTTGTATCAGTGCGTCTCGTATGCATTACAGTAATGCGCACAGATTACACCGCGACGTCTGGTCATTCATTGCATTGTATAAGTCAAGTTGACGGTCCGACGCAAAGCTGTGCTGTACATACCTAGTCGTCTTGATCGACTAGGCAACTTCTCAGGAGGGTTCTAGCACACATACTGCGTACTGCGTAGGAGTAGGAGCTCAGCTGCAGTCAAGTGCCCAGCCGGATCGCAAGGATTTACGCTAGGAATACTAGGTACAGTAGAACTCGGTAGCGTAGATTCGTGGCCCTGGTTAAAGCCGGCGTCCCAGTCTGCTGGGCTCACCTGAGTCGGGTACTTTACTCCAGCACTGAACTAGTTACTGTGTAATTTACGTGTTAAGCGAGAAGGGAACTAATGCACCTTTATTATTACTCTCTTTGGCTTTGTCCCAATAACCTGGCCCGACCTGTCATCTGGGTATATCGCACATCTTAAGGAGATCTTCGCGGGTATATTAGTCTCTATAATGATCTTCTCTACACATGCAACTAGGGACCTCTCAGAGAGGCATTCGTCAACACTCATTTTCCCTAGTTAGAAAGAAGCCATTCTCAGTAAGGAGTAGGTAGCTACAAGATAGACCATCGAGGTCTCGGATGAAAGCTGGGACGTCGAAAAAGAAAAAGCCCCCAATGCGACTGACTTACAGAGGAGAAAGAGGGTCGCCCATTTGTGAGAGTTGAGATGCATGCCCCCGCGCAACATGGCTGTGCTCCGATGCAACTTGACTAAAGGGCATTCATTATATTTGGGCTATTTTGAAGACGATATTGAATTCGCGATAATAATAGCAGTCGACGAAGAGAATACCCATTCTATCTATTCCCTTGGACCCGAATCACGACAGAGTCAACCGGAACTTGCAGAAATGTAAACACAAATGGTTTTCGTGCGGTGCTCGTGGTACACGCGCGTTCTTCTCCCGCTCGGCACCGAGATCTCGGGCCCTAGTGTAGATGGCGTCGAGTCAAGTCTTGTTGGCGTGCGTTTGCCCAGAGCCAGAACTCCTGCTGCCATGTGCTCCGATATCGTCTCCTCGAAGGCCTCAGCAAGCAAGTCTTGATAAACATACCTCGTACGACGTGAAAATGCCGTTGAGCGGCTGTCGTCGGGCGCATTCGTCAAGTTACTCCAAACCCAACTGTCCACAGTGCCGAGACGCGCGCATTCTAAAGAAACCGGTAATTCATAACACTGGTTGCAGTGGAGAATATGATGCGCTCGGCACGCCAAGTGCGCAAGCAATGTAACTCTGCGCCGGAGAAAAAAAAAAAGACGAATCCTCCTCTCCACTGGAGCCGATGTCGTCGAGATTGACGAACCCGATGGGAGAGTCAAAGCGGTGTTCCCTGAGTGAGCCGTGTGCCAAATTTGGTGGAGGTTGCGGCTGTGCATGCGCTTTTGCTGAACGAGGACGCGGTCAGCACCGTATGCTTAGGGTGGAAGATGGTGAAGAGGAAACTAAAATAGCATTTGGAGAACACCATTAGAGGATACCGGTAGTTGGTCCAGACTGCCTGAGGCTCATGTCTGACGCCGGCTATTGATTCCGTTGCTGTAATGGCATACAACAGAATGGACATCGCGAGTAACTAGCTGCTCCTATTGGGGCCTTCTGGTACGTGTAGACCACTTCCTTACTTTCTATCGTTGTTATCGGGACGAATTATACCGACGGAAGATCCGAGTTGTGCTTGGTCTCCACGGGCTAAATGAAGATGCATCACGACATCTTTACCTCAACCGAACGGATGTACCATCCACACCATCTTCTTTACGCATGCACTGCGCCTGGGGAAAAGTTGATACCGCAGCCACGGTCGACGGTATCTTTTCGATATCATCAGAATATCCGCTTAAAAGTCGTAGATGAGGAGTACGAATAGTTTAGAATATGTCGTCTAGTTAGGCGATAACCGCATTAGAACCAGACTTGCACAGCCTATTGCTACAGAATGCGTGTCCCGCTCTATTCTAAGTAACTGCTAGTGTTGTCGGTGCTGCTGCTGCTGCGGAGAAATTGCTACTGTTGGTAGCCGAGAGATCTAAGACATGGGAGCACAGGACGCACGAGTCGATGTCTGTGAGAGGTTCTTGCTGTATGCTGTGTTGAACGAGCAATCCAGTATTGAAGCTCGCCGGCGAGACTCGAGTAAGTACCAGTTGCCACTACAGCTGTCGAAGATATGCGTATGCATGGATGAGACCAACATCTATGTCGCAGACAAGCAGGCTATGATAAAGAACCTCACTTTAATTCTCACTTGTACAATAGAGCCGCGTTGTTAGCGTATGAGCTCAACCTTGACGCAATGGAGAATTCAGGCCGGACGATTAGACGCATCTCTATCTACCGGGCTAGTAACAGGTAACGCCGTCTACCTTAGCGTAGGGTAGAGCTACATTAGACGATCGTGGTGATGGAATGATGAACCATTAAAAGTCCCGATACACTAGACATGACGAAGAGTATCAGACAGAAGACAAGCAAGGACAGGGCAGGGGGTTAACACGGAGGAAGAACAATGAAGCAGCACCCCTTACACTGTCTACCTCTGTCTAGTGTCTAGGTAGTTTTGCCTGAGTCTGTCTGTGTAAGTAGAAAGTACTGTGCGTGCGTGTAGGGACCAATCTGGGCTGCCCTCCCTCCTCCCTGTCTCTCCAACCTGATCCCCGACCATCCTCTACGCAGTACATACATACGCAGTAGGCTACGCTATCATTACTAAGTAGAGAGTGCCCCTGTCTTGTACTGTAATGTCTACCGTAGGCAGTAGTATGTACTTGGCGATCCGCTTGTCTTCCTGTCGAAATGAATTGTGCAGCGAGGACAGGGCGTCCGTCTTCTCCGATGTCTTGCACTGTATGTTCCTCGGTATCTATCCCCTTTCCCTTCCCTTCCCATCTCTCTCTCTCTCTCTCGCTCGCTCGCTAATATGATATGCGATGCGGCGTGACGTCTTGTCTCGCGTCGTACGGTACACCGCATACACCACCACAGTACGGTGTCTATCATAGAGAGTGTGTATACTACATATAGGTGGTGTACATGGTGTACATGGCGGTCCTCTTCCCGGCCCACCTGCGCGGGCTCTGTGCGAATGTGGAGGGATTTGGCAACACTGTGTTTTCTACATTCAGCTCCAAGACAGGGATGCCTTTGGAGAAGACGACAGGGGAGCGCTACGCTACGCAGTACACACTACATGTACACTACGGTAGCGGCAGGACAGCCCCCAAGGGCCCAGCCAGCAGCAGCAGCAGTAGTAGCAGCACAGTGAGGAGTGTCTGGGTTTCTGTCTGGGTGTCTGGGTCTCTCTGCTGCCCTGCTGCCCTGCTGCCCTGGAAGAGGCAACCAGTATGTGTGCCAACTTGTTCCGGGCCCCCTGGCTCCATAGCAGTGGGAAACACACAGTTGGAACCAGGCACGCCCGCCCACCAGCCAGGTACGTAGTAGAGTCGCACCCAAGCAAGCATGTATGTACGTGTAGGTAGTGTCTGCGTAGTGTCGAGGTTAGGGCCCAAGCCAACCAGGAACCCTCGTCATCCATACCCACCAGCGGCGACCTGATGATCCATCGAGGCGCATGAGTGAACGGCCCACCGGGCGCTTGGCTCTGCTCCTGGCCCCATGCCTAGTCGTCGACTTGCCTGCAGCTGTCGGGGGGATGGACGCTGCCCAGCGATGCGCTGGTGCTCTGGCTGGACCACTGTCACTCTCTCACTCTCACCACCATGCGGTAGCGCGCCCAGGCCCGCCACAAATCTCGCTGCGTCCTCTGCTCCTCTGCTCCCTCGCTGCGTCTCGACGACCCCAATGCAGCGCGCGGCGTCTGCTGGTCATCGTCGTCGCCAAAAGAAATGCAAAAGGAGCAGCATGAGGTCAGAGCCGTGACGGTCCCAGCGTGTACTGCCCGCGCGGCGCAGGGTGATCGGGTACCTGGCCATGTACCCTACCTGTCGGCCCCCAGTTGGTGACCGTGTGTGTCGGTCCCAGGTCCCAAGTGGGCTCTGCCTCTTCTTCTCAGAGTAATTTCGTCGTACCGCAGATGTACAGATGTACAGATGTACCTGCAGCCGTAGCCGTCCTGGCCGAACAACACAACACAACGCATCCTCAGGCGGTCATCGTGCTCCTTCAAAAGGAGACCCACCGCTAAGTAGATTGAGAACTACTTGTACTGCTCTACGCGCCACCCCCCTCCCTTCCCGATCTCCTGCCCTCCTTGTGTTGTCTCTTGTTCCACCCGACTCCTTCTTGTCTCGAATCCGAAGAGAAACCTGAGGAGTCTAAGTGAGCGCTGTCTCACGAGAATTTGCTCCTCGCCGTTGGCCCTCCATCTTGCTATCTGCTCTTATACTCGCCATCCTCCCCCTGTCCACGACGCCGGGTCTTGTTTGGTCCAGGACCAGTCCTCCCACGCTCATTCTCCAGATATCTTAATTCTCAGCCTGGTCCATCGACCTCTGACCCCCAGTCGTTCTTTACTCTCCAGTCCTCGGAATCAACTTCGACGACGTTTGCGGATAACCAGTATATACCAGCAGGAGTGCTCCCGTCCGTAATATCTCTTTTTGGACCACGTTCGACATCGAAACCGCGCGGCCAGAAATAATTATATAACAAACCCAGCCAAGAAGTTGCCGCCACCCTACTCTTGCACATAGCATATATACGTAATAGCACAACACCTGGCAACTCTCGACGCAATCATGAACATGCAATTTTGTACGCCAACGGGCTTCGCCGCGCCGTATGGCTACCCTCAAGGACAAGGCGCGGCCGTAACATACGCAGACACCCAGTATCCATTGCATCCAGGCTATCCCGGCCTTCAGTACATGTATGGCTATCAACCACACCGGGCTCCCATGATGGCCGATCGAGGAGGTTTAGGTGATGGCAAGACGGAATCGAAGCCTCGATTGTCCAAGGAAGAGGTAGAAAAACTCGAGAAAGTATTCCAGGAAAACCCCAAACCCTCGAGCTCAGTGAAGGCTCAATTGGCGGATGGTCTTGGTTTGGAGCGGCCTAGGATTAATGTAGGAAGTCCCTCGCTAATGGCAATGAATGTGAACTAACTTGGGGTTATCAGAATTGGTTCCAGAATAGGCGTGCGAAGGCGAAGCAGGAGAGGAAACAGGAGGAGTATGAGGCTCGGAGAGCAGCCGAGAAGTCAGCTTCTGAGCCTTCATCCCCGGACGAAGACTCGTCTTCCGGGGTTCTTGATTCCCTAAGTGAAGGGTCTCAAAAACGTACGCAGCCTTCATCGGCTGCGTTTCCTCACGTTTCTTCGCCCTCTCAGATCACCGACGCGTCACATGAGGATGAAGACGACGATGAAGAAGAGGATGACGATCACGAAGATGAGAATGAGAATGACAAGGACACTGATCACGGAATAAACAATGCAAATGCTGCTTGCATGCAATCTGTAGTCTCGACTCAGGCTGACCTCGCTGAGACTTACCACTCACCACTCTCTGTTGACTTCTCGCAGTCCGATTCTGTGGGCTTCACGCATACTCACAACTCCGGAGGCTATCTTCAACCAAGGTCGATGAGTAGCGACTTTGGGCTATTTACTTCACAACTGGGCCATAGCCCCAATAGCGCATTGGATGGACGGACTGGTGATGTGCACAACAACTTGCCTTCACGTGTGGAGCGGAGTATGAGCAGCGAGGGTCACAGCTCTCAGCATTATACTAGCATGCATAACACAGGCTTCCAAAGCTCAACTACACGGGCGATGTTTTTCTCTCCAGTGTCAAGTGGTGACACATGTGACATAACCGAGAACCCGTTCGACTCTTCAGTGTCTCCAGGTTGTCACAGCGACCAGGCATCCCATGCTGCCCAGGGTATACCTACACCCACAGACTCGTTCAAGTCTCCGCCCCCTCCGGCCAATATTGCCTCTAGACGGAATATCCCGCGCCCGGCCGCACTACAAGCCGCGTCTTTACGAAGTCGCTCTTTTAATATACCGAAGACAGCGTTAGATGGCTCAAAGCGGATGGATATGTCCAGTCCTGGTTCATCAATGCGCCGAATTTCCTCAGCTACTGGGATGGGCACTGGAAGAATTCAGAAGTGCAGTGTAGGGCCCCGATCACCGTTCTTCGGACGCGCTGAGGCTCTTCTGCAGTATCACACTCGTTCACCAGTCGGTTCGGGAGCGCCTACATTTCCCGGCGCAGCCCCCCCGACACCAATGACACCGGCCGTTTTCGATCAGCACCACAGTCGCGAACCCACTGTCATTTCGGCATCACCTGATGATGGCTCCTTCGTTTTAAGCATGGGCGTTACCCCTAATTTTGTGCAGGATATCAAGGAAGAACACGATCTCAAGACACCACCCACGACACCTGGCATGATGGCCGAATTCGGCACAAATGGATTCGTCAATGCTTTTGGGTCTGGGTTTAATATCACCACTGATCAGCCACTTCTAACTCCTTTCTTCCACTCAGAATTTCCAGACCTATCGATACAAAACGTCCCGGGTTACGTTGAGACAAGCGATGGTGGCTCATCAACACCGGTATATGCCAATATGATGGGCTCAGGCCTGGAACACCACTCATTCACCGGAAACGCGATGGCCAATACCCAGTACGACTGGGATGCCAACGAGTCGGTTGTATCGTCCAGGTCCTCTCCTGGTTATCCAAGGTCCAAGCAGATCCAGTTCACGCAGAATATGACTCCCCAGGACTATCACTAGACGGGGTTCAAGATCACTAAAAGACCTTTGTGCTCACTCTCCTGGGGTGGAATAGCACTTAGAGGTCACCGAAGCTCTTCAAGGTCACGTGTACCAATAGCTTTCTTTAATTGCCACAGCATTCTGGTTTCCTAATTGGCATATATTTTCCATCTTCATAAGGTGGCAGGAGTTGTTCATAGACTTCATGGGTTTGAATTGGCATACACCTACCCCAAAATCTCGGCATCTTCATTAGCCTCAACTCGTTTTCTTTCCTTTTGTTACTCTTTACTTTTCTCTTTATAATGTAATGATCAAAGGGCTCAGGGAGGCGGGAAACAAGGGAAAACATGCAGAGATCACAGATACCCCGGGGATCGGGGGCAGTTGTTGGAGTTTGTCGATTTCGTTTGTCACGTCCAATTCTTGCTGGTGATGAGAGGCTCCTTTGCGAGTTCATCCAGAACAATACCCCCAAGACTTTGTATGTTACTAGCGTCGAGAGCAAGCGACATTGTGATTGAATGATGAGAGATTTACGGGCAGGTGTCGTGGACCATAGGCGGCTATTTTCTCATGTCGAATCATTTTCTTGGTTGTAGGTGTATGCGGGTGGCTGTTACGTCTTTTCTGGGTCTGGTGTTTCTAATGGCCCCTCGTGGTAGCAAAAGGGAACGGCGGTCCATCATAGTCGCTAATTGTATACCATATTCCTGTTGCATCTAATTAAAGATGTCTAAATCTGTATTAACTCTATATTGGTATGTGATATTAACGTAGCCGGCAACGCTGTGAGCTCTCGTCTACAACATACTACTTGTAAAACTGGTCCATATACATCTGTAATAATATGCCGAATTCTTTGAAACCACTGTACGAAGCTGTTTTTGCCTAGAATACCTCCCTAGACTCCGATATCCTTATTCCTCCCTCTCATTCTCGTTCCACCTTTCTACCTTGGTGGAGATTTCTGGTATTCTAACCCCAATTCAAGTCGTCCCATCAAGCTGCGTGGACAAGCCCCGGTCGTGCCGTATCGCTGGTACCTCTTACTGCCCACCTCTGGAATTATCCGAAGCTCTACATACTGCGTACATATGTATATGCGTACGCATGCCTTCGACACTTTCTCCCAACCCGGTCCTAGATAGATAGCCAGCAAATCCGTGACTCAGTCACGGGGAAGACACGAGATGCATCCGTTGGCCCGGCACGCACCGGGATCGCAAACCTCCTGATGGCAGGTTACAATGGCATTCCCTCGTCGACGGCAAAAAAACCTTACGACTTCACTTATACTGCGTATCTCTTGCGTCTGCCCCCCCTTATACTGATAAAGACCCCGTTCGCTCCGCACCTGGGGAGACCCCTGGTCCTAAGGCGGGATGTGCCGTGCCTTGTCTTGTCCTGGTGGGGAATAGGGCCGAAAGCTGAGGACCCCCCGGCGGACGAGAGTCATAACCCCGAGACACCGAGCTCCCAAGTCCCGTCAACCCGGTAGCCCTTGGAGTCATGTGGCTATATACAGACTATCATATACCCAGTAGGGTTCCATTCGAGCTACAAGTGCAGTTCACCTCTTCCTTGTCTGTCCCAGGGATGTGGAGCTCTGCTTGCCCTCCATAGTCCGCGATGCTTTGCAGCACGCATGTTTCTTCTGCAACTCTTATGTCAGGGCACGACGATGGTGACGACTCCGAAAAAAAAGGGGGGGGAGGCTGTCTTCTACTGGCTTATACCGTCGCTGATATAAGCAAGGATGTCTTACGTCAAGCTTAATAAGGTAATTGGCAAACGTATAGATGGTAACCATCCGGCCAGAGTTTCCACTGCTGCTGGGATCCTCGAGACTACACGCCTCGCTGCATCGGCCGTGAAGGGAATGCCATCCGGCTACGATTGTCTCTCTGAGAGTTGTCTCATGGGGTGGGTGTGTGTGTGTCTGCCAGCACCCCGGACCTGTATGAGACAACCAACCGGCCTCTCCGAGATCATTCAGATTCACAGCAATCTCGCAGGTAAGCGAGTACAACACAGTTCTAACACCTCTCCGAGTTGACGAGCCGAGGCTCTTATTTCCCGCGTCCAAAGTCTCACCTCTATGTCCCCGCCATCATCTCCTGGTCTACTTGGTCCTTCCTTGCGTATAAGTTACACCGGATGTACGGTTCTCCGACGAGGGACTCGCCGATTCAGGACTTAGTTGGCAGGGGACAAGGCTAGAGTTTCGTCTTCTAGGATATAGTGAGCCAAGATGCGGAAATGATCGGTGGCAGCCCGGAAATACGAGGTTACGAATATCGGATTCCGCGATTGGTTCCTGAACTGCAATGGAAGGTATACGGGCGGGCCCAACGCTGCTGATGCAGAGAAAGAGATGTTTAATGGTCTGTTATCAAACGTCTCTGGCCCCTCGACAGGAGATGTGGCATATCGTGGACCGTCGTCTCTGGGATGTTGGTAGGTTTGGATAGTGCATGACGCTGCTCTGATGTTGATGGGACGTAATATATCAGCTCCGATTCAGGCTCCGAACTCGAACCGGCAGTCACGAATTTGGGGCTCGAACGATGCGGCTTCTCTAGGAATGACTGTCGAGTATATCTCGATGGACTACACGAATATTCGGGCCTTGATAATTCCATTACAGGGATTGTTGCCCTTGATGGGACATGCCAAATTTCGAGTGCTTAGGACTATAGTATTCGAATCTCTTCTCCAGGAAACTTGTCTCCGGTGATACTTCATCGGTAGGAAATAGGAGGCTGTAGTGTAAACGAAAACTCTGGCTACTAACCAATAGGATTGATGTACTGTGCTTGGCTGTACGCCTGTGTTTCCGCAGCAGCGTGGGGAGACGCTGCGTATATTCAGGTACATCTTGCGTAAGTGTTTAAGTTCAAGTATGTATAACGGAAGTGATGAAAATAAAACGACAGCTTCAGTGTCACTTGATACCATAGCTAGTGTTTCAACAGCAAGATAATGTTAAGGAGGCATTATTATTTATAAGAACCCAATCATAACTTGTTCGTTCCCATCGTGATGCGCTTACATTGCACTAAGTAAGCTGGGAATTTCCCTTTATAACCAGTAATGTTAAGCATTTTGAATAGAGACCAAGAACTCATGACGCCTCGCTCATGTTTGCGTGCCCCAATCCATCCCCATATTCGCATTGCCTATCTCATATTCAATGCTCGTGTTTAAATAACTATCTATGTCCGCCATACCTTCATTTTCTAGTACACCCATCAGCTCGATTTGTTGTGCCTGGCTAAGACTCCCCTGTCTCTCCGGAGGTAGGCGCGAGGAATCAAAGTTGCCGTTCTCCATACCGTCGAATCCATTTAGGCCCGCAGCATTGCCCCAGAAGCCTGCGCCCATGGTGCCAAAAGAATAGGGTGAGATGAATGGTGGTGGTGGATTGAACCAGTTGGTGACTGTGGTGGCTTGCGGTAAAGGTCGTTGTCCGTGAGGCAGCTGACCTGGTGGTAGAGGTGGAATAGTGAACGCGGGAAGAGGTGAACGCTGTGGTGTTTGTTGCATACCGTTGGAAAGCATCGCCTCAGGGGAGCTTTGAGGACCAGATGTTGGAAGCAATGAAGTCGATATCAACGGTGTACTCATTGTACTTAGAGCCGGAGTAGTAGCTTGCATAGTTGACATGGCTTCAGGGGGAGTTTGTGCAAGTTGTGGCGATGAAAGAAATGGCGGAGATATAGCGGTAGCCTCGGATGGAGGTGGACTGGGATCGATACCAGGTAGGCCGTCTGTTTGAGTGAAATCAGGAGGAAAGTAACTAAAGCGACGACCAGTGTGGTCGTTTGAGGCCGGATTTAGGAAGATGGAATTAGATCGGAATGTAGGGTGTTGTGGAATAGAGCTCTCGAGGCTGTAATTGTCTACAGATTCGGGTGCCGAGCCGAAAACATACCCAAATTGAGGCGGATTGAAAGCTGGTACACCTGGCTTAGACGTGGCCATCCCGCCTGATAGTTCCATGGAATTGGGTGAGCTAGTCTCAGGTTGCGATGGCGGCGTGTTAAAAGAGCCTGGGCTGGATAGATGAGGAGTACCACTGGAGTCATAACTCTGCAGGCAAGCTTTGGTAAGAATAGAGTATAGTTCAGACGCTGATGCAGTGCCTGGCCACCGCTCAACACATTGGTCGATAATGTCGAGTGCAATGTTTACAAGTTCTTGCACCTCCTCTCTGGAATGCGCTGCTCGGATGTCTGCATAGGTTGTCACGCACCATAGCAGAGTGTTGAGCGACATATATAGAGTTAGTAAGAAGACCCATGTTATATCTACGGCAGCTGACATCATCTGCTTGCTAGAGATATCTATCACAAAGGCGGCGGAATCGAAACACTTGGTAGCAGAGTGTACTGATGGTCGCGGTACTTGTGGTGAAGGGCGGTGGAGAGTGACTACCATTGTATGATATCGACCCGTGAACCTACAGAAAGCTAGTTAGCTGGATACTGTCATTCTAGAGAATAAAGGGGACTCACCATGGCTTGCACCATGGGGGTTTCTCGGGAGATGACCTCAGCCATTGGTCCATCCTGGCCTCCATAGAAGCAAACCAAGGATGGTGGGCATTTCTTGGTTCTGGGCGCTTCATCTCATATAATGTGCGGCGTATCTCGGCTTGGAGCAGTCGCATTTTGCAGAAATGAATGGCCACAAGCTTTTTTTCATCTGGTGGTCCGGGTGCAATACCACTCTCCGAAATGTTTGCATCGGATGCAGTCTCAAACCATTTGATGTCAACGAGATCATCAGTCTTGGCAAACCCGTTTGGTCGACCCATAGAGTGAGACAGCCCGAGTTCATAGTTGCTCACGATCCAGCTGAGTCGTCGACGCATATCCAAGGACAAAGGGTCGTTAGCGCCTAAAGCGATCGTCTTCTCATCCGCGAGGCCTAACTGTTGACTGATCCTCGTTGCGAGACCAACCACATAATAGACAGCTGTTCGTGTCGGTGTTAAAAGTGAATATTGGCCTATCAATACAAGGCACTGGAGCGTCTTAAGGTCCTTTGGCCTAACAACCGCCTCGTAGTATTGCATCGCCGCCAGGTAATAGCTGTCAGCAAGCCCGGCATAGTTAGAGTCAAGCTTTTGCATGCTTATGGCCATCACCAGATGGACGATAAAGTTCTGGTACGGATCCTGGCTACCCGCATAAACATCCTCGAGAGCATTGGCGAGAACCCTCTCATGAAGAGCCGGGTTGAACACTTGAGCTATAATTTAAAGTCAGTCTGCGCCTTTAGGGTATCAGTTATCACGCCACCTTACCTCGTTGGTGGAAGACTTCAATGAGTCTGTCAGCGATGCCTCTGCTTGGAAGACCCGCTGCTGCTACCGCGCTGACCATGGGATAGCTCTTTTTTCTAGGATTTGCTGCCGGCATGCTGAAAGACTGTGACCTATTACCAGCGGCAGAATTCACGGAGCTCGCAGCTTTCCGCCTTCCCCTGACCTCGGGTATGAGTTCTGAAATCCGGCCCGTTTTAGTATACCGCTTCGCTTCTTCCATTACAATGCGCGTCATGGCGATCCCACTAGATGGGCCCAGATATCGAGGGGTTTCATCAGTTTCGTTAAGTCTGACAAGACCACCGGGGCGAAGGAAATCCTCTTGATCTTTGGTGTGGAGGTCGTCGTCATCAATGTACTGGCTAAGCTCCGCATCTAGAGTACGGACCCTCTCTTGGAGCCTGACGACATAATGTCGACTTATCTTTTTGCCCTTCGTGGTATCAAAATATTCGCATATGGAACCCGATCGTTCGCAAGGGAGGCATCGAGGGAGTGTGGGATCGCACCGAGTTTTCCTCTACGAAGCCTGAGTTAACGCCTAATAGTGCGATTCCAAAGCGATAGATAATCAAGGCTACAGCATGAGACATGTATGGAAGATGCGCCCTACTGACCTGGCGACAGCGACAGCAAGCTGTTAAGGTGTGCGCAATGCGGTGAGAGTTTTCATGTTCTCCGTGTTCGTCGCTGTTCGCCGTCTTGCTTGGTGGAGGTTGGTGATGGGGCTTCAGAACATGGCCACCGAGGCCATCCACCTGGCGGAAGACAATAGAGGCATCCATCGGTAGGCTGCTTTTCTATCCCACTGCTAACATTTGCTTTGGATATGACACCAAAGTCTCTCGTGGTCTTACGCGCGCAGGCACGCGGGGGAACCGTTGTCGCCCGGTCGCACAATGTCGCGGGGGTTCAGTCGAGTTTCTACCGTGGCCGTAAATGGACTAAGGGAGATTGGTTCGGTGAACCAATTCGCTATGCAGCCATGTTATCTCGTCCAAGGGAAACCAAAGTACAACAGTAGTATATATGGCTGCTCATTTAATAACACAAGGCCTTTCTGCCGTTAATAAGGCTGTGATATCATTGTCCGTGTATCTCTCGCGTATGTATTTCAGGGGTGCTGGATAGTGAGCGCTAGATCAGATAGGATCCCTAGCTTTACACTTTACACTACTTTGAGTAGGTAGATGAGTAATGGATAGATCGCCCTTCGCAACTCAGTCAACAGCGCCGATTGGCCCGCCCGTGTGTGCAATACACTGTACAGCTGACAGGTCACGACATGGGGGCTACAGTTTGAGGCGCCCCAGAACCGCGTCCAAAGCTTCTGGAGAATCATGAGTTAGGGATACTGATAGGTTTCAGGGCCTGAATGTCTGGACTCTTATTCAGCCTCTTCCAGGCCTTCTGATTTGCGTTTCCACGTGGCCACGGCCCAATCCTCGATGTCTCAGACAGCTACAATGGGGAAAGCGGTGCTGATTATTGCTTAATAAAATCGATTTGTTAGTCTACATGTAGGACCTAGCTGCGGGGAAACTGGTGACAGGCAATAAACAGAGCATGAGAAAACCTCCCATGTACGATGCTGTCGGCCTGTCAT
Organism: Xylaria sp. FL1777; assembly: GCA_022578965.1. Lineage (NCBI taxonomy): Eukaryota > Fungi > Ascomycota > Sordariomycetes > Xylariales > Xylariaceae > Xylaria > Xylaria sp. FL1777. The sequence goes on along the minus strand of MU400538.1, from coordinate 20,068 downwards.
GCTTATTAGGTGGGTTCTTCCCGCCTGTCAGTTGACTTGGAGGTAACTAGATAGGTCTTCCGATGCCGAGTCAGCAATCACCCATGCCACCTCTTATATGTAGATAGTATATACTATTTATCGATATGTCCGGCGAGATGTTGATCGTTTTACCACATGCGATGCTCACTGCTAAGACAATAACCTATTTACCCTTCTGTAAGCGAAAAGGGTAGTCTACCTGGGGTTACTAGATCTAGACTCTACCGAAAATTCTGGTCCGAATGCCAAAAATATAACAGAATGCCAATGGAAGCTCACATCGACAGGGCAGTAGCCTGCTGCATGAGTGAGTATCATGAAACACTGTTGAACTGGTGCAGGCGTTGCTGCTGACACCGTTGCCTACATGTTATGCGTGCTAAGTTTGCAAGAGATCATCCGGAAAAGCTACAGTAGAAATAGAGGCACAGGTACTGTATCTTCCTCCTGTGTTAGGGTAGAGATCTCAGGGTTCGACATGCTAATTAAGGGAATCGTTCCGACGACGTGTCTTTTGACGAGTTGTATTCTAAGGATGGATGTAGGCTGTAGTAGAGACTATACGCGATTCCTTCTGGAGGCTTAGTCAAGGCTCAGGAAACAAGTTGCGACTCCATTCACAGATGCGTTTCCAGGGTCAAAGATCCAACACACGTTTTTCTCTTTTCTATTTTGAAAGTCATGCTGCATGAAAAGGTTCCAAATACCCCATCATCCTGAATAAGCTTGAGACTCGAGAACATCTTCGTCGCTGTTCAGTATCACCGCCTCGCTTCACCAATACTACCAAAAGCCATAAACCCCCACCCTCGACCTCTGGTCCTGTCTTGGTCTCGGGTGCCACCACCTATCCGGACCAGGTTCTGCAGCCTTCTGACTGGTGAGAAAAGGGGCGGGGGAAGCGTCAGTAAGGGTCTATCTAGTAGTGTACTAGAGCTAGGTAGGGTTTCCCAAGGGATGAGCAAGACCCCGCAGTCCACTCCCTGTTTGCCTTTTCTCAAGAAGACCTACTCTGTCTATCGCAATCAGGGGACCTTCGTCGCATAGAGATTCCAGACTTCTAACATATATCCGCTTGTCAGCATTTGCCCCTGGTTCACCACCCTCTAACGGAGCCCTATTAGCGAAACACACGGTAGAGCCACTATCTCGGCCCGCGTTAAGCTAACAAATCCGCCAAGCCTCGAAGCGGAAGAAGACTGCATATTGGCGGGGCAGAGGGCTGCGTAACGGTACGAATGCGCTTCGGCGCTTATATTAGCAACCGGATAGTGCGTATCGCGATCGGCTTGCCATTGTCATAGCAGCACCGCGACGGGGTTGTTCTTCTGTAATCCACCGTACGGCTTGTCGGATAGGTTCGGTGAAACCCAGACATCCTGGTGTGCTCCTGTCCGCCTGGCGCAATGCCGCGGTCTAGTTTCTCCGATAACCCGCTGCTGCGGGTGTCCCGTCCAGTGTCGGCTTGCTCCAGATGTGAGCACCAGTTCTTTCTAAATGTGTGACAGGTCGAGACTAATGAGCTGTGCATAGGTCGGTCTGCTAAGGTCAAGGTCAGTGATGCCCGTCTCGGGGCTCCCAACGCGTTGGTCCTGACATTGGCAGTGCGATGGCAAATTACCTGCGTGCACGGCTTGTGAGAAGGCTGGCCGGGAGAATGAATGCTCGGCAGCTAACGACCAGTTTGCCAGGGGCAAGGAACGAAGGCAAGCCGGTTATATGAAGCCCTATTTAATTGCACGGCCAGACTAACACTCTGGCAGCTACGTAGCAGCACTTGAGCTTCGGATAGAGAAGATGGAGAGGCGCCTGGCCTTTGCGCGATCTCGAAAGGCATCGCTCGCTCAGCATGCGTCGTTGCCTCCCATTCCTCAGACTGACCGGAAAGACTCGCTTGCTAATATTCAAGCTGCTATGTATCGTAAAGCCGCGAGGAGTCGCGAGAATTCGGATGTCAACTCGCTCATATCCGACTTCGGGTTCCTGTGCGTTGTTAATCCTGATCGCGTCTATCTGGGTACTAACCAATCGTGAAGTTCTGTCAATGCGACGACGAGAGACTTTGAGCCATCTACAAGTAACATGACATTCGCTCGACTTGTGCTAGCTGCCGCCACGAATGAGCCTCTCCCTAAAGACGGTAACTGGCAAATGCCACAGAGACAAGCCGCCATGGCTTTAGTCCAGTATTACATTACCAATATATATTGCCTCTACCCTGCTTTCTCGGAACAGAATCTTTACAAAGTTCTCGACCAGGTGTACTCAGCCCAGGATCGGTTCATAAAACACAGCGATTCTTGGCTTCTTTATATGGTTCTCGCCATTAGCTCTAGTGCACAAAGCCACGTAAAAAATGACCAGCATTACATTGACGGTCTTTACCTAGCCTCACGCGCTCTCAGGCACGCCGACCACGCCCTCACGCCAGGCCACACCGATCAAATACAATCTCTTATCCTTCTAACACAATACTCAACCCTGGATCCAGCCCATTTTGACAGCTGGCATTTAATCGGGTTTACCTGTCGCGCAGTCATAGACCTGGGGTTTCATCAAGATCCCCCCAAGGAGCAATTGTCTGATAAGTCATCACTCGACATGCGGCGGAAAACTTTCTATTGCGTGTACTCGCTAGACAGGTACGACCAATACTCATTGATCAAATGAGTCAAATTATGCTGACGTATTTTTAGGTCAATCAGTATGGTCTTCACTCGCGCATTTTCCTTCACAGATGCTGCGGCGAACGTGGCCTTCCCAAGGTCTTCATCCTTCAACCGCAGGGCATCAATCACCGGCCAATACCTCTCAAGTTGCGAGCCAGCTCTATTGCTATTTCAGCTCCGACGGGCGCAATCGCACTGGTACCAGCTATTGTCCCAATCCGAAGCAACCCCTTCACCCGACACGAACTTCATCTGGCAGATATGCCGGGAAATGCAAGAATGGGCCGAGAGACTACCCAACACACTGCCAATAGGCGTGAGAGAACTCTTCGATCTTGAGTTGCGCTACAGCTTTGTCTACTGCATGTCGCCATCGGCTAAATCACCCTCCCTTACTGACTATGACCGACTGTTTATTTTCGAGCACGCCATTGCGTATTTGGATCACATATACGAAATAACACATAGCGGGCGCAATACGGGGTTTTACTCGTATCACGATGCGCTACGCGTCTTTTTCATGGCTAACCAATTCATCGCAGTTGTACACGACGCAGAAGATCTACTTCTCTCCGGCATAATACCGCAACCACCGCCCTACTCAGGGGTGGTGCCTCCGGCACTTCCACGTCGGATGGGAGGCGCGGGCTTCGACAATCTGGAGAGAAGCCTGAACTGCTTGGAGCGCACCGCGAGGACGCTGGCCAGATACGGCGAGCGGTGGGATGATTCCGTATCGTTGAGGCGAACTTTTGATGTGATATCTCAAGATGTCGTTGACCGATTACGCATGAGACGGCAAATCAAACAACAACCGTCCCCGCCTCGAAATATGCAGGCGCAGATGCCCAGAGATATGCGGTGGGTTGACGTAAATGTCGAGGCTATGATGAGAGGGGATGTCGGTGGCCCGAGGACTTAGCGTTGAGGAGTGAAACGGGCATCTATATAGCAATGAACGGACTATTTGGTGTTGGGCAAGGGCTAGAGCGCGGTGTCTGGCGGCGAACATGTATTTTAATAACTGGGATATGAAGTTTCTTACGATCACGCACCAATTTATCTGTCAAAATAGCTTGTGCGAATCTCTTGGCTTGGGCGCTTGATATTGATTCGCTAACGGAAATCGCCGTCGTTTGAGGTACTGTTTATGTATGTATCTCATTCGAATGGGGGTTTAAAATAAAGCAATTCATGTAGTATCAGCGCCACCTAGATAGATATATACTTACATCACGGGTCGCTTCTATCACACCACATACCTATACTTATCCTCAATCGCTTCAAATATCCTAGCCTTCATTATGGAACTTGGTGCTTAGTAAGGTAAGTCCACCTTGAGAAGACATAGGTGCGATTATAAGATAATTCCGCGTACTATAATAGCCCACGGTAAAACTCTGATTGGTGGAACTCAAGTTCGAGATATTCTCCGCAAATCCCCAGTTTCCCCAGCCTTCTCAGCTCCCAAACGGCAGTATACCCGTCCTTCCCCCGCTAAACTTGCACTGGGGGAGATACCACATCCATGGGGGTGGGAGTTTTAACTAGTAAATCATCGTAGGTGACTTGGTTCAAGGGAGAAACTTGACAAGGTAGGGGTAATGAGCAATACGTACGTAGTAGACCACGAACGACGCTATGGACCCTTGGACAAGGCTCTTTTACCTAGTTGCCACGCGCGATGGGTCGTCTTCTGTCGACTGGGATGGTACATGTCACCCCATATCGTTGGTAACCGAGACCAGGGACATACATGATGGTGACCAATTGGGGATAACGGGTGGGTGACGCGCCACCAATAGTCATGGGTAATGGTAAAAGACAGACTCGGATTGAACATCTTGATCTAGATCCTAGCGACCTGACAGCGCCGAGGGGATGGACCGTTGGAACCATTCTTATACTCGGACACACCCTCCTGGGGAACGTCCTCCTTTTCTTTCTTTCCTTCCAGCTCGGCTGACAGCTCGCTTGTCATCCTTTCGCTAGAGATCATCGGGAATAACTTGAGGTCTTGTTCGTCAACAGTCAAGATGTTCGGCTCAAAGAAGGCCTACAACTGGTAAGTCTTTTCTATGGGTCTTGCTCACGTCACCTGAAATGTTGCTGATACATTGGTTCTATAGGTACATCTCCTTGGTGGCGGCGATGTGCATGGTTTTATACGGTTACGATGCCTCTGTATTCAACGCAGCCCAGGGCTCCGATAACTGGCTTGAGTGGTTCGACCTCAACTCTGTAAGTCGCCAAGCACTATATGCCCATAGTTGAATACACCTAACCGTCCAACAGAAAACCGATGGGTACCTAATTGGTCTCGTGAACACCGCATATACCATCGGAGCCATCGTTTCCGGCTTTTTCTTCGGTGGGCCGGTCGTACGTGCTCCTCTCACCGACATTCTGCTAGTTGTATCTAACTCTGATGTAGGCCGACTATTTTGGAAGACGCTGGGGAATGGGTCTTGGATGCTTCATTACTATTATTGCGACATTCATCCAAGCCTTCGCTCCGCGACATAACCTGGGCGCTTTCATTGGAGGCCGTGTCCTGATCGGTCTGGGCCAAGGACTGGCACTAAGTACGTTGATTATCATCCAACCTCCCGTCATTAGACTAATAATCATGCAGCTGCTGGTCCCATCTACATTGGAGAAGTGTCGCTGCCCGAGGTCCGTGGCAGTGTGATGACCTTCTGGCAAACGTTCTATAGTGTTGGAAGCTTCCTCGCTTATTGGATTGCCTTCGCTGGCAATATCTATAGGAAGAGGTTGGGAAACTGGGATTGGCGCCTCGTCGTCATATTCCAGATCCTTGTACCATTAATCATCGTCCTGCTGCTACCCTGGCAACCCGAGTCGCCGCGTTGGTGGATCAAGCGTCACAATAACATCGAGGAAGCTAAGAAAGCGCTGCGGCGAATTCGAGAAACTGAACAGGAGATCGAGGATGAGATTCTTGCCATCCGTGAAGCCATCGAGTACGAGAACGAAGTAATTAGCGGATCCTACACGGCGTTGTTCAAGGATCCGTCGATCCGCAAGCGTCTGGGTCTCGCCTTCGTCATCAATGTCGGACAGCAGCTCTCCGGCCAGGGCACACTCAACTCGTATTCGAGCGCCATCTACAAGAAGATCTGGACGTCGAGCCAGACGATCAATCTGATCAACGCGCTCAACGCCACCTTCGGTATCCTGTTCACCCTGAACGCCCTCTGGACCGCCGACCGATTCGGCCGACGATGGCTCCTGATCGTTGGAGCGCTCGGCATGGCGACGTGCATGCTCATTGTGCCTATCGTCGGCCTGAAGACCCCAGACGTGATCGCGGCCGACGGCACGGCGACTAAGACGCAGCCCGTCGGCATCGCCATCGTCTTCTTGCTGTTCCTATTTATCTTCTTCTACAAGCCATCGTGGGGCGCGTAAGTAAATCCCTAACAACACCTAGTCCATCCTCTCCCATCCCGAATCGCAGTAATTAATACGATGCTGATGCTGACGACCTCACAGCACCGTCTGGATGTGGACGTCAGAAGTCTTCAGCATGAACGTCCGCGCGCAGGCGGTGGGGATGTGCTCGCAGAGCCAGAACGTGGCGAACACGGTGTTCCAGCAGTTCTTCCCCATCTTCCTGGCCAACGAGGGGCTGAAGTGCCTGTTCTTCTTCTTCGCTACTAACATCCTGCTGGCCGTGTTCGTGTACTTCTTCATCCCCGAGACCAAGCAGGTCTCGCTTGAGGAGATGGACGCCCTCTTCGGCGGCCAGAATCACGTCGAGAAGGGCGGTCTGATGCTAGGCGTCGCCGATGCGCGCCGCGCCGACACTGCGAGCGATCCTGAGAAGGATGCCGCCGTCCATCGGGAGGATCATAGGGAGATCTCGCCTGCTTGATGAGATTCCGGGTTGAGTATGGGGTTGGGACTTAATGTGGGACACCATAGAGTAATATATACTTACATATACCTCGAATACATACTGGCCTTGAATGCTACATGTTTTGGGGATAGATCATGAGTGCATGATTATTTCTGGACCACGCAAAGCTTGGTTAACCGCTTGTTTATTCTTGTGTAAGGCTGCATTTGGTGACTCGAAAGCTTCGTAAATAATCTTCGTCAAAAATGTAGGAGAAAAACAAAAGCCATCGAGAATTCTTGGTATTTGAGTATTTCATCTAGATAGCACTCGGCTATAACGTAGATATAGACAATGGCATATAGGCATCGGAGGTTCTATTCCCGGACTGATAATGCGGGGGCCAATTACTAAGTAAACATAGCATGGCTTGTACTTCCCCTGTATATTAGCATTGGAGAGAAAAATACACATGGCTGGTTTCAAGCGTCTGTATGATATTTTAGTGAGAAGAGAGGATTAAACTCAATCGGATCGATTACCACTGTTTCAATTGGGAGCCATGGCCCAATTAGATGAGGACTTTGTCTTCATCAACCATGAAGACGCTACAGAGATTCAACCAATTGAAGCGGGGCATCTTCATGAGATCAGCAGTTTCATCGATAGCATTGCAGAGGAACTATGGGCCGTGAACAAGACGATTCACGATAATCCCGAGTTAGGGTATAAGGAATTCATCGCCCACGAGACATTGACAAAGTTCCTATCGAGCCGGAGCGGATGGAGGGTGACTCCCTCGGCTTATGGGTTGGCGACGGCTTGGGTCGCAGTGTTTAATAGTGGGAAGAAGGGTCCTGTTGTCTCATTCAACGTGGAAATGGGTGCGGTATATGTGGTTTCGACATTAAACACTTGATTTATGCATGCTGATGAGTTAGAATAGATGCATTGGAGGGTATTGGACATGCCTGTGGTCATAACCTCATCGCGACGGCATCGGTAGCAGGAGGTCTGGCCGTAGCAGAGATATTGAGACGGGGTGAACTAGGCGGTACAGTTGTGCTCTTTGGGACGCCTGCAGAAGAAGGTGAGCAGCAACCAACACGCAATCTAGTGACGGCTGACATGTTTACCGAACGTCGATATTCATCTAGGTGGTGGGGGGAAGATTAAGCTGTTACAGGCTGGGGCATACCGAGATCACAGGGTCGATATTAATTTATTGTCACATCCTGGTATCACCAAGAACCACGCCCTTATGCGCACGTCGGCATATACGGCATTCAAGGTGGAATACTTCGGACGCGAAGCCCACGCAGCGGCCAATCCATGGCTGGGCATCAACGCCTTGGACGCACTCATCACGGCATACAACGCCATTTCTGTGCTCCGCCAGCAGACGATGCCGGGCGATGTGATACAGGGGAATATTACGGCCGGGGGTGTCCGACCCAACATTATCCACGCATACACAGCGGGGGGCTTTGTCGTGCGGGCGAACACGCAGACGAGACTGCGCGAGCTGAGAAAGAAGGTCGATGCCTGCTTCGAAGCCGGGGCGGCTGCGACGGGAGCCACTCTGAAGGTGACGCCTGTGCAGTCGTACGCCGACCACGTCCCCAACCGCCTGCTCGCAGACCACTACCGCCAGCACTTCAACCAGCTCTCGCCACCGGACTTGATACCCGACAATCCCGACGTGGACGAGATCGAGGGGCGCACGACGGCCAGCACGGACCAGGGCAACATCAGCTATGCCATGCCGAGCCTCAACGTCGGGTTCTCGATCCCTGCTGGCCCAGGGGGCAGCGGTCCTCACAACCCTGGATTCGCACAAGCAGCGGGAACAAGGCTTGCGTTCGAGAATTGTCTCCGTGCTGGGAAAGCCATGGCTGCTGTGGGGATTGATGTCCTGGGAGACCTGCAACTCCTAGATGACGTGAAGAGGGAATGGAAGAAGGACATCCAACAGCATTCCGAGTAACATGGTTTGTTTATGTTACTTGTTAAGGCAGGATAGGAACAACATCTACCTATATCTTTGCCTTATAGCAAAGGCTACCTGGAATGGTGCTTCCATATGAGACGTGATCTATGAGCTATGTATGTAGGCGTGGTTAGCGAATGGTTATATCGATAAAACACTCCTTTGTGCATCTTTATCCGTATAGGAAATCAATATAGGAAAAGCGAGTTCGTAAGCGTATCACCTAGGTACCTAGTCTAAATGACTCGTCACGTGAAGATAAAGCCAAGAAAGGGACGGATGGAGACGGGATCGATTGTCCCACCATGAAGGATAAAGGCGATAAGAGTACGTACAGAGTAGATACGTAGTTGCGCTCTACCAGAGGTCCTAAAAAGTCTCGAGTACACGAATCAGCGGCTGCCCTTCGTGTGCTGTCGTCCCGAACCTGCAACACAGCATGAAGCACTTCTAATTTTACCCTCGCATTGCCTGTATATTAAATACTTGGTGTGCCTACGACAGCCTTGCCCGTGTGCTGGGATACCCGGGCTCCGCGTCCTGTACAATGCTTCCATTAGCATCGTCATCATAGTCCGTCCTTTTAGATACATACCCACATACACACTTCTCTCTCTCTCTCTCTCTACTTGGAAGTAAGCGTCAATCGTGTGTATTGTCCTTCTCACCGAGTACAAATACCTACTTCCTACCTCCTACCTCCTACCTACCTACCTACAGCCGCGATCCCGAACCATAGAGAGACTCTCCCCTCGTCGAGCGGCTTCGATGTGCAATGGGCAAGAAAAACAAGAAACCAGCGGCGGGCGAGTCCTCAGCCGAGTCCAGCCAGGCCTCGCTGTCAACCTCGACCACGGCCAAGAACAACAACAACAACAACAATAGCAACAGTAACAATAAAGCCCCTACCGCTGTCTCTGCACCCTCTCTCTCGTCTTCTGCCCTTGTCATATGTAGGAACAAGTGAGTCTCGGACCCAATGGACCAGTTCTAGTTTGGAAGTTCTATACCTCGAGTGGACGCCTGTCAGACCATTGTCGCGCGTCCGTGAGCGTGAAGTCGCCGTTGCGTCATTTCGTAATGCCTCTCCAGTATAATTAATTGTACACCTGTACTTACCACTACGACCTCTTACTGTAGGCATTGGCGATATATATCCTCCTTTCATGGGCCATGGCTCCAATTGCCTGTCGAGGTCCTCGAAACCCTCGCGAATGCGAACTACTATATGCCCCTTCCGCGCCCTGTCGACCCGGCCGTATTCTATGACCTGGTCAAGATAAGGCAACTCGTCGATGGAGCTACGGATCTGGCTGTGCGTGCGGCCAATGGCGTCGCCTCTTCTTCTCTGTCCAATTCGCTTGCTGGCGGTGCTGCGCATCATATGCAAGCACTGGGGTTGGGATTTGGTAATACCGGAGGTGCGAAGCTTAGTCCCGAGAGGAGATTTCGCATGCGCGAGCAAGCCACCCAGAAACTGTCGCGCGCCTATCATCTTGACGAGATAGCTTCGAGTGTTGCTACTATGCAGTCGACATCCACACTAGAGAATGTAGCTGGGCTTGTGTTGCAACGATCACCCCATGATCCAGATGCGAACTATGTTCACTTCTTCCATGAGAAGATCCCGTCTAGACAGTTGGCAGAATGTACAGACTTGCGCACTCTGGACATGATTATTGGGCAGCGGCCGTCGGACTGTGAGCCTTTGCGCACACGTGCCATTGTTCGGATGTTCAAGGAGGATTTTGAAGGGGCAGCTCAAGATCTCACTACCGCACTAAGTGTCTGTCGTCTTAATCGGCCCCATAACCCCCCCGTGGAAGACTCCACGCAGCTTGAGCGCAGGGCCGGCAGGCGTCGGGATAACCCTGCCCTCGACGAGAAAGACCACCCAAGCAGTACGGAAGTACAACTGTTATTTCAGCGTGCAGGTTGCTACTTAACCTTGGCGTGTGATCATGTTGAGTTCGCACTGGCGAGGGGTCCCCGTGGACAGGCCAGTGAGCCGTCTAACGGCGTGAACGGTATCGGTGGTACTAATGGGAACGGACCTGTTGGAGAAGCTGTCACTGATGGCCCAATAGGCCAACTTGGAGATCAAGCACCGACTAGAAGGCAACTCGAAAGTAGGAAGACCGTGCGACTATACGCGAAACGTGCTTTGCGAGACTACATGGAGTACCTCAAGCACTTCCATTATTCGCCCAATCTGCCCATTGAGGTCTCCGATGATTTCAGCCGTCAGGTTAACCAGGCGACACATCGGAACAAGAGATACTACGGACAGTCCCGCTGGGCCTCCCAAGATCCAAATAGCCCGACAGGCAGCTCAATACTGCATACTGTCTACCCGTTAGCAACCCTATTCTCCGCCGCACCACCCGCAGATCTTCCTCCATATCCGTCCACCGATATTGTGCATGCTGCATCTACATCCAATGTTACTACTGCCGTGGAAACAACGACAGAAGTTGTGACATATCACCCACTGCTCACTGACGTTTTGCATTCGTTGCTACTATGTCACACCCTGGTTCAGACATCGACGAAAGAACTTCAACGTCATGCATATATGGTGGCTCGTCTAGCTCGACTAGCAGATGGTTATCCGGTCTTTCAGGCTAGTAGATCACCAGCTCGGGCAGACTGGATAGAAGTATTACGCCGAGCTGAAAATTGGATTGAACTTGGTTCAAGCTGGGAGGCGCTCTGTGCTCCCGCACCTCTTCCAATTCCGTTATCTGCCAACGCTGTGTCAACTGCTACTACTGGCGTTAATGCTTTGGCTATCACAAGTCCTACTACTCCTACGGAGACGGATGAACAGCGCAAAGAACGGATGAGACATCAAACCATCATGGAGGCGCTAGAGGACGAACGTGTAAATGATGAGGCTAGCTTCAAGGCGGCAATTCTCGCTCGTCAGAAACGTGCCGAAGCGGATCAAACTCCAGGCTCCAGCAGTGCATCACCTAACACCAATTCCGCCCCCAAACGGTGGGCTGTCGATGATGGCCGAGAATATCCCATCTTGACAGAGCGTGCGGAGGCCGTTGCCCATTGGATTCGTGATGCACCGACCGTGTCTGGCACAGGCAGCGGAAAGCGCAGGAAGAAGCCAGGGACTAAGAAAGCATCATCAATCGAGAAATTAGATTCAAGCGGCTGCCAGTCTGAGTCTATTCCTGTCTAAGCGGCCCTGGTAGGTTGGGCAGCGGCTCCTATATCCCTCTGTATTAAGTCCATCACCGAAATGACATGTAGTGTACATCTGTAAACTAGGTATGGATCATATTTATGATTTGGGGATCTCAAGAGCTGTCGGAAATAGATATCTAAAAAGCTCTAGTGAATGCTTTGAATTTCAGAACGCCTAACCACGCTGCTTTCTCGTCCGCGCTCGTCTTTGAATGCTTCTTGTGCTGCCTACTCCATGAGCATGTGTATGTTTCCCAACCACGTTCTTATTGCTCGCTGTGATGTCGTAACCTTGTCCGGATTAGGAAGCCGGAGGGACATATCACCGGATTGCCGTGTTAGGATTCGATTGCTGAAATGATCACAGGTACGGTTTCCACCGCTGAAGCGTTCCTCCAATATGAGAATAATATAGAAATTCGTGGTCAAGTTGTACGTCGTCTAAAGGTTAGGCGTCGTACACTTCGCCAACTATTACGTACGCTAAGATCAAAAGTTGGGTAGATTTCGGGCAGGGCTTCCGTGCCCAACCCTAGGTAAATAAAATAATCAATGTTGTCATCGCGATGCTGTCATGCAACATTTTGGGCGGCTCCGTCCAAACGTGTTACCTTGTTTATTCATGATGATTCAAGAACAGCTTTCCCACCGTCCTGGTAGTCAATATGATATCGGCTTCCGAGCCGCCAGTTCCCTGCTCACCTACCGTGTACGTTAGTTGTTCCGCAATATTCTTGGCTCGTCCATCCGTGTAATAAAATCCACCGACGAATCGGCTTCCTGATCCACGGCATGGGTGCTGTTTCATAATAGATATACCGTCCAGGGCAGTGAATCTGTCACGCTTTAACTAATGATTGTCTCCAACTACGTCAATGGAATGCTACCATGAGATCATGCTCATAATTAAACTTGGCAACCTTTAAAGGTTGATTCCATTAACTGTATATGGTTCAGTCTGACCTGGTGTGATGGACCGCACATCCGATGAGTCAACCAAGGCGATTTCGACTACTGACACACCGTGTTCCCCATTCTATCCCTCCATCTCGCTGAAACTAATAAGCAATAACACTCGAGCAAAATATGCTTGGTGACGATGTTGTTATCTTAGACTCGAAACTCAAATTAAAATCGCTTGGCATCAGCCTCTGCACTCTCCACTTCACTCTGAATTTCATTAACCGGAGGCAGCGGATGGGCGACTATTTCCCACCAGCCAGGTCGCATAAATGAAAAGAACACCAGCTACCCGGCTCGTATACGCACATCCTGCGGGGATTAACATACTGTTCAGACGACTCCCACCCTAGTGCGGAGTAACCCTGCGAAAATCGAAAACGGGGGAAGATCGCCACACTGCTTACCGCTTCGACAAGTGATTGCAACCAGAGAGTCTATTTAGTTGCAATATAGTTCTTGGAAGCTTTGTGATGGAAGGATAGGCGTGTGGGATGCTTTGTAGATAATGGCAACCATACTTGCGACATCCATGTATATACATAAGCGCTCTGGCGCGCAGTCCCCGTGCCGTCCTAGTCGCATTCGGCCAACTTCCTCCGTTGCCATTGAGGAAAGGCCTCCAATGAACGGGTCACCGCGATCCCCACTCCGGTGCCCTTGGCCGTATAGTAACCGTAGGCGTCTCCTGAGCCCTCTAAGTCGACCTGCGGCCCCGGTGCTCACTTGGTGTGCGGTGGTCCAACATCAGGGGTCTAGGACCGACCACAGCTCATGGCTGGGCGTGTGCGCGTCTCATTCTCCTCTTGGCCTAGTACGAGTGAAGGTGCGGACAGCACCACGTCTTGCCCTTTGTGACCTTTTCGGGCCTCCCCCTGAGAGCTGAGCCCACGACTTGACCCCCATCCAGATGAGGTTCTCGGCCCGTCAGCCGAGGCTTCGCCCTACTAGGAGGCTTCCAATGCTAAACTCGGCGTTCCGTTCCTCCAGAGTCTGGAAATGGCAGATCTATGATCGATCGACAAACCTGACATGGCGGTAATGAGGGTCTCTAAGCAATATACATCATGCGTAGTCTATTAGGGGGTAAGGATCGATATATAAGATCACAATCTCGCAACTCTCCAGGAATAGTTTTATGATTCACCACAGCAGTCATCAAGTCCTCCTACCTTGACTACAGCAAGTTCATTCACCATGCACATGCACAGCAAAATCGCCGCCATCGGCGCCCTCGTGGCCACTGCCAAAGCTCAGTGTGCTGCCTCACTCACGGCCGAGAACCACCCTGCCATGACATGGTCGCAATGCTCATCAGGTGGTAGCTGCAGTACCGTCAGTGGCAAGGTAGTCGTCGATGCCAACTGGCGATGGGTTCACAACTCTGCTGGAACCAACTGCTACACTGGCAACGAATGGGACACTTCTCTCTGCGCGGACTCGACTACGTGCGCTACTACATGCTGCCTCGATGGTGCTGACTACGCCGGAACATACGGTGCCACCACATCAGGCAATGCCCTAACCCTGAAGTTCGTCACCCAGGGCCCCTACAGCAAGAACATCGGTAGCCGATTGTACCTGATGAAGGACGATACCACCTACCAAAGCTTCAAGCTCCTCGGCAACGAGTTCACCTTCGATGTCGACGTTTCCAACCTGCCGTGAGTCTTCCCTATGACACGAACCGACAGGGTATATGGCCTAACTAAGTTTGCAGATGTGGCTTGAACGGTGCTTTGTATTTCGTCTCCATGGATCTCGATGGTGGCATGTCCAAGTACTCTGGAAACACTGCTGGTGCCAAGTACGGCACAGGCTACTGCGACTCTCAGTGCCCCCGCGATCTCAAGTTCATCGCCGGCAAGGTATGTCTACCTAACCATGAAGAACGTATCCCAGATCTGATAGTATTCTAGGCCAACGTGGCAGGCTGGACCCCCTCGACCAACGATATCAACGCTGGTGTCGGTAACATGGGTGCCTGCTGTGCTGAGATGGATATCTGGGAGGCCAACTCCATGGCCACTGCCTACACTCCTCACCCCTGCAGCAACTCCGCCTACCACGCCTGCACTGGCGATGCTTGCGGCGGCACCTACTCGGCTGACCGCTACGCCGGCGACTGCGATCCCGACGGATGCGACTTCAACAGCTACCGCCAGGGCGACAAGAGCTTCTTCGGCAAGGGCCTCACGGTCGACACGACGAAGAAGGTCACGGTCGTCACGCAGTTCATCGAGACCAGCGGCAAGCTGAGCGAGATCAAGCGCTTCTACGTGCAGAACGGCAAGGTGATCCCCAACAGCCAGAGCACCATCTCGGGCGTGACGGGCAACTCCATCACGCAGAGCTACTGCGACGCCCAGAAGACGGCCTTCGGCGACACCAACGTCTTCGACCAGCGCGGCGGCCTGTCCCAGATGGGCGACGCCCTCTCCAAGGACATGGTCCTCGTCATGTCCATCTGGGACGACCACGCCGCCAACATGCTCTGGCTCGACTCCACCTACCCCGTCACCGGCACCGGCCCCGGCACCGCCCGCGGCGCCTGCGCCACCTCCTCGGGCGTCCCCGCCGACGTCGAGGCCCAGAGCCCCAACGCCAGCGTCATCTACTCCAACATCAAGTTCGGACCCCTCAACTCGACCTTCACCTCCTAAAAAAACAACACAAAAAGCGGATAAGCTTAGCGACGTGGGAGTCTCCGGATCTCTACCTATCTTACCCCTTACTCCGGCCGCCTTCCGTCTTCTGGCAATATCGCAGGCCCTTGGATAAGGAAGAAGAGGAAATACGGGCTGAATGGGTAAAGAAGGGAATAGGAAAAACAAAAGTTAGGAGGTTTCTGGCTCCCCACGCGCTTTCTTGTATATAGTTCCCCGTTCAACCCCCTTGCATTCACTGATCGGCGCTTGGCGGCTTTCTTGTCCAGCGCGGCATGATCTGTGACTTTCTCCGTACATAGAGTATGCATATATTACCTTCCTTCTGGACTGCTCCTGTTCCGTTGTGATTTGTTCTACATGTTTCATCAATGTCTAGTGACAGGCACAGTTTTGTTCAGGTTCTCTTGTGGACTGCGACAAAGTGAGGTGATTACGTTTAATGAGACATAGTATCAGCATCCGGCGACATCTGGGCAGTTGTGGCTCACATGCTATCTCAATACAATCCCAAGACGCACGTAGGGAGGATTGATTATGTTTTACTAACCTTTGCTCACAGAGTCGAAAGGTATAAAGTAGCGTGGGTTTACAAGTCTCGCTAATGGCACTTTCGCACGGAAATTTATAGTGAATGCGCCTTCAGGAAAAGGAGTGCTCAATTACGTAGTAATCAATTAACTAAAAATGAACCTGCAGCTAAATGCCTATGTTATAGTGATTTAAGTACATGTATTAAGCTACGATTAGGTGAGTTATCAACAATAATTGAATACTGCAGATTTAGCGTGGGACCTATTACCTACAAATTTAGCCCTGCTCTGAGGAAGCATGATATAGTATATAAAAATCTGCAGATGCTCAATATCTGACATATGAGCTGAATAGTTGTCGACGATCCTTGATGTCCCTAATAGTGCACAGACACATAGATTTTCTGTCTGGATTCATCGACCTGACTTTTTGTCACCACTTATAATTAATACCATGGGCCTTCCTAGCGAGACGCACTCATTACCACGCTCCGACGCCCTCAATCTTCATCTTGACCATCCAACTGAAGACGAACTTGTCAAGATCTCGACCAACACTTTTGCATCATGGGGAGATTCATTAGACCTCCCCAAGTATCTGGAGGAGTCGCGGTTCTTGACGAGGATACCATTGGCAAGGGATGGTGGGATGACCACCTGGATCCTCGTCGATAGAACTCTTCCTCCCAACCAACGCCCGATTCTCTGTTCCTGCGAAACTTTTCACAAGCGCTCGTTGACAAGTGACTCTAACGGTAACGTTTCCGAAGCAATCATTCATGGCATTGCCAGTGTTTTCTGTCCTGAAGAGTATCGTGGGCGGGGTTATGCTGCGCGTCACATGAAGGAACTTGCCAAAGATCTACGCAACTGGCAGTCGGGCTCCCATCAGGCGAAGGTTGCTGGCAGCATATTATATTCTGACATTGGTAAAGTCTACTATGCGAACTTGGGATGGATACCCAATGCTACCAATTCGGATGTTGAATTCCAAGCAATGAGGGTCTCGCGCTCACCCTTGGTTCAAGATATAACAGAAAGCGAACTTTCCGAGTTTTGCATGAGGGACCAAGTAATGATCCGCAAAGCGATAGCAACCCCAGCCCCAGGGGTCCAACAGCGTCTAGTCATCCTACCCGACCTTGACCATATGCTTTGGCATATCCGCAAAGCGGACTTCGCGACGAACTACTTATTTAATAAAACTCCACTAGCGAAAGGAGCAATTGCTGGACCCCCAGGGAAACAAGTCTGGGCGATTTGGACTCATCGATATTACGCGCGCCACGATGCAGAAAACCCAGATAACGTTCTTTACATCTTGCGTCTCGTCGTGGAAGGCGACCCAACTGCGAACCAACCCCGCTCGGTCAATGCGAAGCAGCAGGTGAGCCTGCCCAGCGACCAGGTCTCTTACCTGGAAGCTGTGCTCCAGGCTGCTCAGGCCGAGGCAGCTGAGTGGCAGCTCGACCATGTCGAGTTGTGGGAGCCTTCCCCATGTGTACAACATGCAATCTTGGATGGGAAAATTAGGCATACTGTAGTGGAACGACAGCGTGACAGCGTTGCTAGTGGATTGTGGATTGATGAAGATGGTCATGCTGGTAGACCCCTGGAATGGATTAACAATGAGCGATACGCATGGTGCTAGATTTGGGTTATAGCTTGACAAGATCAAAGCTTAATGCCTCAGAGAGGATGATGTGTATGTATAGAACAGTCCTCTTGCACAATAGTTCCTTTTTCGTATTTAAAATACCGAGATGCATAATCCGCTATACAGCTCACTTTGCTTCTTTACATAGGTTATATGAAATGTCATAACGCCGTAGTCTGTCTGACCGAATTATCTAACCATTGTGAATTGTTGACGATGAAAATACAGAACAAAGACTTAGGGGTACCAAGAGATTGGCTTATTTCACTCGCACTGTAAAACGTTGCCAAGAACAATAGTCTAAGTTAGTCTAACATTATCTCAGGTGCCTCAGACCAGAATGGTCCTTGCGTTTGTACCTCCCTAGCCACACTACCTTTTTACTAATTATAACCCTTTTTACCCCTTTTAACATAAACTTGGAATTTTGGTTTAAAGCAACTATGTTAATTTTTCTGCTTATGTTTTTATTTAAAAAATAACAAACTATAATTTATTTATGTAATAATTTTAAATTTGTTTAAAGTTATACTTAATTAATTAATTATTATATTTTATATATAGTTATATTTTTTTTGTATTTTTTTAACGCTTAGTTTTTATTATATTATATACTATAAATTTTTTAACTAAAATATTGTTTTTTTTACTATTGTTTTTTTTGCAATTATTTTGTTTGCTTATATAGTTTACTATATTAGTATTTATATTACTTTTTACATTTAAATTAACTAACTTTTTTAATATTATTTTTATTATTTTTAACTTTAAAAATAATTCTAATTATAAAAGTAATAACTTAAACAAAAAATTTAATTTTATATGCTAGCAATAAGTTATAATAAACATATAAAAATACTAGCATTATAATTATAATTAAAGCTATAATTTTTATTAGTTTTTAAAAAAATAGCTTTTATTGTAAATTATAACTAATAATTAATTAAAGCTATAAATGCATAAAATAGTTAATATATTAAAAAACTTTAAAGTTTAATAACGTTTTTAAAAAGCTAATATTTAAATAAAATTTAAAAAAAATAATGCAAGTTATAATATTGCTAATATTTTTATATTTTAAAACAAGCTTTTTACTTTATTTAAATAACTAACTTTTATTAAATTTAATTTTAAAGCATTTAAAGCTTTTAATAAAAAGTTCTGCTAAATTAAAAATGTTTATAATATATAATAAATTAAAAAGTTATTTTATTTTTTTTAGTTTTAAATTTAAAATATATTTTTATATTTTGCTGCTTTTTTTCTAAATATTTTTATAAATTAGCAAATTAAGCATAAATTTTATAATGCAACTAAAGCTAATATGCTATTTTTTTATATTATTAAAGCATATATAATTATAGCTTTATTATTAAATATATATGCATTTTTAATAAGCAATTTCTTATAGTAATTTATTAATATTTACTTTTATAGTAGTAAAATATAAACTTAGGTAATTAATATTTTTGCTTAATTTAAAATATATATTAGCTATAAGTTTGTTTTAAAATAGCTAAATAAAATAGCTAAATAAAGTTATATATATAATAATTAGTTAACTAATGTTTTAATACTTAAATTAATAAATATATAGCTTAACTTAAAGTATATTATTTATAACTTAAGTGCTATATTTATATATAATAATTTTAACTTTAAAAATAATGTTTAAAATCTTAATATAAATTATAAAAATATTATATAAAATTTAACTAATTGTTTTATAATTGCTAATTTAAACATGCTTAGCTTATTTATATAGTTATAATAACATATTATTACTTTTTTTAAAAAAAAATAGCTTTTTTTTTATTTAATGCTAACTTTAGCTTATATAAGTAAAGCAACTAATTATTTATTAGTTTATATTGTTTGTTTTTTATTTAAATTATTATATTTAAAAAAGTTTCCTTTATTTTTAAATATTGCACAACTATAAAATAACGTTAGTTATATTTTATAAACCTTTACTATTTATAAAAACAAAAAAAAAATATTTAAAGTATATTAAGTTTATAATACTTTATTTTGTACTATTTTAAATTATTAAAACTATAATAAATAACTTATAATAATATATAAAAATTAAAAAACTATATTTTTTATTTAAGCTATAATAACTGCTTAAATAAAAGCAAGCAATATATATAATTATAAATAATAAATGCTTTTTATATTAGCTTTTTTTTATATTATGCTAAATTTTATTTAACTAATTTTTTAGACTTTTTAAGATCTTTTTATAAAACATAACGTGCAATTTTTTAACCGCAAGCAATATATTAAAAAAAATAAAGTTTAATACTATTAAGCTTTATTATTGCTATATAATAAGTTTTATGCTTATATTTTAGCATTTTTAATTTATAACTTAGTTAAATTTAGTATACTATTCTTTAATAAAATCTAATTAAACTATATTTAAATAGCATTAAAAAGTATAAATTTTATATTATTTAAGCAAAAAATTATAGCTTTATAGTTTTAATAGTTAAAATATGCAAGT